>VZTD01001019.1:203949-342019 GCA_013397725.1 Rhagologus leucostigma
CCTTGCTCCCAGGGAAGGAGAAGACTTCTGTTCCTAGAGATGAAGATAATCCCAGAGGTGGATGAAGAGAACTTTTGCTCTTGAATAGCTCGTCTTTAAAATTGTACCCCATTAGCTAAAATTGAACCCTCAAAAACGATTGTGGGGAAAGCTGTAACTTGAAGGAAGGGACTCACACATGCCAGCAGAAAACCACCCCGGGCGGCTGCTGTGCTGTGACTTTGAAAAAGCCCCATAGCATGGGCAAAAGAGACTCCTCTCCCTAAGTGAACAGATGAAAGACTATTACAGAGGTGGTAAACTGACTGAAATAATCCTAAATTTGTGTCTTTATGTTGTAAGTGGGAGGAGGGGGGAGGATGAGGGGAAGAGAAGTGTTCTGAAGGTTTATTCTGACCCTTAATATTCTTTAATCTTTTAATTCTGTTAATAAACTTCTTTATATTCTTTAAGTTTAGAGCCTGCTTTGTATTCCTTCTGATTTTTATCTCACAGAAGCTAAGAAATGCGAACAAACCCACTACAGTGGGGAACAAGGAAGAGGAGGAGAGCTGCTGAGGATGCAGTGGAGGGAGGACAGGTGATCTTCCCAAGCAAGGCTTGTTCATGGAAAGGATCATGTCAGATCACCCCCCCAGCCCTGTCTCCTCCAAATTGCCTCTATTCCCCTGGTTCCTAAAGGGAAACACCAGCCATGCAGATGTCACATGCATCCTGCCTCCTCTGGCTCTGTTGATGTTTGTAGCTTGTTTCCTGCTTTCATAATGTACACTAGAGATTGATACTGGTACTGAGACACTGACTTTGGCTTTGATCTTTCTCTGTGATGCTGTGTGTGGAGCTTATGTTGTTGCAGTGGGGGAGTTACTGGAAATTCTGTAGCAGTCATATCAGTTTGTCTTTGGAAGACAGCAGCATCCCCCTCTCCTGTCTGGATTACAGATATGCTTGGTTATGTTTTTAATATCGTAGATGCCCTTCCATGACATTTTCCGCTTTCTTTGATAGGTTTTTGCCAGTTTCTAGCACCTGTCGCACATGGTAGAGGAAGGTGCTGCAAGGATATCAGCGAGCTGTACCCCCTTTCAGCCACAAACCCACATTTTCCTTGTTCATCCTTGTACTGCTGATGTAGTGGTAGAAATTCTTGTTGCCTTTGATAATCCCTGCAAGTCTGAACTCCAGCTGGGCTTTGGCTTTCTCAACACCACCCTTGTGTTCCCGTGTGCTATTTGTGTGTTCACCCTTTTCTTGCTTCTCCTGCAGTAGCCTTTTTGTACTGGAGCTCCTTCACATGTTTCATGTCTCCCAAACTGGTCTCCTGATGCTTTTCTGAGTGGTTACATATACTAGTGTTGTACTTGGATCTCCTTAAAGACCTTCCAGTTCTCCTGTGCTGTTTGAGCCTTTTAGAGGTACCTCCCGTGGGATCCCACTTAGTTCCCTGACAACTTTTGCTCTCCTGTAGTTGAGAGTCTAGATTGATCTGAACTAGACGTTTGTTAGTACCATTCTCTCTTCACTCTCCTCAGGCTCTTAAACTCCACTGTTTAGAGGTCATCACACCCACTGATTACCACAGCTCCACCTGTTCTTCTTTCCACACAAACAGTGGTCATTTTGGTTTTTTTCCGTATGGGATAATATGAGAAAGCAGGAGTGATCACAGTGAACCTGATGAGAGGTTCTTCTTACACATATGATGGCAGCTGTTATCCTGTACTTCCAGAAAGCACAAGCAAAAAGCAAGCATACAGCAACAGTGCCCTGGTACACCGGCCTGTGCCTGTCAGTGTGCAGCTGGGGACCACATGAGCAGAAGGTAACGTTTAATATTGCAAGTTTTCACTGCTCTTTGAGCTTCATGGAGATTCTCCTGACAACCAGAGGCTGTGGTGTAGGTTTTGACCTGTAAAACCCTGACTTGCACCTGCCTACTGCCATCCTGAGACTGCAGTAGGAGCTTAAGATGTAGTGGTATAAACGGTGGCGGCAGTGAGAGCATTTCTTGTGACAGACTCTTGATTTATTTTCCCATTACTTATAGTAGAACAGAGTTGTGGATTTCCAGGGAGTCCATGTGATGAGGTGTCTGGGGAGGGCAGAAGCTATGGTGCTGAGAACAAAAGACTTTAATTTTTCTTCCTTCAGCTGCTGAGTATCGTGGAACAATGCTGTGTAATAACTTCATGTACTATGAACATTATGTTTAATAGAGTACTTAGGGCATTTATACTAATATGTTGTTATATTGTTGAGTAAAAAGCAGTAAAAAGTAGTAATGTTTTTGACGGCTTTCAACAACAAAAAAAAAAGTCCTCTGTGGACGTAGTAGTGGTCTGGGCCATGGTTTTTATGGCAGAACAGCAGTTTGGGAAGCTCCTGTCCACTGTTAACTCCTCTGAGGTTAGTGCAGGGACGTGCTCTAAGCTAGGAAAATATAAGGAAAAAACCAAAACACCTTTAAGAGTTTTTCCTCTCTAAATTCAGGTTATTTTACAGATCCAGGTTAAGGTGTAGGTATAAACTGATTAAAGTGTTAGATCTGCAACATCTGCAGTTCTGTGTGATCTGCAGGTTAAAAGATGCTGTGCAAACGTGGCACAGAAAACATTATTGATTTTCATGATAGAAAACTTGTAAAATAGCACCGAGAAATAGAATAGAAGCCAAAACAGTCTTGTTGGCTTCTGAGTAGTATTCATGTTACGGAATAAGCTAAAACATCCAGAGTGAAAAGGTAAGTATTACTTATGTCTGGTCTTGGAAAACAGTTTATAGTTTGGCTTGTTGAAGCTTGAGTTTCTTTCCTTTGTTGCTGTACATGTTAGTTTTCATGAATGGATTTAGACTGAATGACTTGAAATACGCTTAATTTTTTTCCCTGAATAACCGTTCATAGTATCGATGGGATAAAGAGTCAGTTTAAGACAACTGTTAACACAAAATGTGTAAGTTGTTAGTAGAGAATACCCAAATATTAATTTATTCTGATGTTAAAATTCCATAAATACTTCTAGTCTAAAAAGAGGTCGCCTTGAGTTTCATAACAATTTTACTGTGTAGATTGTGACCTTACTGTTGTCAGAAAAAAGAACAAGTATATCTTAAAGGCTAAACAATAAAATAGCTGCCTTCTCTAGAAATTTGGTAGCTTTAAATAGATTATGGAGAGACACTTGCAGCTTCTCTTAAATTTCTATTTGCAAGTTTGCCTGCAAACCCTAAGCTGAAAAGACACAAAACAGTACTCAAAGTATCACAGAATCATTAAGGTTGGAAAAGACCTCCATGATCAAGTCCAGTCTTTGGCTTAATACCACCAAGTGCACTAAACCATATCTCAAGGTGCCACGTTTACTTGTTTTTTGAGCACTTCCAGGGATGGTGACTCCACCACTTCCCTGAGGATCCTGTCCCAGTGCTTAACCAGTTTCAGTGAACAAATTTGTCCTAATGTCCAACTTGATAAGGTAAATCCAGATCACATATGCAGAGTATGAAATATCTGGTCCACAATGGAAAGCATGCTGTGAGCTTGTTCTTGAAATTGAATATAAAGTATTGAATACTAAATATTAAGTATTCATCAGAGAATGTAAATATCTGCTTGGCTTTTAAGAACTGAAGGAGTTCTGTTACTTACTCATGGCACTGACTTAGGGCCAAGGTGTACCATGCAGGAACCTTAAATCTATAAAAACTGCTACCACAATCTCTAGAAGTCTTTAACAGTCTTTAAAATAACTGAAAGAAATCAACTGGATTAAATGTCCTTGCTTTTTAAGTCAAGAGTAATGTATTACCTAACATGTAATAACATGATGCTTGTTCTTAGTTTTGTTTAAACTCTTCTGTTAAGCTAATATGCAGTACATCTACAAACAGGAAAGCTTCTATGAAGCAGTGAGTTTTAAATATTCTTTATGGACTAATTTTATTCATATCAAATGCTGGGATGAAGTGTCTGTGAGAAGATTTATTGTTGATTATGTACCCTGATTTTTAATATGTTCCTTGCTTTCACTCAAATGATTTCTAAAACCATATTATGTCTAAAAAGATAAATGTTTTTGTTGTTATCCATTAGTTAGTGGTGAGTGCAAATTACATCAGCAAATGTAGTTGGAATCCATACTCTGTTAAGATAACTTTCTGTTTAAAAATTCCGTAATAACATTAGATGAATTTGCCTTGCTCATTTTAAAATAAGGGAAAATTTACCATCTAAAAGATGGATGACGTAGGTCAGTAACTGAACCCTAAACACACCCATTTCTCTGGTGTGAGATTTTTACATTGAGTGTGTTCCTGAACTGCAGCTCTTCTGCATAATGTCATTGCCAGAGAATACAGTGACTGTGCACACCCATGGGTGCCAGATGCAATTTAAATAAAAGCCCATGTGAAGGAGTATGGTATAGGCAGTAATGGCTTGAAAGGGTGAAGAGGGATCAGTGATGCTCTTAGTCCTTGGGAACTGAAAGTAGGCAGAGGAATAGAAATTCATGGTGGGAATATGTTGCCATGCCAACCAAGTAATTTCTCTAACAGGAGGAAACTGGTAATGAATAACTGCTGAGTGGGAACTTTAAGAGAAAAACATGCTCTGTGCAAAACCAAAAGGTTACATTTTTGATAATCGACCTTCACCATTCCCCCTATGAAATTCTGCACTGTAAATCTGTCTGTTGGAGCTTCCTGCTGTCCTGTACGAGACCCTGCTGTGCCCATCTGCTAATCTGGGAAGTGCCTGCCCGCGGTGTGGTGATGGGTACCAGTCCTGAGCCCGCGCCACCAGGCTGACCCAAGCCCTTTGTGGATCGTTTCTCAAGCAGCTGTGAAAGCCAGATGTGGGTTTCACCAGTCTGTCTCCCTTAATAGCTGTTCTGGGTGTTCCCTTAAATCACTGACTAGCATATTTACTTTTTGTCTTCCCTATCTCTTCTAACACAATGTGAAAACTCTGTGGAGAACTGGCATCTTTGAAAAATACTTCTTTCTAAACCATAATAAGCCATGTGTTCTGGAACTTGGACATGTGTTGTTGGTGTTTGGTCTGTAGCTCTTTAAAGCCTTCCGATTTTATAAAAGAAGGAACAAAAAAAGACATTGAAACTTCATCTAAAACGTTGATTTTTCTTTTTGTTTGTCTTGCCTCATGCATTGCAGAAGGAATTAGTAGTGCAAGGCACTTGCATTGCTTTACCTCCAGTGCCCATAAAGCAGTGTTCATCTTGCGCCGTGATCTGTGTTCAGATGAGTACTCCCCCTATCAGGGTTTGTGCACTTAGGGTGGTATGAGCCACCTCTGGGATCAGAAGAAGCCAATAGTAGGGAGTATCTCTGGATAAATTTGCGCTTGCTGAGTTCTGAGCTGCTGCAGCTAGGCTGCTGCTGGTCCCTGGCATGGCCGGGTATCATAGAATCATAGGATGGTTTGGGTTGGAAGGGGCCTTAAAGAACATTTAGTTCCAGCCCCCTGGCATGGGCAGGGACACCTTCCACTAGATCAGGTTCCTCAAAGCCCTGTCCAACTTGGCCTGGAACAAACAGCTGTGCTGTGCACCTTGTGCGGATGGCTTGTGCTCGTCTGCTGCCTCCTCTCAATTCCCTTCTCCTTCTGTTGCGTACATGCAAATCTCCATTTTCTGTGCTTACGTTTTAAATGATGACCTCTCCTTTTTTTGGGCAGAGTGCAAGGAGTGCTTACCAGCCTTAACAAGATTTAATACTCCTTGTAGTAATAACCTTACTATTAGTTGCAGTGAAGGCTGGGTCAGACGTTGGAAGAGGTTGTCTCATTCCTTTGCTCTTCCCACCTCTGTCCTTCCCCAGCGCCTCCACTGCCATCCCTGAACTGATGCTGGTACCCGCAGGATTGCTTAGTGACCCAGTTCAGCCTGACGATCTGACATAAAAGTAGCTTGGAGGGAGAGGGTGAAAAACCCAACACAATTTTAGCTTTCTGAGGAGTCAGGCAAATGCTGAAGTAGTCTCAAAGCAGGAGTGTGCAGGGAAGGGGAAGAGTGACAAGTCATGCTTGGATATGTGCTACTCTAATTCATGGCTCGTGCTCTTAGTCATGCCATGTGGATGAAGTACTGTTTGGGCTTCGCCTTTGCAGTTTGCAGGTGCTAAGTGACTGAACAAGGAAGGCATTTTGACTCCAGCAAAAGACAGCTAAGTGACACGGCATGAAATAATGGAGCCACCTGACAGCACAGCCTGTACTTATTAGGGTGATATGGAGATTTCCCTGCAACTCTGTTTTTTTCTGATGGAATCTGCGGCTGTTTTTTTTGTTTTGTTTTTAAATCTGTTTTTCTGAGCATGAGAGATTGCACATATAAAAGAACAGCAGTTCTCAAACACCATGGAGAGCTGTGTCTGAGGCTCATCTTTTATAGCACCTCTGTGTAACCTGTGCTGTTGCTGGTAATGGAGTATATCAACATTTTGAGCCACACAAGGATCAAGGCCTTTATGCGGGTGATGTATCTGCATGTTAGAAGTCTTGGGAGCATGTCATTCAAAAAAAAAAAATTAAAAAGCAGCAGCAGAGATCTCTTAAGATTTATTGCATCATTATCTCATGTGAAACAGTAAGATTGTCCTGGCATGACTGAGCAATAACAATGGTGTGAGAGTATCATTATTTATTTTGTTGACCTGCTGATTATCCCTAGACATTTCCAGAAGGCAAGGCATCCTCAGCAGTGAGGTCTTTTGTTTCACGTAGTTTCAAATACAGTCTTTTCAAGGAGGGAAGCTGGCCTTACATCACGTTTCCTTCTTCAGTATGTTCCATAGATGGGATGTGTTCATCTCTGATTTAGTGAGACTCCGTAAGTGGGAATGGTTTCTCCTCCTGGCTTCTGTTTGCCTCTATAAAACCTGAGAGATAAACCCCTGAGCACATGACTTGGAAGTTTACACTGAAAAAACATAAAGACTGATCCCTTTCCTTATTGACCTGGACGAAAAACCAGCTCCATGCAGTATATACCCTCTCTTCTGAGTGTAATGAATCAGCAATTACAGCTGTCCATAGAACCTGGAGACTGCACGGCTCAAGATAAAGCCCATGATGTAATGCTGTTCCATCTACAGCCATGGGTTTGTTTTGGGGGGATCATTATTAATGAGTAATAATAAAGTGTTAATATAATTCAAGAACTGTCTGGACACTGAGTGGGGAGGTTGGACCAGATGACCCACTGGTGGTCCTTCCACTCTGACCCCTTATATGATTCTGTAATCTTAATATGTATCTCAAGAAAGGAACTTGAAATTAATAAACTACCCATTTTTGTAAGAGGAGCTTCGTAACCTGAAAGTGATGCACCAAACATGAATTTTCAATGTTTTAACGTGGATAGAGCCTAGTGCTAGTGGAATGGCTTAAAAATGAAGGTCACTGGCAAATAGCAGAAGGTACTTGATCAGAACAGCCTTTAACATTCTGTGATCAGTATGGATAATACTATGACTGATTGGACATTGTTACTGTTACATACAGCATAAAGGTTTTGAAGCAGTTGCAACACCAGGGTTTTCAGTTTGTGCCTAAGACTGTTCTCACTGCGCGTTTCTTGTTCTCAGTATTTTGTTTATCTATAGCACTTCATGTATTTCTAGAGATGTTTCTCAAAATTCACTTATCGGTTTGCTCTAGGCAAAAAGTGGCTAAATTAAAGCTTTCAAAATAGCCCTCTTTGTATGAGATACAAATAAATGTATTCATTATGGTTGAGCTTCAGTTAAAGGCTCAGTCTAATTTTGAATTCAGAGTGCATCTCCTCCCAAGTAAATCATCTCCTTCACTGTTACTCACCACTTCAAGTCTGACCTTGAGGAAGTTAAGGAACTTCTCATCATTCTCATAAGCTCGGGGAGGGGAAGAAAAGGAAGGTTGGACTCTGCTGTGCCAAGGAAAGCACTCTTGTCACGAATGCCCTGAGCATCTTAATCTGGTCAGATGTTAGGTGGAGAACCTTATCTTGAGTTCATTTGTCAGGGAAGAATGTATGGAGGAGAGTTTATCTGGGCTAACCAGCTTCTAAGTCAGAAAGGAATTAATAGATGAAAAACAACTGCTTCCATTGCGCCCTGATAAGAACAAGAAGTCTGTGCCTTTTGCAAAACCCACGTATTTGTTTTGTTGCTCTGCTTGGGGAGTGAGGTGAATTCTGCTCTAGATGATGTCCAAATGAATTTTGTGACCCTAATAGGAAAAAACAGCTTTTCATCTAATATGTGTGGTTTCATCTTTCCTGTGTTACACTAGCCCCTGTGTCATGTTTTCTCAGTCTAAAAGTCATGGTTAAAATCTGGTCATCAACCCTGTGTGTTTCACTACTTTTCTTAAATCTAAGTGCAGCTCTTGTCTTTTTTTAAATACTTGACAACCTGTTCATTAGATTGGTATCCAAATGGCATCTGACCGAGTACATGGCATGACATCGAGTGGTAATATCTACAAAGGAGCTTAGCTGACACTTAACCTTTGTTATGTGGGCATGTGTTAAAACATACTGTGCATTAAAGCAGTTCATGGTTCCAGTCTGGTTGTGTGGAGTGAAATGGTAGCAGTAGCAGGCTGATCTATTCAGAATCCTCATAACCACACCAGAGTCACGCCAAAGGTCCATCTGGCCACACACTCCAGCAGGATCTGCAACAGATGAGGAAAACAGGGAAGGTGGAAAAGGTCCATGTTGTGTGATCTTTCCTTGGACATAACTTTGATCAGTCAGCATTTTTAGGTGATTTTAAGTCCATTGCTATACTCGAGCCATTGTGTTTAATAGCCACTAATGACCTCTTGCCAGTTAAACAGTTTAATCCATCTTTTAACTCATTTATGCTTCTGATTTCTGGGATACCTGTGGCAACGTGGTGGTAAATGTAGGGTACTTCTTTTCAGTTATTTTGCAGCTGTTGTCTGCCAACTGCATTTGGTTTTATGTTGTGAAGAACAGTTTCCATGTCAGTCGGGATTTTGATGTTTATCATAGGACTTCAGTCATCATTTTCCAATAAGCATAATAATAAGCATATTATCTGCTTTATATATCCTTGAATGTTCATGTCTCACATCAACCTTGTAACCTTTTCTACTTCTTTTTTTCCCCCAGTGCTAGCACAGATGTAAAATGTATGCTAACAAACATTTTTAAATATCAGATTCAGGATTCTTCTTCAGTAAGTTAAGTATTTAAACGTTAAATAGCAGTGTCTGAGCTAATCATCCTTAATCTTCAGGACCATCAAGTCAAAAATCCTCTGGCCCCTTGGTTTTTCACCACTGAGTAGAATGGGTATGGTAACCAGCACAGATTAAGGTGTCGAACACATCAATAGGATCTGATGCTAGAGAGGGGGGCCAGATACGTGCTGCATGTTGGATTTGTTGAGTTGTTAGGTGGTGTTTTGTTTTGGCCCCTCCCTGCATATTCCTTAGGTGTGATAACCTGCCCGACATGATGGAGCTGATGTTCTCAGGCAAATGGTCACATTTGTGTTGTCATTCACTATATATGTAAGATTCTGTATTGAGTTTGCATGGCCAGGTGTTGGTAGTGGGCGGCTACAGGAGTGGCTTCTGTGAGAAGCTGTCAGAAGCTTCCTCCGTGTTTGGTAGAACCATTCTGTGGAGCTCCAGGATGGATGTGCCACTGGCCCAAGCTGGGGCCAGTTAGAAATGGTGGTAATGTCTCTAAGATAACAGATTTAAGAAGGAAAAAAAAAATTATTGCACAGATCTAATTGCAGCCAGAGAAGAGCAGGGTGAGAATATGTGAGAGGAACAGCCCTGCAGACACGAAGGTCAGTGGAGAAGGAGAGGCAGGAGGTGCTCCAGGTGTTGGAGCTGAGATTTCCCTGCAGCCCATGGTGAAGACCATGGTAAAGCAGCTGCCCACCTGCAGCCCATGGAGGGCCATGGGGATGTAGAGATCCACCTGCAGCCCATGGAGGAGACTGACGCCAGAGCGGATGAATGCCTAGAAAGTCATGCCTAGAAGGTCATGCTGTGACCCCATGGGAGGCCCTTGCTGGAGCAGGATCCTGGCAGGGACCTGTGGACCTGTGGAGACATGAGCCCATGGTGGAGGAGGTTTCCTGGTAGGACTTGAGACCCTCTGGTGGAACCATGTTGGACAAGGCTGTGCCTGAAGGACTGCAGCCTATGGAAGAGAGACCCACGTTGGAGCAGTTTGTGGAGAACTGTTGCCTGTGGAATTAACTCGCTGGAGAAGTTTGTGGAGGACTGTGTCCTCTGGAAGAGACTCCACACTGGAGCAGGGGAAGGACTCTTCTCCCTGAGCAGCAGCAGGAAAAATATGTGATGAAGTGATCGTAACCCAACCTCAGGCTCCCTATACCGCTGCGGGGGAGGAAGTAGAGCTGAGGAAGGGGTGGGGGAAAGGTGTTTTTTAAGATTTATTTTACATCTCGTTATCTTGCTCTGATTTTGTTAGTAATAAATTGAATTAATATCCACAATTTGAGTCTGTTTTGCCCACGACGGTATTTGGTGAGTGATCTCTCCCTGTCCTTATCTCAACCCATGAACCTTTCCTTGTATTTTCTCTGCCCTGTCTAGTTGCAGAGGGGAGTGATAGAGCGGCTTTGGTGGGTGCCTGGCATCTGACCAGGCTCAACCCACTACAGTTTTCCAATGAGTTTTCATGCTTTAGGTTTTGGTTGGCTTAAAACAAAAATGTTACCAAAAATACTCAAGTCTCTGCCCAAAAGAGGAAAGTCCTTGATCTAAATGAAGTTAATTCTTGAAAGATAGGAGGTTATTGCCATCTTGGCCATGTCTGTCTTCCATGCAGCATTTGAAAGAATGGGTTACACATCTTACGCCATAACCTGGCATCATCTTCAAGGAAATGTTTTGTTTCCCGAGAGAGCTGCTGTAATATAACCCATGCCACCAGGGCAGCTACATGTACATGTTCAGTTTACAAGTCAGCCTTGTATATGCACAGTAAGGGTTAGTTCTCCCACATGCATTTTGTGTTACTACCTTGTCACTCGGTATTGCAAGTTCATTCTGCAGGTCTTTGTAGATGGATATTGGATATAATGAGTATAAGGAAAGTCTCTGAAATGTGACTTAAAAACCAGAAATGCCATATGTTAAGTGTTCTTTAAAGGGCCAAGAATACTGCATATTAAGTAACATGACCTTTAGTGCCAATCTCTTGATGTAATTAGCATCGGTCTTCTCACTTAGAACTTGCCACTTGACATACAGAAATTGCTTTTCTTGGCATGGTGCTGCTGAGTGGGAAGCCCTCTTGCCTAGGCAGTGTAACTCCATGTACATTGTGCTTTGGCCGTTACCTACTTCACTTTTTCATTGATTCTGGGCTTGATTGGATGGAAAGTATACTTAAAAAAAAATCCTTTCTGTGTCTACTTTGAAATGTAAAAAATATCCCTCAGAAATCACAGGATTACATGTCTTACATCTGGAAAGTGCTAATGGGTTTATTGGTTATTTCTTTAAACAGGTGCGCTGTTCTTTGCAAATACATTGTTTGCAAAGTTAGTGACACAACCAGAGACCATTTGCTGTACAGCTAAATGCTGCTTGATTGTTTGTTGCTATCTCATTGTTCTTAATTGGAACTATATTGAACTTAGGATCTGCAGAGATCTTAGTTTGTCTTTTAATTAAAAAATTATACTTCTTTTCTGACCTGCTTACTGTGCCTGCTTGTTCATAAGGGATCATTTGGATGTAATACAGCTTAAATTAAACTTTGTGAGTTTCCACTGTCATTCAGCTGTTTGTCTTTAACATCTGCAGCTTCTGAAGTGTAGTCCTCCTTTTCTTCCACATAAAGTTTGTCCTTGGCTTTACTGCTCCATCTTTGGGTCCATTTAGTTTGGTGGGTGTGTTTTTCACATCCACGGAGCCTCATCTCTGTGGCACTTCCATGTGAGGCAGGATTTCTAGAGAGGTAGGCTGGCAGGACAAGCAACACATTTCCTGCACCTTGCTGGGAACAGAAGTGGAGCTTATGGAGGCACGGATTCCTCTACACTCCAGGGTCTCAGCTTCCCACAGTGTTGAGGCCTGGCTGGTAGGCTGTATAGCAGTGGGGAATTCAATAAACCTTGAGCTTGGATTGATTATTTCTTCTATAACATGAGTAAGAAAGCTTTAGTATTACTTGAAGTGTTTGAGTGCATCTTCTAGAGGAAATGGAGCATTGAGCAGTCACCGGTGATGGTGGAATAACGAGTACAATCTGTTGTCTCATTCACCGGTGGTTGTTTGTCATGAGCGCTGAACGAAAGGAGAGCTTTGCACAAATGATAGTGTGCAATCCCGTAAGTGAAACACAGGGAAAACATTTTAGGAACAATGGTACAATGAAGTCATCCGTGCGTGGTCCCGTTGATCCCAGCAGGATTACTGACAAAAGGTACCACTGGATGTGAGTTGATTACACAGGACTCTGGCTGCTCAAGCAGGTGTCAGTGCCCCTTTTGCCTTGACCTCAGACCCCCACTTCATTTCATTGTCACCATCCCATGGTATATGCCAGTACTGCTCCCAAAACACAGTATCCTCCTACCTTGTCTTCTTGGCCGCACATGGTTGACCTCAAGCTCCTTCCTTATCACCAACAGTAGCATTCCTGGTGCAGCAGATTGAGGAATGGGTATACAATAAAAATGAATAATTTTTTGGGAGGAAGAGGTGATTTTCAATCAACCAGTTCCCTAGTGCTGGTGTGCAAGTCCCTATGGCAGTACAAGGGAGGAAGGAAGTTGGAGACAGGCGGGCACTGGGGTTACTGCCTCTTGTAATATCAAGTTTTAGTGTCATTTTGCACTGCTGTGGTGCAAATGCTACTCTTGGTTAAAAAGACCAAGGTGATGAGTTAATTCCTTATCTGGTGGTAGCTAAGCCACTTGTTGTTCTTGTATTAAGATTTTCAGCCTGAAGGCCTGTTCTCCAGTATTTATAATTTTAAAGATTGCATATAAAACATATCCCTTTGCTTACTAAGAGTGGATTTTTTCACTGGAGGGAATAAGATCAAGAAACAAAAGAAAGATGTAAAAAAGAAGATAAGAGATTGCCTTTTATTCTGAAAATAGATGGTTTTAATTGTTGACTGAACTCAGTGTTACTCCTGGGCAACAATCACAGGTTTTCTAGGGTCTGTGGAGAGATTTCCACAGATTTATGTGAGTCAGCAGTTCAAAAATAAAACCTAAATTGCTGTTTACACTCTGGACAGCCTGATAAAATTACTTTCCATTTTATTTTGAGGTTACAAGGTATTAGAAAAATACAGAAAAAAAATGTACAGAAAATATTTTTGTTATGATTTTCTTTATCTGAGAAACTCTACTTAAGACCTTTTTGCTAACAGATGCATACTAGGTAAGCACCAGCAGCAATAGCTTTGTATTTCCTGGAATTCTTTTTAAGTCTTTTTCTATGAGTTTCAAGTTTAGTTCGTGCTAAAGAGGTTGCCTGTGCTTCTTTGGGCAGCAATCTTAATGATTCTCTTCAAAAGTTTATCATCAGATACTTGGTGACAAAAATTAATGTTGCAGTGGAAGCCAGTAGGGAGAACTTCTGATTGATCTTCTGTTCAGAAGTTACTGGCCATGTGAGATATTGTTGGAGTAAGGAACATTTTCAGTTATATCCTGTGAAATTTTGGAGAAGCAGTCAGAATGCTGTTGTTAATTTTGAACAATCTAACTTTTGAGCTTTGATCCCTCACTCTTTTCAAGATATGGTTCATATCTTAGCAGAGGTTAATTTTTTTCTTCATCTATATAATAATTAAATAAGTAAATTGAATACTTTGCACTTGGTTGTGTGGGTGTGTTTTGGATGAGACCTTAAAAACTGAGATCCTGTTTATTCTGTGTGGGTGTTAAAGATGCCCCTCTTATGCTATATGCTGTTTGCAAGTTGCTTAGTTCCATCTACCCTTTGAGATGACTGCATTTCAACAGTGTTAAGTGTACATAGTTGCAAAATGTTTTGGGATCCTTCAGAGCGGTCTTCCACATGAGACTGTCTGTTGCACACATTTATTGTGCCTACTGCTGTAGTGTTCCACACCATTTGTCATCATTGTTTATTGCATTCATGATTGTTACTGCGTTAATCACATAGTTTCAGAAAGTAGTCATCTGTTTAATATTTTGAGCTGGCATGGCTTAAGTTTCATCCAGACTTCTATAATGATATGAAAAAATTTAGCTGTGAATTGCTCCCTGGCCTTCAGAAAGTGCAGTAATGATTGCTGGGAGCCTTGACTTATCCCTGTTACTGAAGCAAGCTGCAGATATGCAGGACTCCATGGAATAAAAGCCATGCAACATCAGGCAAGTATTCCATTTGTCTGCAAGTCCAGGATTTTACCCTTTTATGTAGCATTTGTGACTCCTCCTTTGGAATCCCTCAAAGTCAGACAAAATTATCATTTATAATAATCCTGTTGGGGTGAGTTAGTCCATAATTTGTACTAATACTCAAAGAAAAGCATAATAATAGGTTAATATAGAGGTAATGTGTGGAGCTAAAGACAGCTTGGCCTGAAGATATTTCCATGGCAACAGGAAGGTCCCTACAGATGTCTTCCTTCTAAACCTGATGCTGTTTATTAAAGGCTGTCTGTAGTACAATCTGTAATTATCATTAGGTAAAGAAAGGTTGTGAACGTGGGTGTACTGCTTGGCTGATGCTTTCTGACTGATTTGTTTAGCACAGCTTTGAAATACGGTTACAAAAGAATATTAGAAACCTGAGATCATTTAGCAATTTCTCTCTGCAGGTACGCTGAGACTTCATTTGAGACTGTTGGTTAATCTGTGAGTGAAGTATCCAAACAGCAGTACAGGGATGATAGTTTGAAATGGTGACAAACTCTTTTGGCACTATGATTATCACAGATAAAAGATCATCAGAAGCATGCTGGACAAATTAAAAAATGCAGAGCTGCAGATAGTAAGGGATGTAGTGCACAACAAAACAAGGTTTTGTAAACAGCAAAAAGCTTCTGTAAGTAAAGGGAGACAAAGGAATCTGCAAGACTGTTACCTGAAGGAGAAATTGAGAAAATAATTGAAGACAGAAGTTGGAATACTAATCTACCTGTCTTCTGTCTTTACAAAGAAGGTTGATTGGCATCAGCCACTTAGCATGGTTGAAGCTAACAGCAAGGTGGAAGGGACACAGGGTGGAAAAAGGAAAGAACAGGTTAAAGAAGCCTTTCAGGAGTTAGAAGCATTCAGGTTTGTTAGCTTAAGGTGGAGTTTATTCTTTTCTACCCAAACAACTACTGGAAGCAGTTTTGAGTCCAAGAGCAATTACCTTGTAAAAACTGTAAAAGACAGGTGATATCCCAAAAGAGGGCACATAAAGAGTATGTTCTTAAAAGAGAGAAACAAGGAAGGTCTTGTGATTGCAGACGAGTCAAACAAATTTGGCACCATGGAAGATGCTCAGAGACATAACTCTTCAAAAGCACATGCTCCATAAGTGTAAGCTGAACGTTTTATGGCAGTTTTGTAATAAAGCACATAGAGTTTGTCTTCTGGTTGGTTACAGTACTGAGGACAAAAACAGTGATCGAATGTAGTGAGCTTGTGAAATGGGTTTTAAGAAATTACTGCTTGAGGTAGAGTGATTTGGTGACACTGTAGCTCAGCTGGGGTGAAAGAACAGTCCAAGTGTTTCTTCTCAACTTCAGTAAGGCTTTGATGGAGTCATATGTGACATCTCAGAAACAATCTGGAGGATTTGCAGTGTATATGAAATGATTACTATGTGGATGACTGCAAACATACGCAAGAATGTGATGTGGATGACTGCAAACAGATTGAATGGTGGTGGTAGTCTGCTTGGCAGAGGAATATGTATCTGGTGGGGTTATCAAATTATGGATGGTAGGATGCAGTTGAACATAACCACAGGATCACAGGATAGTTGGGACAGGCAGGCACTTCAGTATGTGGTCTGGTCCAGCACTCTTGTCAAGTAGGATCACCCAGAACAGGTTGCTCAAGGCTCTGTCCAGTCCACGTGTGCATATCTCCAAGAATGGAGGCTTCACAGCCTTTCCTGGCAACTTGTTCCAGTGTTAGATCATCCTCACAGTACAAAAGTTTTTTCTCTTATGTTTAAATGGAATTTTCTGTGCTTCAGTTTATGCCATTGCTTCTTGTCCCACTGGGCACCACTGGGAAAGGTCTGGCTCCATGTTCTCTACTCCCTCTTATAGGTATTTGTTATAAACATTAAGATGCCTCTGAATGCTCTCTCTGTGTTGATATACAAATGTTATGGTTTAGGAATGGTATTCTCCACTTCAGTGCTCCCACTGAAACGGAGTGCTGCTTGCTCCCCCCTTCTCTTCTTCCCTCTAGTGGGCTGGAGAGGAGAACTGGAGGCACAAAAGGCAAAGATCATGGGTTGAGGTAAGAACAGTTGGCAGGAAACAGCAATGAGATAAGGAAACGAACAGTAACAGCAAGAATATTAATAACAAAAGTGGACAAAAGAGAGAGTGATTCACATGCAAAAAATGGTCACCGTGAAGCTCAACCTGACTCCAGCCACAGCACCACAACCACTTCCTCCAGCTTAGAACTGGCATTATCCAGCCACTCCTTCTGGCTCAGAACTGGCATTATCCAACTGCTCTCTCCAGCTTGGAACTTGCGTTATCCAACTGCTCTCTCCCACTCAGAACCAGTGTTACCCAAGCAGTCCCTCCTGCTCAGAACCAGCATTATCCAACTGCTCCCTCTGGCTTGGAACCGGTGTTATCTAACTGCTCCCTCTGGCTTGGAACCGGCGTTACCCAGCCGCTCTCTCCAGCTCAGAACCGGCGTTACCCAACCGCTCCCTCCAGCCTGGAACTGGCGTTATCCAACCGCTCCCTCCAGCTCAGAACCAGCGTTACCCAGCTGCTCTCTCCAGCTCAGAACCAGCGTTACCCAACTGCTCTCTCCAGCTCAGAACCAGAGTTACCCAACCGCTCTCTCCAGCTCAGAGCCGGCATTATCCAAGCGCTCCCTCCGGCTTGGAACCGGCGTTATCCACCTGCTCCCTTGAGCTCAGAACCAGTTACCCAGCTGCTGCCTTGGGCTTGGAACTGATATTATCCAACCATTCCTTCCATCTGGGAACCACCACCACACTTACTTGACCGGAAGGAACCCCTTCTCCCCTGAAGAGACTCCATTCTCCTCTTGCCCCTGACAATGACATGAGGTGGTATAGAATAAACTTCCACGTACTGGCTGTGCCACCTCCCAGCTACTGCAGAAATTAGCCCTGTCCTGGCCAGAACCAAGACAACAAAGCCTGTGATCTTCAAGCTGGACTGCAAGCATTATAGAAGACCAGATTAAAATTTGTAAGATGGAGGTGAGATCCAGATCATTAAGAGGAAGATCAGTACAGAAAATTAACAAATAATTTTAGACTGGGAAATCAAGTCAGTAAATGCATAGCATAAAATAACTGGATGGAAGTAGTTTGATGCATAAACATTCATTTAGTCTAGAAAGGAGAAAAAAGGGCAGCATCCACATTTTTTAAAAGGCTGTTTATAGGCAGCAAAATAAATACTTCATATTCTTTGAGACTGTGATGAGAAATTTTAGTTTTCCCAGGAAAAAACATGTAACTTTGATGATAGCTAAGCACTCTTAACAGGTCATCTTCTGAGGCTGTCAAAGTTTTGACATTAAATTGAAGAAATCTTTCTAAACCTATCTGATTCAACTTTCAGGACAACAAAAATCATTAGTTTCTTCCTTATTATCATGTGCAATCTTACATTTCTCTGCTGCTGTGATCTTCTGCAAAGGGATTTTTCGTTGTTGTGAGGGATGCAGTATCCTTTGCTTTAGGATGTGGTCTGTCACTGTCACCTTAGAATTTGCTTTTTTAAATGTTTTGCCTGGGTTTCAGTTAGGAACTGAAGCAAAAGTGAAAACCTGAGTCAGCTGTCAGAATTAGGGTGATACTGTAACTCCCTATAGTGTGCGCATGTCTGATTAGGGGCCAACTGTGTCATTACTAGAGGAAAAAATTTAGCGGCGGTCCATTTTACAATGTTAATAAATTGTGCCCTCATGAGTTTTGCTCACTTGTTTGCCTGGAACTGGCATTTTAAATTGTGGCGCAGTCAGAAGATGTTAATTGATATTCATGGTAAGGTTCACGTCTGCATTTGAAATGTAGTGATTTTGGCAGCTAGGTAAACAGCAAGTAAGAGGGGAGGAGAAATGTGGCAAATAGATTTGTGAAATTATTTTTTATAATAATATCTTGCATGGATAATATGATACAGTGCTCTTCCGTTCATATTGATAGAGAGGTATTTTGCATATTACTGTGTGGTACATGATCTCAGCTGAGATGGGAGCAAGAATACACCACCCCATTCACAGAAAATCTCCTAGAAACAGAGGGACATCTTTGTGTGCCTTAAGACGAGCATATCAACCTTTGATTTATTGCTAGCCTGTCTCTGCAGAACTTTGCCAGGGCCTAATCAATGTCCAACTTTCCAAAGTAACTCAGACATAGAAGAGAGAAGCTACATACAGTTGAGCAAGTACTTTTGCCTTCCTCTTATTTTTCTTTTTGATCATCATTTTAGCATCTCATGAAGATGATTTTTTTTAATTGTTTATTAAGTTAATCCTAAATTATATTTGGGTTAGTGTCTGTTGAGAGAAAAGCAGTGGTCTTGCAAACACAGGGCTGTTCCTTGAGCCTTGTGAATCAGAGCATTTTGTTTCACTTATTTTCTCAGAGCCTTTCAACTATTCTGTGCGTAATTGCAGCTTGCCTTAATTGCAGGAAGATTCCTGGGGGGTTGTATATTTTATTTGAATTAGACAGTGATGGTTGCAGAGTTCTAGAAGTGTGAAAGCAGAGATCCTGATGTACTTGCTCGAGGCTAGTCAGTTTCTGAGTTGAACGATAAGCTGATGTATTTACTTTTTAACCATGTCTCATGCTGAATACACTTTTTTAATGTTGTAAGGGCTGAATCATCTGCTAGTTTTTAATAAAAATGAAAACATAAACCCTAAGACTATTTGTAAAGCTTTTCTTCGTAAATTAAATGGAGAATGAAGGAGGCACCTACCTCAGCCTCCGGTTTATGCAAGCATAGATAAAGTGACTGATGCAGCTATAATCTCTGGCATCTGTAGATGAGGTGAGTAACATTATGCAGCCAATACAGTCCTTCCTTTCCTAGTGGTGTTTGCAGTGGGCGTTTGGATTTTGTATTGCCTTGGGATGTAGAAAATTCTGTCACAGGGCAGGAGCCCCTTCGTGTAGGAGCTGGTCCTGTTTCTGATTCCCTAAGCCTGTCCTTTATCCTGTAGACTAATCAGTGTAAAAACATGTCTGTATTTGAACACATAGCTGTTTTAGTTTATTTTCCAAGTGTTCTTCAGCAGAAGAGTGGCTGAATCCATACTGATTTAAACTCCCCATAGCTTCCATCAGGTACTGAAGGGTGCAGGATGGCTTTACTGAAGGATTTTGATGTCTAGAAGTTGTACCTCACCAAAGCCAAGGCATTTGAATGTGACACTATGTGTTATATTGCTTACTTTCTTGTATATCACAGGTATCAGAGAAATACTTGGTTTTTATGGCCTGTTTGTTTGTCCCAGTCATAATTATAATCAAAAAAGGGCAGTGATACATTTGGTGTGCCTGTTAACATCAGTGTGAAGTTTGCATTTTCAGCTCTGTAGGAGTTACAAACATCTAGCAGTGCTACAGTCGGAGTAGTGCTAGAGTGAACTGGGGGGGTCTGGGACACTGTGGGTTTGTGGACACTTTAAAATCTTTTCTTAAATAGTCTCTGAAAACAAAAATGCCGTGACAGACATCATGTTTCACCCAATTCTGATCTGCTATTGTGTTTTAGATACTTAAAGCAATGTGGTCACTGCTTGCAACTCAAAATACAAACAAAAGAAACCCCAATGTTTTTCCTTTCAAGTGCTGTGTGCTGCTGTCCTGCACACTCTGTTCATGTCCAAATCAGAGAGCTGCTGCTTGGCATTTCACTCTTCCCTGGGTCAGTTAAGGTAACTGCTCAGCTTCAAGTGTTGCAAAGAAAATGAGCTTCATACACTTACATTTAGAAGCTTAGATAATTTCAAAGTCGGTTGGAGGCGAGCTTGATTTTAAGATACTTTCCTCTAGCAGTCATTGTAATAGGTTTCTGAATGGTGTCAAACTGCAAGGCAGCTGTTACCTGAAAGAACTGTGTTTATTTCTGCTGGAAAGCAGTAGTGAAAAGGACTTTGAAAGGAAAATGATAGTTAGCCAGCAAAGGATCAGAGTTGAAAGTGCCTGAACAATGAGGGTGCTCTGGAAAATACACAATTTTTACAGGTGCAGGGAGATAACACGTCAGTGTGCTTTGCTGTACTGTGTGAGTCTGAGTTCACAATCTAGTTTTTGCAAGGTTGTCAACTTTACAGTGAGTGGGGTTCAAATGTCAAAATTCAAGATACATCTGTCCGCAGGATTGAAGCTATACAACAATGAAAATTTAGCTTAACAGTAGTAAAAACAACTCCAAATGTAGCGTAATGGAAGGTATTAGAGAAATACTGAACTGGTATGTTTCACTTACAAAGACTTCATATAAGCTTGCTATGCTATGTCAGGGGTGGGGGAGAAGAAGGAGGAAAGCCCTAAAGAAGGAGTCTGAGGAGTATCTGTCATGACACTGCTTTCTTTTTAGAAGAAACTCTACTTGCTACTGAATAGAGAAAAGATGTCTGTGGGTTTGGTTTCTTTTTTTGCTTGCTTACTTATGTTTTTTCAAACTTTCTACATTGAATGGAGTGTTAGAGGACCACTTTCTCCTCTTTTACTATACAGCATCTTTGACATAGAAAAGTTGTGAGAAACTAAGCAAGCATAGTCCATGGAAGTATTTTGGGTTTAGATTGCCTTTACAGACAGACTTCTGGATTCTTGGGCTACCGGATTCTTGTTGCATATATTCGGTTGAATCCACTCACCAGGGCACTGGGAATATCTGAAGGTGTTTGCTGTTGAATTTTCAGCATTTACATTGTTTATTTCCTAACTTTATAAATACGGAAATTCATAATCTTTGCCCCGACTGTGGCTGTGGTTAGAACATTTGATTGATTATGCATGAAAAAAAAATCCATCAGGAAGGTTGTCCAAGTTTTGTGAAGTTCTCAGTTTTAGACTAACAGCTCTTTTTCCTAGTTGTGACTGTAGCCGAGATCAGAATAAAACCCTGTTGCCCACAGAGTGTTGGTAGTGATTGAAAAC
The DNA here is from genome assembly GCA_013397725.1 of Rhagologus leucostigma. Lineage (NCBI taxonomy): Eukaryota > Metazoa > Chordata > Aves > Passeriformes > Rhagologus > Rhagologus leucostigma. The sequence goes on from VZTD01001019.1 coordinate 225,311, forward strand.
AGCTCCTAATTTAAAAATTGGCTTCTCCTTGATGCAGAACTTCTGGTATCAAATTTAATCTCTCTCCTGCTGTTCCAGTGGTTGGGCTAGCATGTCTGGGAAGAAAGTCCAAGTAAATTTTGGAAGACGTTGCACAACAGCATGAATCAGTAATTCTGGACAAGGTAGTTTCAGGGGCAGGGGTGGGGAGCTAGTGAGAAGACCATGTTTCTATTATGGTGTGAGTATGGAGTGCAGAGTAGAGCAAGGAGAGACTGTGCCGTGTGATCTCTGTGGGTGGAAAGAGATAATGTTTAATGTGTGGGAGTGGCCTTTAGGGACATAGTCTTTATAATGCTATCTGATTTAAAACTAAAAATATTACTTGCTGCAGCCCTGTAAGATACCTTGTAATTCTGTGCCCTCACGTCTACTCCAAGAGCCACATGATGATGTTTGATAGAAATGGATTTAGCTGCTGTTGTAACTGGCAATGCCATCTCTGTTATTTCCCTCAGGTCTTCTTTCTTCTTTGGCCTTTGTGTCCCCAGATGTCTTTCTGTGGCATCTCCTATGAATGCAATTCTTGTCTCTCTGTAACTGCAAACCAGAAGGAGTTGGCTGTAGTTAACCACTACTTCTGTCCAGTGCTGGCGAGAAAATAGGAGTAATGTTCTTTTCAGAAACTTTGTTCCTTTCCTCAAAACACATTAAATATTTCAGTTACTTCCGAAATTTTTTCGCTTGGCTTTTAATACCGAGCTGGATAGTGTAGAAGGAATATAAAGCCAGTAAAAATAGGGTATGTTAGGAAAGCAGACATTTAGATCATATCAAGACAATCAGAAATGTATGAAGGAAGAAAAAATGTAGACCATGCTTCTCTCAGAAGGACTTGTAGATGACTACATTAAAGTGGCTGATGGTTCACTAGAGAGCTGATGATGCTCCCAGTGCAACTCAGGCCTTTGCTGAGGGATGTATCCTGTTGGACAAAACCGCCTATGTGGGCAGACTCCTGGGAAGTAAACTTATGAACCTGCATTAATTACTGACACATTCTCTTTGAAGACTACTGGAATACCCAAAGGAACAAACTGATGTAAAATTCATGTCGGAGTTTTCTTTTAAATGGATCCTTTCCTAATAAGACTGTAAATTCAGTGAATTATGAATGTTGTGTATGGGGGAGGTGCATGGATGTAGCAGAGAAGGAATAGAGCTGAGGGGAGAGGATGTCAACATTTCTTACAAGCCTCTTTGGCCAGTAACATTAAGAAAGCAGCACAGGAGTATTTAACTCATGTTTGAGATTGCCCTAGAACCTCTGTCTTTGTGATTTTGGTAATTTTTAGGTGTTGTTTAGAGTTGTTGTCTTAAACTTGCACCTTGTAAAAAGAATGATTAATGAAATATGCAAGCATAAAAAGCTTTTGGAATTGAGGATGGTTTATTTCTGAGTGCTTTTTACCTCTTCAGTTGCAGTGATTTCAATAACTGTCTGAAGATTAAACTTCTTTACTTTCTCTGGTGGATAAATCAATGACAGGATCAAAGTACTGAAAAGCGGGATCAGGAACTGTTTGACCTGTCTTGAAGATTGAGACAGAACAAAGCTTCTTAGATTTCTTCTGCTTGCATATATTTTCCCTGTTATTTTTTGTGCACCTTTTAATTGATTTATTCCTCTGTTAGTAGAAATTCTTGTGCCTTGAGTACCAACTAGCTTTACAGGTTGGAAACTCAGACGTGTCCCATAAACCTAAGAATTCTCCTTAATACCAAACGAAATGCAATCGTTTGGTAACCTCGGAAGGTTTCTCAAAGGTGGAACACATTTCAATACGGAAGCTTTTCAAAACTATGTTGTGTTTTGTTTCCAGGTCTTCTAAGTCTTTGAAGATTTTTGACAGTACTGTACTTCTGAGTCTCAGCTGGGCCTGAGCTGAGATCATATTTGGGAATATCTGAAGAATGAGAAATAGGGTTGGTTTGAAGGACAGACTGTTGCAGTTGACTGCAATTTTCATGAATTTTAAACGAGCACTGAATTTGCTCTGGGACATACCCATAGGTTCTGGTGAAGGCCATTTTACCCAAGTCAGTTCATTCACCCCCAGTGCAAAACTCATGTAGAAGGTTTCCTGGGAAGTACGTGCCTCTGACTCTTTCCCCTTCCAGTAATCTGTGCTGCAGCAGTTGGGAGGCTGGAGCAGAATAACCTTCCCTGGTTAACTGACAGAGAAGAAAGAAATGGAAGGAACCATTATTTTCCTGTCAAGATTTCCCTGAAACAAAGAGGTGTGGAATTATGCATGCTGAGGGGTGTCTTTGGTCCTTTGATTAACAGCAGAGGCCCAATTTCACCATCAAAAGCATTCTTAATTATAAGCCCTGTTGAAAAGCCTGCCTTGAACGTTGAAGAAATGATATTACAGAGCGCGGCTGTCTTTGCCTAGGTGATCTGCAGGCATTTTGTGGGAGTGTTTTATTAAAAACATTGGAAGTACACTGAAAGTAAAAGAGAAAACTAGAAATATGTTATTTTTTTCAGTTTAATCACAGCAGAAGGCGTTGCATCGCTGAGGAACTTGAATACCTGGTCCTGGCTTGAGTGTGAGAATGCTTCCTGCTTTGCTGCCTTAGCAAAGCCTGATATTCTCCCCCTGCAGCTGGTGACATAATGTGTATCACAAGGTCTTCCTCAAATAAAAGACATCCATCTTGGTTATTTTATGAGTCTGCTGATTAAAGAGATTTTATTGTAATTACTATGGCTAAAAGGCTACAGCAGAAGATGGAAGTGTTCATTTACAATCTGCTCGCTGACCAAGTTTCATGTGATAATGGATTGGGACAGACTGTGGTTTGCAAATGGACCTGAATATTCGGAGCCACTAATTTGAAGTGGCAGATACGGTACCATCATGCAGGTTTCAGAAGGGATGTGTTTGATTAACCGGCTACGGCACAACAGTGGTTGTGTGACAGGTTGCTTGAGAAATTATCACCTTTGGTTTTACATTGGTGGCAGCCATGTACATGGAGGAGAGGGAAGAAGCAGAAAGATGAACAGGGCTTGAAGGTAGATCTCTGCCCTGCAGTAAGCAGTTTGTGCTCCAGACCTACCACAGCACTTACATTTCCAATTTCCATTAAACAACGGGGATTTACATACTTATCTAGATATGTAGATCAGGTCTTTAATTCTGTCTCTTAAAGATGTGTATATAGTCACAAATGTTGTATTTTTCCAGCCGTAGCATTGGCCCTGCTCTTTTTTCAGAGGCTCTGTAAGTCAGGATGCAAGATGTCAGCACCCACGCTCTGATATGGTGCCAAAAGATTTGAAAGTTTTATTAGATGTGGGCTCAGGTGTTTCAGATAGTAATAGTGGTGGTAGCCTAACAGCAGCTCGAATGAGTTTTACTGTTTCTGTGGAAATTTTGAAATAGAATATTCCATAGCAGAGGCATAATCCTTCCTGAAATCACCCATCTTGATCTACGTGTCCTGTTAAAAAGATTATTCTAATGTGTAAACTTAAAAAATAATTTCTACAAATTTTAATTCTTTATGTATGTTACTGAAATCTCATATATAGGTTAATTTATTTGCAGTACTGTTGAGTCTTTTTACGGGCTCTTAGTAGGTGACTGTACTGAAACGTTAGCTGTAACTGGCTTGAACTAACAATAAACTAAAAGGGTATCGATTAAGTTCTCATTTTGGAAAGTGATATTATATTATGGAAAGAACAGTTCGCAGTGTAGAACACTTCACTGTGCTTGTATTGTGGCTTTGAAGTAAGATTTTTCAGTTGATCACTCTAAAAGCAGTGATATATCCGATAGCATCATGCAGAATTTTGGGGTTTTTTTAAAAAAAAAGTTACTACTGTTGTGTACGATAATTTAAAAATAAGGTTAGAACTTAAATGCTGATTCAGGACAACTGATAAAGGGGTGTTTAGGTAGACATTGTTGCTCTGCAGAGCAATGTATGACATTTCTGTGATAGCATTTAAATTATGTATGGTTTGTAAATGATCAATTACAATTGTGCTCCAGTGGTGGCAGTGGAAAAGAGGAGTAGCAATAGCCTTGTAGCATTAGGTCTGTTCTACACACTGAAGGATTGCAGGCTGGAAGCAACAAGTGTGTGCGTATTGTATGTTAGGGATTTGTTTCCGGGAAAGAGTCACCAGAACATACAGTATATTCAGTATAAAAATACTTCTTGCTGAATGTTGTGAGTGGCTACTGAATATCTGAAGAAGATATAAAAAATAAGAAGCCGGAGCTGGAAAAGGCATTTCAGTGATTGGCCCCTAAGGAGCAGACTCACGAGCACAGCTTGAAATCTAATGGGATTAGAGCTGATGTTATTAGAATTCACTCTTGTCTCTTTTGATCTTTGACAATGTTAGGACAGTATTAGGGTTTTGCTGGTGTCATAAGCATAAATGAGTTGGAAATTCTCAAACTAAAATATTTATTGGGATATTGAGGGGAATAGTAATAAAATCTTAAATGGCTAAAAAGGAAGAAGTGATGCTCATTAGTGTTTGTTTGGTTGTTTTTTTCTAAAGGGTTTGCCAAGATGAAAAAAAAAACCAGAGAAAAAATAGATACTCCAGTGAAGTCTATGTTTCATACAGATTTTTCAGTTGTTCTTCAGGTCACTGAGTAGAAACACTGTGAATCAAAGAATAGACCTGGCCTCAAAAAAATTGTCTTTATAATATATGTCTTTATGCTTACATCTTTATATGTATAGATAAATAAATTATATAGTATGAATATAAACACATATATCTATATACAATTATATTTAAATATTTTAATTTGTATTTTATACTTTTTGTATGTGTATCTCTATGTAAATAATAATTGTTGTTCCATTCTTCTTGATGGATCCCAAAATGAATGGATTTGGGCTGGACATTAATATAGACAAATGCATTCTCAGGCCTGAGCTTAGATAAAAGCCTTGTCACTTGTTGATATCAGTTTAAAGTCAGAATGAAAAGGATGGAGTAATTTGGTAGGTAGTGCCAAGGCAGATTTTTAAATTATGAGGTGCCTATTTTGGGGTGGCAAAAGGAAATCTAGTGCTGTATTTGTTGGGGATTCTGGATTCCACCAAAGCAAAAGCACTGATCTCACCCATTCACTACCCTGAAGCACATATGATGTGTTTATTGACTTTGTCACATCTCTTAACGTTGAGGCAAAATGTCAGTGGATCTGTTATAATTTTATTAGGATGTCATTTGCGATAGAGCTGATATGCCACAGAAAATAGTTGCTGACCTATATGTAATTATCCTGTGACTGAGAGCGCTACTGCGGTGGAAATCTGTGTTCAAGAGACTGTGGAGGATGTACCAAAAGCCTGGGTCAGTCCTTGAACTAATGCCAGATTCTGAGTTGAGAGGCAAGGGGGGAGGAGGGCAATAAATCTTGACAATGCACAGCACTGCTGAAGAGCATGTGCACTGTAGTGCCAAATAAAGATGCTGCACCTCACTGCCATCAGTGTGGGTTTGGAAGGTAGCTGGAGTGCCATTTCTAGCCCGTGATGACATCGAGTAGGTCTCCTGGCCCTGGTCCCAGGCAGCCAGTGGTGTGGCTGCCAAGGGCTTTGTGGGGAGCGTGGTTTTGGAGACGTGCTTCAGCTGAGTGTATGAAAATGTGTTCAGTCATTTTTTTCCAATTTTCCAATTTTTGCGTGTTTATCCAAGGTTTTGACAGAACTTTGAAGTATTATTTTGTGGTGTGACTTGACTTCAATTTCAAGTGGCTCACAAGGGAGGGACCTAGCTTTCTCCCTTAATGCCATCGTTGACACCTTGCCTGCCTTCATTGCATTGACAGTCTTGTTTTCACTAGGAAAGGAAAGGTGATCCTTATTGACTATAAACAAACTTCTGGAGATCTCCTGGCAAGTAGTCTCATATTCCCAGAGCTTGATGTGTGGCTGGCAAATGATAGTGAGCAGTACTGCACACAGCAGCCTTTGGCCATAATAAGATCTTCTGGTCTCTCCAAAGCAGTCTCTTGACATGACTCTACCAGGAGAGGTGTTCACTGTCCTGCCATCAGCCCCGTGCATAAAAGAGGTTTCTGTGCAGTGAATGTACCAGCACTGTGTGCCTGGGATAAAAGCGGTGATTCATCACCCAAAAATAAGTGCTGTGCTGATTATAGCTGCCAAATATTCAGTCATCAGTCTCCTCCCCGTTAAGCATTTGCCACCTCTCTGACTGTGGTGTAAGCAGATGGTGGGTGGTGAGAGTTAACCATTGATGAAGTCAGTCATTGCTGGAGCAAGTGGTGGTCTTGTAGCTGCCCCAAGGCTTTTGGGACGTGTGAGGCCGGGTCTCCCCTTTTTTTGGTAGTAATCTTGGTAGTTTAAGCAAGCAAAAAGCTACAGTTCATTGGTCTTGGAGATTAGTTAAATTTAGTTGCTATTAATGGAAATAAAGTTTGGTTTTCATGTTTGCTGTCTTCTTCACCAGAAATTGTTATTCCATAAGGTGGACCTATTCAATACATCAACTTCAGCCCAAAACTGAACTTGGTCTCAGGCACCCCTGCTATTTAGTAACCACACAAGTGTTGCATTATTTTTCCATTTGTTTTATATCTACAGTAATAGTATGTAAATCACAAATTGTTTCAAGTTACATTGTGGCTTCAGTAATATAAACTCAGGCAATATTTTAATTTCCAGTAGTTTTATGATACACTGTAAAACAGAAAAGACAGCAGTTCACGTGTGCCCTGCTCATTCTTTCTAATTGCCCATGTATTTTTAATTTTCCTTTTCAAAAATATCTCGATCATGAATGCAAATAATGAATCTTACTCCATTTCATCAAAGTAATTCATTACTATAGAGATATTTTTATTGTGTTGGTCACTTCAGAGTTTTCTGTTGAGAATAAATTGAAACACTTCACTGGTTTCTGGTATTAAATATGCTTAATAACTCTAAATTGCCCTAAAGGTGTTAATACCCTTCCTGGGAAAGCCAAGATGAAGTTAAAATTCAGTATTCTGAACATCCTCAAGGTCTAATGCCTTCTAAAAGCCCATAAATGGTGCCTCATTTAAAGAAAAAGAAAATAAGTCTTACTGAAGCATCCTATTGTCAGCTCTGTTTTAGTTTGGATGAATAACATTGTGCTATTTCTGCTCCCTACTGTGCTTTTAATATTTTTACTGCAGCTTCATTCTGACCCATGTGTACCTGTGGCCAAAAGTTAATCTGGACAAAATGAAGGGGATATTGGCAGATGGAGGAAATCAGAATTTCTCAATGAGATTGTCCTTTTATAGAGATACTTTGCTTCCCTTGTTCATTACCCACCCACCTTGCAGCTTGAGGTCTACAGTTAAGAGTTAGAAAGGAGCTGATTATGCAACGTGCAACATGAAATCTTGCTTATCCTTTGGAATGTTTTAATTAGGGTAAGACATCTCTTTTTTCACCATACAGGTGGAATATTAGAAAAATCACAAAGGGATGTGTTTTCTTACCTTGGTTTTAGCCCATTTCAGTGTGTCTCTGTAAGCTGGTGGCTGGACCTGGTTAATAAGGAGAAGCTTTTTTAGGTGGAAGTCCAGATCTCATGCACTGGGGAGACAGCAGCCCTGCTCAGCCCAGGAGCTCTCTGGCCTCTCCTGGCCCTACTGATTATAGGCAAAGATTACTTCCTCACCTGTGAACAGTTACATCGTAGACATTGAAATGCAGGATCAGAGATATTAGCCTGCCTGAAGCCTGTTTGTGGTACACCATTATGGTGGCAGGTCCTAGTGGACTTTTTAAAATATTTGAAGTACACTCTCCCCAGATATTCATACTTAAAGTCTAACACACATTATTGTAGTAATAAAATCAGTTTGACACACTCCTTTCACCATCAGTAAATTCTCTGGATTTTATCTTGTGTAATGTAGGTTATTGGTTTATTGACTTAAACTGTAGTGTTTTATTGAGTTTATTTGGTTAACTAAAACCCAGCTCTTACAAGTCACAACAAGATTTCAAGAGGCATGTTGACCCATGAATACCATAAGTAGAATAATATTTGATAACTAAGTGCCTCTCAAATTTTCGTAAGATACTTACCTGTTAAGGAAGGAGGTTTGTCTGGATTAAATGAATAGCAGTAACATACCAGAAATACCATGCTATGTAATTTAAACAGATAATACATTCTGTATTTTAAGCAATTTTATTCTAGGGGGGTTTTTTATCTTATTTGCATATATCCTTTTGCTTGAGGAATGGAGTTCAGTGCTAGTTGTGGTTTCGAGATCACCTTGCCCAGAGATCTCTTTCCCTGTTTGTACCTTGAACACACTTCTACAGGGCCAATGTGAGACCAGGAATTTTAAACTGAGGGCTTGCTTTTCTAATTTTCTTTCTTAGATCCTGCAGTTTTGAGCTAGTATGAGTTAATCTACTCAAATTTCTCTCTGTTCTGTGTGATTTTTAATTTTTTTTTCTTCCATAGTTTTTACAGTTTTCTGTGTCATTACCAAAAATGTATATGGAAGGAAAATGAGTGGCGTACTTCTTACTATTTATATACCATGGATTTGACCTTTCTGACAGATCTAAAACATTGAAGGCAAGACCCAGAAATGTCTGTTCCCCAGGAGGATTTGACTGCTTGTTTGAGTATAGCTAGACTAGTTCTTTTACTGGACAAAGCCAATCTGTAAGGGAAGTACTGTAAAAAATGTCTCACATCATTCACAACCTTTCATGCAGGAGAGGCCTGTTGAACTCAACATGAACTTAATGATACCTTTCCGGGCACCACCAGTTACTGTATTTGTTGCCTTTGTTGTACACAATTGCTACTGCAAGTGCTGCATTATCATCCTAAGACTTATTTTGGTATCTTGAAAGAGTTACAAAGTAAACTCATTTTCCAGAGGTAACTGGTTTAGCCTCACAATGATAAACATATCCCTGCATGTAGTATCTGTTACTGTAGGATATGAGGAAGGTGTGATTTGAAATATCGTAACTGTGGTGTGTAATCAATATTTCTCAGATCAGATGTGTTAATATTGTTCTGTATTTGGAAGTCATTCGAGACAGGTGGGATGAAGGCAAAGCATGAATTAGGTTTTACTTGCCAAACTTCTCCTTTCCTTAGGTTGAAATCTTATGTAATGCTATAAAAAGATTGGTTGTTTTGTCTTACTAATGTTCTTAAATCTTTCACATTCAGGTACATCATTTTGAAAGAGCATTGATGCCTGAAGCAGGGTACAGTCTGCAAATTCTGGCCTAAACAAATGTTCTTTCTCTTTTGGGATCCTCAGTATGAATAAATGACCTGAGATTTCCCTCAATAGATTCACACATTAGGTTTTTTGAGGTTTTTTTGGCAGGCAGCTGGCCCTACTATTTTAACTGTCCGCCCTGTTGGGATGTATTTTTAATAGTCAGAGTGGATCAGTTGGTAAGCTGGCTTTCTTGGCCATTTGGAAAGTGGTTCCCTCAGAACAGGAATCATTAGCTGGTTCAGCAGCAGCTCTGGTCACTCTAAGCAATGCCTGTGTCCCACGGGACTGGTAACTGAGCTGATTCACCATCTAATGTTGATGAACACATCATAAAATGAAATTAGCTTCCTTTAATCTACAAGTGTATCAGCTTTGTTCTGTTCCTTCATGTAGCACAGTTGCTGTAGTAAAGTCTTTGGGCTAGTACAGCTGGTTTTGCAAAGTCCAAATAAAGACCTTTCAAGTATGATAATGAACTTCCTTTCAATTTAATAAAATGCTATATCTATGACAGACAGTAAAATGAAACTGTTATTTTCCTTCCCTATGAGAAAACTCACATTTTAAAAGGGAGGGAAGGGGTGAGAAATGGCGATCAATCTTTTAATTAGATTCCAGGATAATAAAGCTATTGATTATATCCTATGCAGGCACTGGATTAGTTAGTAGTTAAATATAGAGGGTAAAGTCAGTGGGTTTGAAGAACAGAGTGTTCAGAAATGCTTAGTGCACTTGAGGAATAGTCCCTTGTATATCAAAAGTTCTTGTTACCATGAAATGTGATAAAGTACCTCATCTGTTTGTGAAGACCACCTCGGTTTATATGAACTGTGAGCCCTGCTATTAAAGTCTTGTAATGGGATTATAAAGCCTTTTCACAACGCTGTTGTTGTGTTAAATGATGCCCATGTCAGCTAGCCGCTTGGACACCTAGCGATAGGCAAGTGTTAATCTGACTTTCCTTTTCTTCTAATTCCCTACACAGCAAAATAAATGGGTGTTTAGCCTGATGTGTTCCTGAAGCAGAACATCAATAGGTGTTTCAGTGACAGAATTCAAAAGTGAAATCCTTAAATCTTACGTTTGACTACAAAAGTTTGGAGGAATGTCATTGTTTTTACTAATAATATATTTCCCAAGGCCTAAAATCTTGTTTATGTGTTTGTGGTCCCCTTAAGGGTAGAGCAGCTCAGTGCTGCGTGCCTCTAATCAGGGCTAGGAAGAGAGGTGATACGTATCTCTCCCATTGAGGGTGTCTGACTTGGTGGTTGAAATGTTAAAACTTCCACTGCTGTGACTCAGACTCTGCTTTAGATGCCCTGAAACGCCATATTTTAAAGTACAGAAATAACAGGTAATGTTCCTGCTCTCTTTTTTTACTTAGAAGCATGGGTCACTTAACCACTAATGATGTGGAAGACCTGAGTTCAGTTTGCACCAGTGCCTGAAGGGATTCTAGTCTGTCTCCCACACATGCAAGGAGAGCTCTATTTATGAGGCTCTTTGTGGTTTATGGGGTGCAGTTATGAGGCTGTTGTTCTGAGATGGGATCTTCTGATGCATCCTCTTCAAACTGGCCTGCTTTACAGGTTTTAAGATTTACAGGACAGGAGAGAGAGAGAGAGAAAGAGAGTATTTTGATCAGAGTTTACTTGCTAGGCAAATTTTCAAGAATTGTTCTCAGCAGGATTTTTCTCCTAGCTGGCTGTGTATTACCAGAGAGGTAATTCATGATATCTTGATTCTGTGAAAGACAGATGATTTTAGCATCTAATTCCTGCTGTCTGCTACTCGAAGTCTACCCCCATGCCACATTTAGCACGTAAGACAGAGGCTGCCAACAGCTGTGCTAGAGGAAGACGGACTTACACTATCTCACACATTGCTTGCAAAATACACTTCCCTGATTTAATTCAGTGATTATCTGAATAATGTGGAATCAGAACTCCAGACTCCCTCCTTGGTGTCATTCTTTTCCTATAAAATGCAATGTAAAGGTTGGTGTGGGACTCGGTTTTCCCAATTGAACCTTCCTTTTTTCCATAGGAACTTCAGTGCTGGAGTCTAGAGGCAAGTGGTGAAGGGTGGTGGGTGGCTTAGGCCAGCACCATCTGGACAGGCAGTGGGATGTTCTGCTGCCCTGAGAAACCACTTTCCCGCTAGCTAAGTTGGGGTGTTTATTCAGTGTGATGGGGTTTTTATCTGTTGGGATTTTTTTTTTCTTTTTACAAAGTTAATCTGAAGCATGTAACTCTCTCTTATATGTAATTACTGAGGATGTAGGAAACCTTCCTTGCTAGTAAGGTTTGCTAGTAAGAGTCTTCCATAACTGCTTCAGTCTTTCTTTGGAAAATTGGCCTGTTCACAGTTGGTAGACCTGTTGTTCTTCACTGGTGCAGCAGTTACCGTGAAGTTTGTTGCTTAGGAAGTACACAAAGATGAACTTTTTGCCATGGCCAAAATATCTGTAAAGATGGGCAGTAGCTGCCAGCCTTACTCCTGTGTAGTGGATTCCAAGTCATGGAGCAGACAGGCTGTTGAAACATCAAGGAAAGTACTGCGAAAGGGGATTACATATGCCATCAGAGCATGATTTTCATTTATTCATATCACTATGCCTCTAGAAAACAAATCTGGTGAGTGGGGGAGTGGTTGGCTCTGCATCAGCTATTCCTGTGTTGTGGACTGAGAACAAAACTGATCAGTGGGCTGGAACAACTTACCTATGAAGAAAGACTGAGAGAGGAGTTGCTCACTCTGGAGAAGAGAAGTACCAGGAGAAGGTCCAGGGAGACCATATTGCAGCCTTTCAATATTTAAACAGGGCTTATAAGAAAGATGAAGAAAGACTTTTTACCGAGGCCTGTGGCAACAGCACAAGAGACGATTTTAAACTGAAAGTGCATAGATTTAGATTGGGCATAAGAAAGAGATGTAAGTTTCGTGATGAGGTTGGTGAGACTCAAGAATGAGTTGTGCAGAAAAGCTATATTCCCCTTCCTTGGAAATGTTTAAGGCCAGGTTGGATGGGGCTTTGAACAACCTGGTGTAGTGAAAGATGTCCTTACCCAGAGCAGGGGGGTTGACTAGGTGGTCTTGGGAGGTCCATTTTCCAACCCAAGCTTTTCCACAATTCCCTACATTTTTATGTGAATGTGCAGGGTGGTAGAGGTGAAATAGAGCAAAGTGGTGAGTGTACAGGCATTCTGAACGAGGTACCTGAGCTAATCAGTACAGTTACACTGTGGCCGTGCCACAGGCAGCCCCACAGAGGAGCCATGGCCCTGTCTGTGCAGGTGTTGTTCTTTGTCAGAATCTGTCTTCTGTGTTGCTTGAAAGCAGAAGTCTTGAATTACTGAAGCAAAGTTGTGGGATGCCAAGCCATTTATGAAACAGCTGTACTTCACAGCTTTTCTTTTTCTCCTGTTAGATTTTCATGCCTGTAACATGCAATTACATATATATTGCAGGTACAGATACTCTTTTAAATTCAGTGATAAAAGAGCCCTTAAACCAAAGTGTGAATTCCCCTATTTAATTTGTAATATATTAGGAGCTGTCAGTACTAATTAGTGCTGTAAAATAGCTTAAGCATAAGGCCCACTTGTCAACAAGAGTAATAGTGACTGTGTCTCAGAAGAAGCAGAAGTTTGAGTATGCCTATTCAGAGATGCATTTGGTGTGCTCATCTCCACTTGGCTGTGCATGGTAATTATGGTTAGTGGAAAAAGAGAGTGACTGAATTTATAAATTTTTTCCGGTTACTTCATGCACCTCTCCCAAAGTAAATAAGCACGCTGGGTTTGCAAGTCTTCCTTCCAAATCAGAGCAGCAAGGCAGCGCACATGTAGGGATCAGCTCTCACGCTTTAAACAGTGGTGCTCCTCGAACAGTCAGGAGAAGTATTTGGAAATGCTCGGTACCTTTGGATCCTTCCCATAAGCTTTGACTGTTGAGAAGGGTGAATCCGTGTGTCTCTGTGTGCGTCTGAAAATGCAGCAGTAAGTTCTCAGAGCCGATGGACACACACAGTTAAGCACCTTCCTTCTTCGACCGTAACAATAATTTCTACTCCAGTATGGGTTGTGATTTCAATGATGTGGCAAAACATCAGCTCCATAACCAGTACTAGGTGTTGTGTCCTGTTCAGTCTAACATGTGGAACTGTGACAGCACTTACTCTGATGTCACTTACTCTGATGTTACACAACACCACCTTGCAGGGAGTCCATTTATGTCTGTATTTAAAATGAAATTAAGAATTACAGAACTTTTTTTTTTACCACTATGAAGCAAAACATGTTTGTTTTTTTTTTTCTTCTATCCCTCTGTGTGCTTGCAAGAGGTGCTTGTGTGATTCTTTTGCTGGGTTTGCATAGGTAGGTAATTGTAGGTAACTGCCAGCATTGTCAATTTATGCCCTCAGGGGTACTCTGGTGTACCCCAGCCACTGCCAGTTCCTCCCCATGAGGGTGCCAGAGCCTGTCCCTGAGCTCAGTGCCATCTTCCACACCATGTGCCTATGCCTGGACATCTGAGTTAAGCCCAAATTGTTTTGCTTCATGGAAGAGCCAAGAGTAAACTTTGTACAGAATGTTGTTTTGTTAACAAAGGAGAGGGGTGAGGAAGAGGTAGGGAAAGAGGATTTAGGTCAACCAAAAACTTTTGGGAATTGATTTCAAATGCACTAGCTTGTTATAATCAGTAAAGAAATAACAAAAAGATCAGAAAATACCTGATGTGTTCTTTGACTGCCTAAGGTTTAAATGGGTCAATGTGTATCATTAACAATGATTCATTCTAATATTTACTTCTCCCTCTCTTCCTTTATTTTGAAATAGAAAGTTCTACTTGGAAGTGAAACTCCTTATTCTGTTGAAAAATAATTCATGCACCAAAATAAAAGCTTTCTTTTTTCCTTCTACGTTTCTTCCATGTTTTCTTTTCACAAGCAAGAGAAATAGCTTATGTCTGGTTGCCCCTGTCTCCATAGGTAGCATATAAGGAGTTTCCTTTAAGTTAAAATATATATCTCTGAGGGGGGCTCAAGAGCATTGTTTTGCCTACAGTTTAGTTTTAGGTGTCTAATATGGCATTTTGTATGTATTACTTGTTGTCAAAACCCAATAGTTTTGTCTCTAACAGAATTTAATTTTAGATATAGTCGTATATTCTGAAGTTGGTCTAAGCTTAAGAAATGAAAAGTTATTAAGCAGCTGTTACAAACACCTTCTTTGAAAGTTGATGTTTCTTCTATTTAAAAGCAATTAGTTCTTCACAACAAACTTGGAGTGATGTCATCCATAACTCACAACATGGTGATCATAGTTTTGTATTAACTCTGTTCTGAGAAAAACAAGTAAATACCAAGTTTCTTCTGATGTGTAATGATATCACTGTAATATTGTTCCCTATTAAAAAATAATCAATTTGAGTTCATTTTAGTTCAGTTGCTAAGATGTTTATTGTTTTAAGATTAAAAGTATAATGAAATACTGAGTGTGTACAGTTGTCTCAGTTTTCAGATGTGAGCCTTTCAAATAATGGTAGTTGTTACAGATACACATTTCAGGCTTTACTTCAGAGCAGGAAAAGTACTGTAAATAATGATACTTTGTTTTATGCTATTTATATTCAGTCATTTATATTAATTCATATTAAAAGTCAGAAAGAATAAAAATAATATAAAGAATAAAATAATATAAAGAGAGTTTCATAGTTAGAATGCATTTAATTTTTATGTTGAGTATTACAGTGTTATAGCTCTACTGTTGTAACTCTAAATTTGTTATCGTAGTATGGGAAAAACTCTTTGATATTCTTCCCTACATTTTCCCTTCTTTAAGGTGGAAGTTATCCACCTTATGTTATCCACATGTAAAGGAGATTTCTGAAGACTAATCGTTTTGTGCTAATCAGTAAATGATTATTATTGCCATAGGATAAGAACTGAAATAAGGAAATCTGCATGGTCAGCTCCAGAGCACTGCATTAAATGGTCTTTACAGGAGTTTTTGTCTGCTGGTCCATGTGTGGTATCAGTGGGTCATCCATCTCATAATCCATATGCTGTTCTACTTAGTCTTTACTGTAAACTTTATATAAAGACTCAAAGAAGGTGCACAGAGAGGGTTTCATTTTTATTCTCGGTCTTTTCTTCTGTAACAATGTGTACTATGGTGTACCAGGTCAGTGAATTGAGTCAAAATCCATTCCAGAGGCATTAGGAACTAATTTTGCAAATATGCATATTCATAGTTTATATGAACATTCACTTTACGGGTAAAAAGTCAGGAATAACCGTCCCAATTCTACCTTTCCAAAAGCCACGCTAAAAGAACATTGGTCAGCCTGAACGATGAAGCAGTCTGCCTTTGGGCTGCTTTAGGAGGAGGGCTGTCTGTGCTAGTTTTACTCAGACCCTTAGTGGGCCGTTACTGCAATATGCACTTCTTGTCTTCATTTTTTATGGACAAGTGTCACAGAGGACAGGATGTTTCACAGACGGGTTTCTGGGCTATCTGCTGACACCAGAGGAATGGTGAACCTCAGCAGTTTCAGGTGCCAGGCACTGCTGGGGCATTTTGCTTTCCTTGGCACAAGCCCTTTTGTGTGGTCACTCCAAGCTTCACCTGTCTCCTCTTCTCCAGGCTGGGACGCTCTCCCTGACATCTAGCCAACCCCTGCAGCCTTTCCAGCCAAGCCCACGCCCAGACGGATGAGCACCATTTCCTTCCCACCCTCATCTTCATCTCGTAGGCCTCACTGTTGCATCCTAGGTGACATTAGGTGACTTAATGCCTTGTTTAGGATTTAAAGTGCCTAATTTCCTTAACTTGCAGACTCACTTCACATGACCCCTAGGAGCCCAGGTCCCTTTGCTGGTAGTATCCCAGCCTTCCCAGCCAAGGCTTACTATCCAAGTTTCCCCTTTCAGACAGTGCCAGACCCAATCTCTGCATTTTGTTTGACTCTGTAGGTCTTTCTTTCCAGACAGTGTTATTCTTCTCATAAATTTGGCTCTTTTTTCTTCCTTGAGGTCAGCTCATATCGTCCTCAGTGCTGCCTGGTCCCAGAGGAAGGGTGGCAGTGGGAAGCAGGAGAAGTAGTTCAAGGAGGTTAAAGAGGCAAACTGCTTGCAGCCAGGTTAATGAGCTTGGAGTAGAGCTTCCCGCACTTGGAGGTTGAGAGGTTTTGGATATACAAACTCAGGCCATGGTCTCTCAGTACCAGTGAATAGTAGTGCCAGGCATGTTTGTTTTACTAGGACCAACAATAAGTTTGAGTGCTAGCTAGAAAGTGATCGTTTTAGTAAAACTTGATTTAAATGTTTTCTTTCTGAAGTGAACTCTTTTTTTTTTTTTTTAAGCCACTGAAAGGGTTCATTTCAGTCAGACCTAACTGTACCTATCTGTATGCCATCTGTTTATTTTACTGAAGAAATGTCGACATTGAGTTCAGCCTCAGCTGGGAGGTCAGAAGAACGAAATGAATTTAAACTTCAGCTTGAAGGATAGTACACAGAAAGAGGTTCATTTGGGAAAATGAATTCTTCTGGTGGAAATTAAGATGAACAAGGACAAGCGAGGAAAGGCATGGAAAAGCTCAGTTGCAGCATACGGATAACACACTAGATGTGAGTTTCAGGCATGGCACCTCCGTCACCACCACATACGTGTGCAGTAGGTGTACAGGTGTCAGAGCAAGACCAAGTAATGGGGAATGATTGAAAAGAAGTATTGCCCAGTCTTTTATGCCTTTTCCTCATCAGCTGTATTTAGCAGGTGCACAGAGTTCTCCTGCAGTATGTGGCACCGCTTACCCAAGAAGGAATGACTTGGAAGTGTAAGACTGATTTGTGAGTGCTGAGCTCAAAGGGTGGTTTGGTCATGGCTGAGTTTTGCCTGGAACTGGGTGACAACTTGCAGATAGTTAAAGGGTATAAATAATGGTTTCCTGCATTATTTGTCATAGTCCTTTTTGCTAATATATTTAGGAATATTTCAGAGTAACGTGTAGAGTAAGAAAATGTATATCAAAACTTTGCATTAAAATTTTACCTTAAATTATTGGCTGCAAATTTTTCTTCAGGCTTTCATTGTTTTTCAGTGAAAGTTGGCTTATGTGGACACATTGAATGCTTTTATGTTTGATTGAACAAAAAAATGCAATATAATTTGAATATTTTCACCTCGAAATGTAAATGCTGCTGAGTACTTTTTATAAAAACTATTTTCACTAAGCCTTGATAATTTGATGGACCTCTCTATCAACAATGCTGCTTGGTAGGTACTTGTGGAAAGTTCCTGATGTGTGTTCCATGTCAGGCAAAGTAACTAGTCTAGATTGAGAAAAGAAAATTCACTTAAAAATCCCAATGTATGTCTGGTAGAATTTTTCTTATTATTTTTTAATGTGAACATCAAGGACTCAAATTCATTAATTGAAGTTTTTGGATAAACAGAATTGTAAGATTCTGATTTAAGATTGGGCTAGAGAAGATAAAGAACCAAGTGAAATAAAAATTAGAAAATCATCCCAAAAACATGGGGGGAAGGGTTAGAAGGAGAGCTGCTAGGTGATTGTATGGATTCTTGTTGTCTAGACTTTTATAAACTAACTTTTTTTAAAATCCCCAGACTTGAATTGGGGCAATACAATATTTTTTCCTGGTATTTTACCTTCCCTTTAACAATTATTTATGGATCTGCCATTTGTTCAGAAATTATTTTCTCATCTAAAATGGATTAGTACAAGGAATACAAATATATTATCAATATTCTTTTTATGCTTAAGCAAGTAACAATCCAAGCAGTGTACCTTTGTTAGACTTGTTTCTCTTCAAGAGTTGTGTCATAGCAATAAGCATAAATATGTTTCTTTCAACAGATTCTTCCTTTGACAGAGCATTCTAGTAATGTTAGCGTAGAAGCACGTAACCACGGACGGGTTACATGCAAGGTGCTTTTATTGAGGCGCCGGGGGAGAGGGGTACAAACCCAAATCAATCCCCAACAAGGATTTCAGGTGCTTACATTATATACCCTTCTTGTTATATAATCACATATTAATCATTTACCCAATGCATTAATCTCAAAACCCCCCCAAACAATCATCTATTATGTGTTTTTGCTCAAGCATGATTTTCAGCCCCCCTTTTTCCCAGGTGCAGCTACACAATTAACTCATCTATCTTAGTTTCTTACCCCCTAAATGAATATTCAAGTTCAGGCTGACCTGAACAGAATGTGCATCTTGCTCTCAGGGCCTACTTTGGTTACTACAATTTAGAAACATTTTAACCCTATGCTATCAGTAACACTGCTCAAATATAAATAAAACATCTAAGCTGAACATCTAGGGTTCTAAATGTGTTTATCATTTAGGGAACAAGGGGGTAGGTTTTGTTGCTTATCAAAAATATCACAGCAGGCCCATGTAGAATTTGAGGTACTGAGAGTTTGTCCTCATTTTCAAGATATGTATCTTTTTTACATTTAATGTACTAGATAGTACAGGGGCTGCTTAGTTTGGTGTAGAAATCTGTAATCACTGGGTTTTCCTTCTGTGCTGTTTTAGAAATTTTTTGGTAAACCTGTCGGTTTTGGGACAGGAGAGTTGGATGCCAAGTAATGTTAATGCTTACACTGTTTTTGCAAATGTATTATTTAAAAATAAGTCATTCCATGTTAGATGTATTTGCTCTTTTTGTTAAACATGTTTAAAAATTAATGCAGTTTGCATAGGGATCTCCTTTCATTTTGAAGCATGTTTCCCCAGTCCTAATTTGAACTGTTACTAAAGGTTGCAGCACGTGGTACTTTTTTAATGTTGAAGTAGTTGTGGAATAGCATAATAGTGTGACTGATCAGAAAAGTTAGAAAATAGTGTTGACAGCCTTGGAGCTTGAATTCTTCTTGTGTATTTATGAATGGTTGATTTACATTTCGTTTCCCCTTTCTTAGTTAATTCTCTTTTTATTTTGGGGCATCTTCTGTAGGATCTACACATTTAGCAACACTCTGCTGACAAAGGCCACCTGTGCCTCATAGGATGTGCTATGGGAGTTTCTTTTGCCTCATCAGACTCACAGAGAGAACAGAAATACTATTTTTAGGCTTTGAGGGTTGGAAACATCCACTTTGAAATCAAACTTCCAAGTGTTATGCAGAGATAATGACACATTAAGTGAATCATGAGTATTTTAAAGTGGTTATCTCTCAGTCTCTTGTGTTGAATTGATTCCAGTTTGGTTAAATGCATTTTCATTGAGCCTTTTTTTATTTTAATAATTCCTGGACTCTACCCTCTGTCTTTCTCAGCGCCAATTGCTGCTTTTTATAAAAGCTTCAATGGGAGTCGTTGTGACAGAGTCTGACTCAACCTTACTTGGGAGCGCTGTCTCTTGGGCATCTCTTTTCTTCCCTGGAACACAAATTTAACCTTGACCCTGAGCAACTGTTTGTTGAAAACTGACAGTAAGACACATTTTAATTTGTGCTTCCAGAAAGGAAGCAGAAAGATCCAGCTGTCTTGCATTTTGCCCTCTTCTTCAGCATGACCTCCTGTGTTTCTCCATTGCATCCAAGCTGAGCAGTTCTCTAAGCCTGGAAAAGCCTACAGCAGCAGCCTTGAGTAAAAAGGCAGAAATGCCTGTTCACATGGTGCTTTAGCATGTGAAAATAAAATTTTGAGCATTTTGCTTAGTTTTAGTTTTCAGCTGTGTACATGTTTGTCCTTCTGCCTTTATACAGCTGTCACCACTGTACTGGTGCACCCTTCATGTACAGATTAATAATAATAGCCTCATCTCAAACTGAGCATAGTTGAATCTTGGGCATGTCATCTTTTCAGAGGCATAGCAGAGTGTTTCAAGTAGCGGTTATTTACTTCATCTTTTTGTAGGTTGTATTAGTTCTTCTTCTGAGAGTATTTTGTTGCTTTGGTTAAAGCGGGGATTTTCAGGCAGAAGCAAGCATTGTGAATGTAATTTCTCTTGCTGGGAAGGGGTTTTGAGAAACATCTCTTCCTGTAACTTTAAAGAAGAGTTCACTTCTAGATTAGCAAAATAAGCCTCAAAAAGACTCTGAGCAAAGCACTGGGTACTTGAGCCGTAACCTACAGGGCTTTTTGAGGTGCCCAGGCTGCCACTTAGCCAAGCTAGCTGCAGCCTTCTGTGCTCAGCAAGTGCCCACTTGGGGTGGGACAGGACAAACCCTGACACAGACAGATATGTTTCATGGCCAGCACCTACAGAACTGCAGTTTCAGGGGCATGAACTTTCTACCCTATCTACAAGAAAGATAAGGAAAATACTCCATTTCAATTTTAAAAGCAAACTGTGTGCAGAAGTTGAGCACACCATGTTCTAAGTCCAATCTACCTGCTTGTCTCATGGCATTAGAGTTGTAAGCACATCTGTGTGCTATGCAAAAGCAAAATGATTCCTTCTAGAGCAAGTGGGTTTTGTCTTTTAAAATGTATTGATTTTCATTGACAGTGAAGTGTTAGAAAATCTGTAACCTGCACAGTATTTCTGGTTATTAAGATTTCACCGTCCAAGCATGATGACCAGAGCTGAAAGCTGCTCTAGCCAGGCACAAGTTCTGCACTGCCTGCCCAGGAGAGACTGCATGCCTGCGCTGCCGAGCCTTGGCATTTTGGTGCTGCAGTGGCAATGATGTGGTTAAAATTGTGGGTAGCTTTTCAGACAGAGTATGATTTTTCTCGCCTTAGTCTTCTTTAACACTGACAAAACAAAATCATCTTATCTAAAATTGCTCCTGCCAGAGCAGAATGAGGTGGGACAGCATGATGAAAACCAAGAAGGGGTTTTGTGTGATTTGACTGAAGAGTTAAATGCTTAGCAATTTATTTTTTAACTTCCTGTCCTCAAAGCTAGCTTATTTTATAAACGCTAAATTTAGTCTGTTCTGTTTCCATCATCAAGGACAGCTTTTTTGGTATGCTTTCTTACAAAATGTTTGACCTTGGGAGATTGCTGCCAGAAAGCAAGATGCTTCAAAAGCTGACAGCTGATTGTTGGAGGTTTGTAAACTCTGTTGTGCGGGATCAATAGAAGTCCACAAAGGCATAAAGACTCACTGTGGCTTAGTACCCTGTGAAACTGATGAACTGCAAGGTGTCACGATGAGTTGCTGACAACAAAATGATCTTTGCTTTTTCTCTGGTTTTAACCTCAACTGTGTGGAAACTATGAAAACTTCATGGCTTCTGTAGGATGGGAGACAATGCTGGTACACAGAGGAGTTGCCATGAGTAGAATAAGAGTAGAGTTGAAAGGGGCTGTTGCAAAATTTCCTCACACTTAAGTTAAGAGGAGGTGGAATTCAGGATGCTGGAAAGAAGTTAAAGAACTGTGCATGAAAGGATGGCTGCCCAGCAGGTAGGACGTTATCAGTCACCTTGTTTCGCTCAGGATATTGTGGCTGGTTGCAAGGTAGACTGGTTGTTTTTCCGTAATGGTCTGGGAATAAGGAGTAAGGAATGCTTTTTTATTCAGCCAAAAAAAGCTTCGTGAATAGGGAAATCACGTGTTATGTTCCTGGTGGTATTTATTAATGACAAGCTAATGAAACAGAGCACTGCAGAGAATACTGGTGTACAGCTTTAAAAGGGCAGGCACAAAAACCATGAGCCAAGAGCATTGATTAATAGAGGTTGCAGCTTTATTAAAAAGCCTTTTCTAGGAGGGGGCCATCCTAACCTGCCTTCCAGTGCTGGCTCAGCCTGGATTTGAGTGGCTGGTGAACAGCATAAGGATGCAACAGCAGTATTGCAGAGACATGCTTTGCTGAGATTTGCTTCCGAGTCCCAGCTAGTGGCAGGGCTGAAGCTGTCCCTCTCCACTGTACCAATGGGCTGAGCAGTGAGATGAGGGAAGCCATGTGGAGATGTACCCCTTCATGTTGTATTTCCATGGTCTGGGCTGGCATCCAAGGCAGCCCACTGAATTACAGGGACCTTAGGATGAACCCTTTCTAAGCCACCACATGTCCTGAAAGCTGCCAAACTCAGCAACAGAGTTTAGACTCCTAAAACCAAAATGAAGTTTGCAAAACCAACACAGACGCTTTTGGGAGCCAGACAGGAAATGCCTGCTTCAGATGCCCAAACTAGCAATCTTCTGAGCCCACACCACCACAAGAAGCCCGGTTCACTAGATAAGGATGGAAAGACAGAAGTAGAGAAACAGAAGAAATGAACACACAACTGTTTGTTTCTCTTTGAGTTGAGCTGACAGAATGGCTGAAGATATACAGAATATCCCAGCCACAGCTTTATTATCTTCTCAGTTAGAAAAGATGTAGTTCCATTAAATAAAAGTAACAACACTCATTGTCTAGGGAAACGAACAGTTATTTCTCAGTTAATAAAATTAGTGGGAGATGCTAAGAAATAGTGTTCTGAGAATTCAGCCATTCCTTTTTGCTTCCTTGCTGCTTTTCTTCCCGTAGTTCCTCATTCTGGAATAACTGTAATCATTGGGAAAAGTTTACTTATACCATCCATTCTCAGAAAATAATGATAAATATAATGTTCAAAGTTTTGATTCATATACTGATTAAATAGAGTTTTGGCAGCTTAGATAAAATCTGAGGTCATGGAGAAACATCTATAGCACTTGTAGCTCACTGTAAGGGGGAGTGTGAGTTGTTTGGGTAGATCTCTGTTTACCACCAGCAGAAGAAAATATAGCACTTGTTTACAGTTTTTATCTTCAATATGAAACATACAAACCTGTTTTGATAAGGATCCTGCTGTCTTTTGTAATATCAGCTGACATCAGTCACATCCTGAATTTACCAAAGAAAGGTCATCCTTAGTCTGAAGAGTTTGGTCAGGGAAATGCAGCTATGGAAGGGCATACCAGTTGTCATCCTGTTTGGAGAAATTCATGAAGGGATTGTAAAGGTTTTGAGCTTAGTTTCACTACTGGAGACTGAAA
This sequence comes from Rhagologus leucostigma, assembly GCA_013397725.1. Classification (NCBI taxonomy): domain Eukaryota; kingdom Metazoa; phylum Chordata; class Aves; order Passeriformes; genus Rhagologus; species Rhagologus leucostigma. The sequence continues at coordinate 248,576 of VZTD01001019.1, forward strand.
TAATAATATCAACTGCATTACCATAGTACACAGAGACTGCATGGTCCCTCCAGCAGCTCTGGACAAAAAGAGAGTACCTAGAGAAGGGTAGATGCAATATAAGGAATGTACAAAGAAAAGTAAATGTAGAAGAGCTGTTAAAGTGATTTGTGTGATAGTCTGAAGTTGCATGTTACTTTTTTTTTAATTCCCAAAGGAGTAGTGTAATTACTGTAGTGAAAAAAAGGCCTGTTCTTAGGACAACCTAGAAAAATCTGTAAGTCGTGGCCTGTACTTTGTCTCAAAGACCATTAATTCTATCCACAGAACAAATACTTTGTGTAGAGGGTTTGGGGTTCTTCTTCAGTCTTCTTGTGAGGGATCTAGTGCTGCTTGCTGCAAAGGCAGGTGGAACTTCGGGGCAGAAGCACTCAGTTTGGCAATAGACTACTTTTGAGGTCTATGTGGATCCCTTGTGTCCAGTCTCAGAAGTATCTTGGAAGTCACAAGAGTACTACCAGCAGTCTGACACATATGCACTGGATAAATCAAGTGCCTGGTGCCCTCAGAGCACTTTTAGGGTGCTCTGAAGAGCAGCGAAGACAGCTACAGAAGGTAATCCATCCTTCAGGTCACAGAATAACACATTGTGTTGCCGAGGCAGGTGGCAGTGGGTCAACCTGAAATCTGCCCCTGGCGCCCAGGGAAAACCTGGAAGTAAGGCAACATGTAGGATTTCTTGCATGGTGGATTTATCTGCCTTGTGGATAGAGGTGGTGATTCATGCTGCTTCTAGGTGACACTTGTGCAGCCATATGCATGGGGGGATCCCTCATCTCTCTTGCACATGAGCTGATGCCATTTATCCCCCTTCTTTCAAACATTTAAGGTAGGAGATGCTGCCTTTGGCCTTCTGAAGGTTCAAGTGTAGCCCATGCAGGATGTCCCTCTCCACTTTGCCTTTGCTGTGCCACCTTTCTGTTCAGTTTAGCAGAACCAGTCTGTCTGCCCAAGTGCATGTAGATGAGACTTGTCAAGATTTGAGAGATTAACTTCTTGTGCCATGTATGTTTACGGTTTTGTCTTTATGATGACACAATGGGGGATCTCATTACGGACAATAGCCAGGATAAAGTGTTTCAGAGGAAGTTACCAGGAATCACCACCTGGCAATTACGTGCAGGTTTGCCTTCTTGAGGAAGAGCTTTACATAGCCTTGTCACTCATAGCTGGTTAAGTGCTTTGAAAAGTAACCTGTTCTTCACTTTGTGTTCTTTTTCAGCAGAATTTCCCATTGTCTTCATAAAATGGGATTTTTTGCTTTTGTTATTTGTATTACAACAGAACAGCAGGATCCAGGGTCCAGGTGAATCCTTTATTTGGATGATGGTCCCTTTATTTTAAATTGATTTGTGTATGAATGGAGAAAGGTACTTACTGTTCCAGAGATGTTCTTGCTTTCAAATGGGGGGAAATGTCAGATCCAAGAACCAGTCTAAATCAGCTGAATAGATGAGATCTACTAGAACATGTTATTTTCAGCATGCCAAAGATAATATCCAGTTAGGCCCTTATTACTGCAGTTTTCAGAATTAGTGTTTGTATTTTCCTTTTTCAATAGAATTCCATTCTCTGTTGAAGCTTGACTCTGACTCAAAAGAAGCAGGAAATATTGGAAATATTTCATGTAGTTGATTATAAAAATCCCAAAGGAAATTCATAGCTTGATTGTTTGTTAGTTTATTGACAGTAGACATATTAAAATATTTCTAGCTTAAATATTTCTGACTTTATATTTTTAGATACTTAGTAAATACGATAATCTAGAGATCAAGATAATGCATTTAGAGCTGCTTAGGTACTGTAAAAAGATGGCTCGTTAGATCTGTATAGGGAGTAGTTGTTTTGGGTCGAGTGAGGTTTGAAGGAGCAATGTTTTTTATTGAGGTTGGTTTTGGTACTGCAGCTATAACTGTGTGAATGCCCATTTGTAGAGAAGCTCTGCTGCAGTGCAGTGCCATGGAGGTCCTTCACTGAGCAGCTGAGAGCTGTGCTTTGCCTTACGACCAGGTTATCGATGGGCATTTCCATCCTTGCTCTGTCTGGTGAAAATTACTTGAAAAAACATTGTTAAAGACTGATTATTAATGATGTACTGTCAGAATGGAAAGATATATCAAATGAGCTTCTCCAGGGATCTGTCTTTGGTCTAGCATTATTCAAAAATTCTGTTAACCTCTTTGATGATGGAAATAAGGGAAAACTATAAAAATAGCAGATGGTACCACTCTAGAATAAATTTAGTCCAACCAGCTTTGAAAGAATTAGTCTAAAGCATAAAATTATTTTGTGAAGTCAGGAAAATTGTTCTTAAATAGTATGGGGAAAAAAATAATAACAATGGGGAAGGCTATGTAATGGGATATTTCAGAATGATGAATTGCTGTAACGGTCACTCCCTCTAACAGGGCAGTCATACAAATGTGTGGCTCTGTACTGACATGTTAGTTCGTTATCAATGACTATTCAAAGTGCAGAAGTCAAACATGGAACTGAAGGACTGAGGGTAGCATAAGGCACCACCTCCTGAAAAGTGTTGTGGACAAAACTGCAAACATCACTGTAAAGAGAAAACGAGTACTAAGGCTTGTCCTTTTAAAGCAGACATGACAGAAAGAAGCAGCAAGGTCTGCCTAGTCTAGAAGAAGGTAGACAAGTGGGGGGAAATTACAGTCTTAGAGCATGCGGGAAGTTGTTTCAGGAATGGTGGTAACCATTTTTTTCTTTATGTCTGAGTGATGATGACATGAGAGACTAATGCTGTGGTTTAAAATTAGATGTTGGAGAAAAATGTTCTGTCAATATAAATAGTTGTTACTGCTGAAGATACTAAAATTTTTGTCACTGGTGACTTTGCAAAGAAACGGGATGATTTTGTACTGTTAATCCTGACACTTTCTAAGAAATGGGAGTAGAACTTCTTTTCTTTTTAATATTCTATTCAAACGGAACATATCTGTGCTTTCCAGCAGGATTCATACTTTGAAATGATGAGGTGACCCAAGAAAAGGAAACAAGTCCTGTGGCTTTTGTGATCAAGTTGTGTGGTGTGCATTAGCAATTGGGTGTGCAAGTCATCTTTAGCCACGTGTGTAACTATGTCCCTTTGTTCTTCCTCAACAGTCTCCAAACGTCCACAACTACCCAGATATGGATGCTGTACCCTTGTTACTAAACAACATGAAGGCAGACCCCACAGAGGATTCATTATCTACAGACCATTTCCAAACACAGACTGAACCAGTGGACTTGTCAATAAACAAAGCCAGGTCATCCCCTACAGCAGCTTCATCTTCACCGGTTTCCATGACAGCATCAGCCTCCTCCCCTTCTTCTACTTCTACTTCTTCTTCTTCTGGTCGGCCAGCTTCATCCCCCACAGTAATAACATCAGTCTCCTCAGCAGCATCTGTACCGTCAGTATTAACTCCAGGTCCTCTTGTGGCCTCTGCATCTGGTGTTGGAGGCCAGCAGTTTTTGCACATTATCCATCCAGTACCACCTTCAAGTCCCATGAACTTGCAGTCCAACAAAATGAGTCACGTGCACCGTATCCCCGTGGTGGTACAGTCGGTACCTGTTGTCTATACAGCTGTGAGATCACCTGGGAATATGAACAACACTATAGTAGTCCCACTGTTGGAGGATGGGAGAAGCCATGTGAAAGGTAAGGTGGAGCCGGTTCTGTGCATCTGTGTCATCTCTGAAACTGGTCTTACACGAGAAAAACATAACGATTATAAAGGTGTTATTTTGTGTACTTACTGTGTTGTTGCTGAAAAGACATACAACTTACACGATTGGGAGGAACCTTTAAAAGTCTTCTCCCAGATGATCTTTAAAGTAAATAAATATTTAAATGAAGATTAAGTTCAGCAGTGGCGTTAGATGCTCAGACAACTTGTAGCAGGTTTTGTCCTGAGCGAAATAAATCCTCCCCGGAAGCTGAAGAAGTAGGAGAATGGAAAAAATGTCGGTGTATGACATTCATCACAGTATATAAAACATCACAGATGAACATGGAAAACTCACCAGCTGTTTCAGATTTAGCAAGGGGAGGAATGGCAGAGAGATTGTTACCCAGCAAGGAGAAGGCAGTCGTTGGGCTCTTGGAATGTGTGAAGGAAAGGCTTGTGGACCAAAGAGCATTAGCAGATGCAGAGAAGTAGGTGTTATTAAGCTCAAGGAGTGGCAGTACAATACTTTGAATTAGGTTTCTTCTTCCAGATTAAACAGCAGAAGGGAAGGAAGCCACACAGAATGTTTATGTTGGGAATGAGTTCTGCAGACACAGGACCCGAGAGGCACATGGAGGTGTGAAGGGAGGAAGAGGCACATGACAGAAGGACGGATACACTCTTGAGGTGTCCAAAGAACACAGAAAGGGGACCTGGAAAGCAAGAAAAAGAAAGTGAGAACCCAACAGTTACTAAGGGAGCAAAAACTTGTTAGAGATAGTGAGATGATGGGTGGAAGAAGAAAAGAAAAAACAGATGTGCCCAGAAACTTTGAAAGCACAGCTTTATAAAGGTGGCATTACTGACAGAGATGGGAATATGAGGAAAGGAATGAGATACTCATTTCAAGGCTCATTGCACGTGAGTGAGTAAAATACGGTCATTTTCCCCTGAAATTAGGTAGTGCTTGAGGCAGAAAGGGAGAGTATTGACAGATGACCTTACTTCAGGGCTTATGAGACTGCAGGACATTTAGTCTTGTAACATCTCTTGTGTTCCTCATTGCATAGTGAACAGGTCCCAACAACTTGTATCTCACCTCTCATGTCTGTTTTTGATAAACTGGCAACTGTGTGTTACTGTACAGGACTACAGTGATGGGTCATTCTGATGTTTAGGGGCATCCTGTTGTCTGTTAGTCTGTGATTCTCCTACTGTTCCCTCAGTACCCAGGTGGGGACTGTGCCCTCTCAATAGGTTTGAACACAGGAAATGACCTCACTGTTGATCTGATTTTAGTTTTAAGCCTCAAAATGACGGTTTAAGTTTTATTACACTTCATACAGGGATGTAATTTTAGCTCTTTGTCAAGAAATTATGAATAAATTATAAATATTATGTCAAGAAATTATGAATAAAACCAGAACTTTGCACCATGTAGACTAGGGGAAAAAAAAACACCCCACCAAACAGAAAAAGGAAAGTTTTAGTCTGTATTTTGATTTTGGAGCTTCGACATGCACTTGACCTTGAGCTCATCAAGAAATTTTCCTGTTTTCTTTTCAGAGGTTCTAGTTGGCTCTGGGAGTAGTCTCCTCTATACGAAGCACCTCGTGATCTCATAAAACTGGAACTTTGCTACCCCAGTTTCATCAACAAAATTCCAGAATTTAATGTGCTGTAGGGATTTCAGCCCGTGAACTCCATGTCTTCTGACCTGCCCTGACAATGTGGCCTTTGTGCTCTAATTGGCAGAGGTCATTAGCCATTAACCCCTGCATCATCTATTAATGCACAGTTAAAGAAAAAGAAGGGATTAACAGCTCTTGAATTTATTAATTTTTTTCTCATGAGTCGTACTCATTTTGTTGTCCCTAATTCTTTTGATTAAAAAGTTCTGGTTAATTTGAATAAATACAATAAAAGAATAATGGGCAGCAATCCACTCTAGGTAGTCATATTTTATCAGCTTTTGATGGAGTGTTTTTCATTCTTTAATGCAAAACAATATAAATAATTAAATGCAGTGATATCGCACAAATTAACTAATTAGATGAATTTCATATGTGTGCAGACTAAATTCCCTTCAGTAATCAGCTCTTGTGCTGATAACAAAAAATAAATGTACACAGATCCTAACAGGACATTGTTGTCAAATTGAATTAGTTCTTAATCCTCTACCAGCTGATGGACAAATGAAGGTTTGGAGTTATCTAGAGTCACAGCTTTCAACTTCTACATGAACACTGATCATTTTCAGAAACAGAAAAATATGCACACTGAAACAGTTGATCCACAGAGAGCATTGGCAGCATAATCCCTGTGTTATTCCGGCTTTGGGGCTAATTCAGAGACCACGTTGATGATCCAGGAGTGCCAGTTGGGAAGCACTTCAAGTTATGTTTTACATTAACCTTTATCTAAGCCCTTTTCACACAATTTAGACTTAGGCATTTGCCTGAACAGAGATATTTTTAATGCTAAAATTAAAGAAAGTAACATCAGAGTTGAGTTCAGACCTCTCCTGTTTTTCTGCGTTTCAGGAGCTGAGGGGAAAAAATACAAGAAACAAGGCATACAGAAAGGCCTTCTCCTTGTTATTCTCAATTTTATTTTTCTTGTGCTGAATTTTCCTCTTCCTTCCAGGTTTGACTAGAACCATTTAATTTTTAGTTTTTTTGCAAGAACCTTCTCAAGTTGTCACCATCCCTCTAATACTGCCTCCAGGTGTTTTGCTCAGGTGGCTTTCTGCTTCCCTTGATGCTTCCCACTCCTCCTTTCTCTCTCTTTCTCTCTCTCTCTCTCTCTCTCTCTCTCTCTGAGATGAAACTGTCCTGGTGGCTGCTTTTTTAGGCAGTTCAAGCAAATAGTTCTTTCTTCATGTTCTATTTGAATTCTCTCTTCCCTCCGGCACAAGAAATGGCTATCTCGTCTGCTGTTTCCCCTTCTTTTTCTATTTTTCTGTTTTTTCTAGTCCTTCCCATCTTGCTGACTGCTCTTTGAGTGCCACTTTCAGCAGCTCTGCTTTGTCTTCCCCTCCTTTTCTGTTAATATTTCTAACTTACACTGTCATCTCCGAAACTGTCCTGGTGGCTGCTTTTTTAGGCAGTTCAAGCAAATAGTTCTTTCTTCATGTTCTATTTGAATTCTCTCTTCCCTCCGGCACAAGAAATGGCTATCTCGTCTGCTGTTTCCCCTTCTTTTTCTATTTTTCTGTTTTTTCTAGTCCTTCCCATCTTGCTGACTGCTCTTTGAGTGCCACTTTCAGCAGCTCTGCTTTGTCTTCCCCTCCTTTTCTGTTAATATTTCTAACTTACACTGTCATCTCCTCCTCCGCCTCTGTGCATCCCTCTCCATGGTGTCATTCATCATGGCATTCTTTGTCTCATTGTCCTTCAGAAGAGTCTCAGATCTCCTTTTCTGCCTCCCAGTTTGCTGTTTATTTCTGCTGTCTATCCTGCCTCCTTTCCCATTTTTTTTTTTGCTTGCAAGATTTCTTTTTATTTTGAAGACAGGTAGCCCTCGTATATACAAGGCGCCAGCAGCATCCCATGAGGTCCTGTGCCATGTGCTACAAACCAAGGCAGGCAGTGGGAGACAGGGCCATCAACGCTGCAAAAGCACCCTTATGTCAGAGTGATGTGCTTTTGCAGGATAAAAACCTAGTCTAAATCAAAACCAGGACTGGTGCATTTTTAGCAAGTTACTAACAATGCTTAATTAGAAGGTGATTAGCGAACACTATGTTTGGTATAGGTAATACAGCAGTTACCATTTACAAATCTTACTAAATTCCTACAAGTTCCTGACACCGTTCTCTAACCCCAAAACACTCACCTATGAACACACACACAGTTACGTGCAGACTCCCTGCTGACCATGCACCTTCCTCCTCCCCTTATGCACCCATTGAGGAGGACACACTCAAGGGAGATCCCCAGAGCAGCAGGGTCTCTGTGCAGCCCCCACAGCACCAGCCCAGGTGTGCAAGTTGCCCCCTGCAACCTTTCATTATTTCATACACACAAAGCAGAGTAGTGTGTTAGGGCTGTCAGGCACAGAGGGGAAGGGAGCCAGGCACAAGTCCTTGTGGACACTGCGGGGCCAGGCTGTGCCCTCTGCCACGCCTACAATATGGCAGAGTCAAAGCTCACTTCCTTCAGTGGTCACTGCTCTTGTCACAGCCTTAAAAAGTGCTTTGAGGTTTTTTCCTGTGTGGATTAGGTGGTGGTGACTAGACATTATTGTACATTAAAGTATTCCGTGAATGAGCATTATAGTCCCATGAAAAACTCTTTCCTTGCCTTTTTTTCCTCCCTGTTTAGCAATGGTGAGGATTGCTAAAAGTTTAATTAGAGGCACAGCGGGTAGCAGCACCTGTAGATAAGACTGCCTGTTGATTTCCCTTAAACCCCTATCTTCGGTTGTTCCAAGTCTGTCTATATGTTAACCATGTAGACTAACATTTTCCGTACTGCATGTCTGCCTCAAGCTACTTCTGTTTTTTCTCTTTTTCTTCTTTTAAGAGGAAATTTTCAAGAAAAAAAACTATTCCACTCTTCCTGAGATTGAGCATAGAGGAAAAAAAAATGTAGCATTTTCTGTGTTGAAAAATTGATTCCAGCTTTTTTTTTTGGTGAAAAACTGTAGAACCTCAGCGTTTTTATGAAATTAACCTCAAGCTTGGTTTGGATCACTGTTCTTTGCTTTCAGAAGATGTCCATGAATACTACTGGCAAACCATGTCCCTCTAGCAGCAGGTTTTGCCAAATACGACGATATCCTTAAAAATTGTTTTCTGTAATTCAGAGGAGTATTCATTGAAGAGCCTTTTAGAAGCTCCTTCCTGATAATGGTGCACTAAGGGCTGGTGCAACTTGGATGTTTCTGGGGTTTTGGAATCAAATTTATGGATTCTCCTTCTTACGGGTTTTATGTTTTCAGAAGACAAAATCACTTTCAAAATCCAGCAGTCAGAACATTATAAATTTAAATGTGCCAACTGAACTTTGTCTGCTTCCCTTGTACATAAACAGCTGTAATGACATGGACTTGGACTATTTTTATGTTATATCTGTATATAGACCTGGCAAAAATACACGGGTTTTGTCTTTTCACGGTTTGCACATGCCATATTCCTCACTGTGGATATATTAATAAGTAGCAAATGCAGTATCTGTTGCTGCAGATTTTTTGTGACTTAAAACAGGTAGTACCATTAGACCATGTTATCCATTGCCCTTGTTGTTTTTTTAAAATACAGCCTGTTATTTCTGCCTACTGTAAAGTTTATTCCACAAAAGTAAATGCAATTTGTAGTACAAAGATAGAAATTAGGAGAACTGTTCCATATGTTTAAAGGTCAGAGTACACGGTCTGTTTGTATAAATTATGCAATGGTAGGGGCTTTTAATTAAAACCAGTAGTGTTGCCTTTTTTGTTTCATGTGGAGTGATTGTCCTTTCTACATTTTACTAGGTGGCTATTCTGGATTTGAGTTGCGTTGAGGCTGAGAGTTTTTACTTTAGCTACAATTATTTTGTTGTTATGCACAAAAATCTTTTGTGGCTGTACATATTCCAGCCTGTCTACCTCCACCCTCCTGCCCCCCGGAATGCTGAATCTCCCTCCTCCTGTTTGGTTGGTTCAGCTGGAAGAAATGCTAGTGGTTCTGGGAAAGCAGGAGCAGGTTGGCAATGACTGGCCAGGAAGAGAAGCAGGCAGAGGAGAGGCTTGTGTTCAGGGACCTGTGCGCCTGGAGATGGTGCACATTATTTAAGAACTGGAGTAAACAGTAATTCTTGCCAGAATGGAGAGTTAAAACACAGGCTATAAGATACGCTGTGGTATTTGAAACTGAGGAGGTTGATTAAAGACGAAATGGATTAGGTTCACTATGGGGACTTCCCTAAACAGTCTTCTACTTAAATTACCAGAAAAGTACTATTTCTAGTGATTTACTAGTGACATGCTTAGATTTTTTCACTGTAGGAACAAGTGCTCTTTTAAGATTCATCAGCATGATTTGATACCATGTACGTTTTCAGCTAGGAGGGATTTGAGGAAGGGAATGAGGTAGATGCATATTCCAGTTTGATTTGCGAAGCCCAGCATAAGCGGAGTGAGTAAATCTATTTTGACATATCCTGAGTCCCTGCACCTTTTGGAAGCTGTTAGTTCCTTGTCTTCCACGCCAAGAATGCCTGTGGCCCTTCAGTTCTGTATTCTCACCAGGGCTGAGCTTTGATCTGGTTGCTTTTATCCCACAAATTTGGATCCAGGAGAAACACATGCCTAAAACTTCTCATTTATTTTATCTCTGCCTTGGGTTTTATTGTGCCTTGGATCAACCTGCTGGAAACTTGCTGATGTCAAAAATATTTCTGGACTGTTGCAGTGTCTAAGTTGCAGTCTGCTACCATTGTGTAGTAATTTTGCAGTATTTTATTTAATATTAAATATATTCTGTCCTTATTGCTTTCCTTGTTTACTTTTGGTGATCGAGTATTTGTACACTGGATGCTCAGTGAGATGTAAATCTCAGTAGTCTTAGTAGTTTCTTTTTTTCGTGGATGAGGTCTCCTGGCATTGAAACAGTTTAGAAGGAGAAAAGTCCTTTGTTTAAAAAATGGGTTTGTATGTTTATGTATACAACCCAATGGCAGAGATGCTTAAGTATGTGCATATATTACATCCATGCAATCTCTCTCACCTCTGTATTTCTCCATATAGCTATTCTTTTACAGGTTTATGGCAAACTATTAGACTGTTGAAATGATTTTAAATATTGCCTTTGATTGGGTCATAGCAATTAATATTTTCTGGTAGATTAGTTACACTGTGCATTCAGTGCCAGTTCCCATTCTCTGTGAATCCTAACCACGCTAGGTGCAGTTAACTGCTCAAGCCATATAGTCCCATAAAATCTCAATAAAATCTGAAAACTGTGGAGTATGGGTAATCTTGCTATAAATTGTAATAAAAATTACCTCTGTAGACTCTATATTCTGACCGTTACGTTCATGGATACTGTTGCTTTGTACATAAAGTTTTATGAAATAAATCGACCAATTCTGCTGCCCCTACCAGGCACCAAGCTGTTTCGATCAAAAATCTGATAGGTGCACTCAGAGCATTTTTCCGATGCATAAAGCATTTATAATGAACTTTAAATAGGAAGAAAAATGCCATATATGTGCTTCATATAGTATGAACCAGCTTAGGAGAAGAAAATCGTGAATGCCATCATTTACATGCACTTGGTGGGTCTGTAAAGACAAGATTTTGTTTCCTAGAACACATTAAATAACCCTGAGTACAACACAGTCTCTGAGGTCATAATTTTAAGTAGCTCATGTACATTTTCATCTGGAAGTGTTGCTTCCACCATTAAAAATGCGTAGTGATGTCTGTTGCAGTCTTTTTTGACGCTCTCCTGCTGAGCAAGTCTGTGCTGGTGTCCTGCTCTCTAAAAAAATTTCCAAAAAGGGGGATGTTCATTTGTTTCAGACACCAAGCTATGGTGTGAGGCTGCAGTTCTGTGGTTGTAAAGCCTATTTTCCAGGAGTGACCAAGAAGGATGGAGATGAGTTTTTCCCTTTGCTTCATGTTTGATCCGCCCAGATGCATTTATTATCAGAGACATTTGAGACAGTTTCAGTTTAAGAAAGAGCAGAAGACTTGCTCTTGGCCAGCAGCTTTCTTCTTGCTGTATTTTAGGTACTGAACTATGCCGCATGCCAGAATTTAAGAGTCCGAAGTTATGGTTTAGACACTGCAGTATTCATAACTGCAGTGTTTCTGATGCTGGCAGATTAATAGCGTATTGTGCTAAAACATGAGTGCCATGCAGTTTTCTTAGCCATATTTACCATTTCTATCCTTCTAGGAGTTTGGCAGCAAATGTCAGTTTGTTACTTCAATCCTTCAGGCTCTGCAGACACAGGGACACACGTGTAACAGCAGTACTAATGAGATTCTTGTAAATGTTAATTTTGGCATGTGGGGTAGTATTTGGTTTTCCATTCCTAACGGAAGTAAGTGCAAAGCAGCATTGCTTACAGCTGGAGATAATCTGTAACCTGTTGTATGCCAGCATGGACTGAAAGCAACTGGAAAGGAGTTTATTGGAAACAGCAAATGTGACCCTTTCTGGCCTATTTGAGGCACCTCATATTTCTGCTTTGTTTAAACTTCCATCACAGTAAAAATCTGTGGCTATGTTTCCAAGACCAAACCCTCACCCAGGTGTGGATCAGAACTGGCAAGGCCAGAGGGGCCTCCCCCACCATCCAGGCTGATGTCTCAGCTAGCACAGTTCTTGATGTCACTGCCCACTGCAGAGCCCTGTAACACTGCTTCTGACAGGCAGGTCCTAGTGGGTGAATGGCAGGACCACTTGGAAATGCCATAGCGAACGATCATTTTGATTAGCAGGTTGATAAGGCATCCTTCAGAGAAAGCAGGGTGGGGAGTTTAAAACGTGAAATGAAAGCAAACAAACTCTGAATTTGGAAATCCCTTCAAAAAGCAGGAGCAGATTTTTAATTATTTTAAGAGAGTAACTAATGGCGATTCAGTTTTTACTGTGGTGTGGTGTATCAGCAGACCTACGTGTGTGTAAGTTTACAAAGTTATTAGATGAGAAGTTAAGTTAATGCAGAAAACTGAGGTTTTAAGCTGAAGTGAGACAGAGGCTTCAGTATTTCAGGATGCTGAAATTCTCTCTCTGCTTTCACACCAGCAAGCATCATCTCATAAAGAGTCATTCTGACATCAGTTAATTACTATGTGGCTTAGCTATAAAGAGAGGCAAAACTCCTAATGGTTACTTGGTTTTCTCGTGCTCTTAAATATTTCATTCATCTTTAGCCCAAGGGGCTCATATTTGCCTTTAAATCAAAGATAGGATGCAGACATAAAATTACTTCTAGTGGGTCTTCATGAGCCTACTGATGGGATGAGTTTTCATCCCTTTCACTCACAGGAAATTTGACTAGGGAAAGTAAATCAGGTTGCAGTAACTGAGAACTGCCAGTGGTAACAGCGGTGTGGTGATGTATGGCGCTTTTCATGCCACCTGCAGGCATCCAGATGCAGGATTTCTTACAGCACTTGGCTTTGTCTGACCGGATCAGAGCACTTGAGGTGGGTATCCCTGATAAATCACTGAAAAGAAGCAAAGATGTTAGGACATACCTGGCTGAAGCCCAAATATGACAGACGGGGAGAAAATTTACCTACCGTCTTAGTATCAGCAGCACATGTGTGAGAAGTGGGAGGAGGTGTGCTGGGCTCTTGTCAGCCTGGAGCATTTTAAATCCACAGTCCCTTCCTTCCCAAGAATGTGGGCATGAACACCAGTTTAGAGAATGAATAAAAAAAGTACCTGAATGGTGTGGCTGTGTGCTCAGGTTATTCCCCTGGGGAGGTGGAGGCTTGATCCTGTTCCGAGGAGTTCGTCTGCCCTTAGCAACCAACAGGCTGGATCCTTCCCAGAGAGTGTGCTTCCGTGACGTGGCTAATCCTGTACTATGTCAAAACCAAGGCAGCCGTGTGCCAGAAAGCACAAATTCATGCAGTGCTCATTAAAAAGCTTCTATGCAAGTTTAAATCTCTTCCAGCATTGTAGAACAGGCAATTTTGTCCTCAGAAGCAGGATCGGGTATTGTCTGACCCCACAGCCAGAATAAATTTTAAAGCCCCAAACTGTTCGGTTTGACAGAAATAGAAGCAAGCTTATATCTGATCCAGATCAGGCTTTTTCCTACTGGCAACTGACAGCTGGCAGATACAATATTAACAATGATAGACTTAAGTTGTGTAGTATTTACTGGCTAGTATGTGCCTTACGTGAGACCCATTTGCACATCTTTCCTTAAAACAAGTGCAGGAAGTGAATTCGCTCGTAGTGCCCAGAGGGAAACTCCTTTTTGGTACAGTTTGGCAAAGGGGCATTGAGAAGCGATTGCATGTATTTTTGTGCATCATGAGCAATTTTCTCTACTTTCTGTAGCAAAAAAGGATCATTGTTTCTTGAGGCTAACAAGGATGGGAAGCAACGTGGCTGCTTGCAGCCTTCAGAACTTGCAGACGTTCTTAAATAACTCCCCTGGCTCACCAGTCTGTTCAGCATGGAGAGCTAACAGCTTGCTTCTGTAGCTCCTGTGCACTCATTCAATGGCACCTTTGTCCCATGAAAGCAGCAGTCTCTGACTGGTTTCTTTTTGCTTACTTTACCTTAGCCTCATTCACACTTCACAAAACCACCAGGTAGCTCTGTTGGACAAATCTTGCCTTTCAAGAGGTGTAGCAAGGGCAAGAAAACCAGTTCAGGTTTAGGGGTTGAACTTTATTAATTAATGTGTCTGCCTGTGTTTGGAAGGACTTGATTCAGTGACCCAGACAAGTCCCTTCTGGACCCGTGGTCCTAAGTTCAAGGAGAAGCTTGGTTGTTACAGCAAGGTACAGCATGAAGGGAGGTTAAAATGCAGTGGCTGAAGGGAGGTTAAAATGCACTGGCATGTTTTATGGGCTTTCTCCCACTTTGCTTGCCAGTTGCGTACTGTTACTCCCTTGTCCTCCACCTTTTTTATCTCATTAGCTAAACTATCTCTTGCCTGCATCTCTTCATCCTCTCCTGTTTGATGTTCATTAGGCCAGTAATTACCTCTAATTCAGTGCTTATGAACTGAGGCTGGTATTTATAAACCTTGGTGCCAGAAGTTCGACAGTTGTTCTTAGATGTCCAAAAGAAAGTCAAAGCTGTTGACATAAGTAGGAGTCATGAACTCTTAATGTATAACAGTCCTGTGCTGCAGTTTGCACACTGCAGAGAGTGGTGAGGAGGAGATATCTGTTAGGCTTTCGGCCAGTTGGTTATTCACATAGCTCATTTCAGGGAGGAGAATAGCTTTAAAGCTGTTTTCCCCTAGCAGCTGCAGCCATGCTGATGAGAAAACAGGGCAGTTTACACCAGCTGGCAGCAGCAAAGCTCAGCCTCCTGGTCAGTCACCTCAGCTCCCCAGCGCCTCGGCCACCCAAGTCTGCAGGCTGGAAGGAAGTGACAAATGAAGAGCGAGACAAAAAAGGATGTATATGTGGGCTGACATAAAAAGTAAGGGAATAATCCCTAGAACATTGTTTTTTTACTTACAATCTTTAGTTAGGTTTGCTGCAAATATATAACAGTGCTTGAACTACCTGCCTTTGAATTTACCCACTGATACATTTCCATTCCTCATCTTTTGTCCTCTCCATGCATATGTGTGGCAGCACCTCATGATGTGCTCAAACGTTGGTGTCTGATGGGGCAAACTGTACCCAATGGGCTAAATTGTCCCTAGGTGCAAAAGTACAACCCTATTAGCAACTTCGTGTCTCTGCTAGAAGTGTACAGAGTAGGACTTACCTCACCAAGCAGAAACAAGGAGAAGGTAATTGAGAGCTTTCATCCTAGCACATTCCTGTAGTAATCTAAAATCAATACCAGATGTCATAGGAGTCTCAATAATATCTTAAGAGCCAGCAATCTGCAATAATAATGAAACAACACGTCTTATAAAGAACGAAAGTACGTAAGATTGTTCATATACATTTATACCATCTCTTTTTATGTAGGTGTATTCACGCTTAAGTGATCAGAATTCATGTATAAGAACTGTATTACAGACTAAGTTATGTAACAGCTTTCGTCATTTCACGTTAGGTTTAGTTTCTGAGCCAGCTACTTAAAACCTCTGCTGCAGTGCAAGTCAGATTAAACCTCTGTTAATATACGTAGTTTTTTGTTACAATTTTTAATTCTGTGGACACATAACTAGCTTTCACAAATGCATCACCTGTAGCACATTTAAATATTGGGCAGATACAAGCATAACTTTTTGTAATGAGATTCACTTTAAGGGAAGAAAAAAAGCTTTTCTCAGAGGGTTGTAAGGCACTGGAACAGATTGCCCAGAGAAACTGTGGATGTCCCATCCCTCAAGGTGTTCAAGGTCAGGTTGGATGGGGCTGTGAGCAACTGGGTCTAGTGGATGGCATCCCTGCCCATGGCAGGGGGGCTGGAACTAGATGATCTTTAAGGTCTCTACAAACCTAAGCCATTCTATGATTCTATGAAAAAACTGAAGAATTAATGAAATACATAGTAATAACCTCATTCTTTTAAGAAGGAACATTAGGGAAGAAGGCAGAAGTAGTGCTTCTTTCCAGATAGTTTTCTGGGGCTGAATCAGCTGCCTAGATGGGTCAGTTGCTTTTAAATAAAATACTAGATTATCTCTGGTGCTCAGGTTGATGTTGCACTTTGAATACCATCATGTGTAAGTTGTGATTTTAAGAAGCATAGTCAGAATGGTGCTCATTCTGCCTAAAACAATTAAATATTTCGAACAGTTTCTAAGTTGTTTTGTTTGTCTCATGTAGGTCATGGTTCACTGTCAACAGCCTTTGCTTTGATAAGCAAAATGTGTTTACCATACATGAAGAAATAATAAGTAGTCCAAACGTAGCCAGCATTGCTGAGGTACCTAACCTGTGCCTGTAGAAAGCTAATAGAAGTAGTACTGTGCAACTCATGCACTGTGGTTCCAGAAGGGGTTGTTCCATCAGCTTGCTGAACATATTTTAACAGTATTTTACTTATGAAATTCTGTAGCATAAAAACCACAGCTGAAGGTTAGTTTATAATCAGTGTTCTCTTACTCACAGGTGGTTTGCAGCTAAGACATAAATTAAAATTTAAGACCAACTTACCCTGGATTCATCACTCATTTGTGGAGTGCTTTCTTTTCAAGAGCGCAGCTATTCATCAGTACTACTGTTATGGCTGCACAGCTCCTGAAGTATCTGCAGCCCTCTCATTTTTCACTGTAACTCAGTCCCTTTTCTAGAGTCAGTGAACACTGTAGCATAAGAAAGATGGCATAATGGCAGATTTAACTATGACTTTTGGAGCTGCTCCCTAGCTGTGGGCCCGCTGAACCGTTCATGATCTCTAAAGGGAGCCTGTGATACCCGTTGTCCAGGTCTGTGGTTAGCCAGGGTGGAGTAGGAATTAATACCTTCTCAAAAATCATGTTGCAAGACCCAGAAGAAAGTGTCCTGTCTCTGACACTGCAACACAGGAGAGCACAAGCTAACAAACTGCAGCAGTTAGCTCTTTAAGTAAATAACCACGAATTCCCCTATTTCACCAGAGCAGACAAAATAAACACATTTTTACACAAATCTCTGCCTGTCTTTCCCCTTCTTATGCCTCCCTTGCAGGGTCAGGCATCTCTTCAGTTTTGCTCTCTTTTCCAGCTGCTTTTGGTGTCTCTCAGCATTTATTTCATGAGTAAGGAGAAATGTCTCTTCTCCACATCACCTCTGAAGTTTGTCTATGAGTCTGTCCCTTGGCACAAGCCACCCCCAGTTCCTTTCAGTACTATCTCAAGTCACACTTGTACCCCATATTTCCCCTCTGTGCCCATCTCTTGGTTCTCTCCCCCTACCCTGCTAAGCTGTGCTTTCTTCCCTTCGGAGGGCAGCAGCCAGCGTGAGAAGGAAGGCAGGTCACAGGCCTTTCTGTTCTACTCTCCTTTCCTGTCTCTTTTTGGCAGAAGACTTAACTCTGGTGGGTAGATCTTGGCCATCTGCCAGGTGCACACCCAGCTGCTCTCACTCCTCCACAGAACAGGCGGAAAGATAAGGTACAAGAGCTCAAGGGTCAAGATAAAGGCGGGGAGATCACTTACCAATTACCTTTACAAGCAAGTAAGACTCAGCATAGGGAAAAGTAATTTATTGCTAATTAGAAGTAGATTAGGATGGTGAGAACCACCATCCCCACCTGTCTTTTCCAGGACTCAACTTTACTCCTTGATTCCCAACTCTTCTCCCTCCCCTATCCCAGGGGAATGGGGACTGGGGGCTGTGGTTAGTCTGTAATGGTTCCGCTCTGCTGCTCTTTCTCCTCACACTGTTCCCTTGCTCCATTGTGGGTTCCCTGTAGATAGTAGTTCCCATCAGGACAGTCTCCTCCAGGAACTACTCCATTATGAAGAACCTTCTCCCCTCCATCTCCTCGTACGTTGGTGTCTGCAGAGCTGTTTCACAGGATCACAGAATTGTTACTATTGGAAGGGACTTTGGGAGATCAACCAGTCCAACCCCATTGCCAAGGCAGGGTCACCTAGAGCAGTTTACACAGGAACACATCCAGGAGGGTTTTGAATGTCTCTAGAGAGGGAGGCTCCACTGTCTCTCTGTGCAGCCTGTTCCTGTGCTCTGCCACCTTCAATGTAAAGTGTTTCTCACACTTTTTTCCCTCACTCCTCTCTTGGCCAGTGTGTTTGCCTTTTCCTAAGCCTGTTTTCCCTGAGACACCCCCACTGTCTGCAGGGCTCAGCTGTGCCCTGCAGTGGGTCAGTTGGAGTGAACAGAACCATCTGTGTCTGGCACGGGGCAGCCCTGGCTGCTCCTCATAGAAGTCCCTGCAGCTGTCACTGCCAGCACCTGGGCACTTACTCCATTGCCATGCAGTATGGATACTGTAAGCTGTGGACAGGTAAAACAATCCTGCAATTCTTGATCTTCATGTTAGGAAGACCTGAAACTACATGACTTTTCAAAAAAATTTCTAAGTCCCCCTGACACTGGTCACATCAATGTTGGTTGCCTGTGTGAGGTTACATGTAATGTGGAGTGAAGAATCCTTCAGAAGGTGACAATGGTGTTGAATTGTGTCACAAATCAAGACGACTGGGATTTTAGATGCCTAAATTTTAGTTGAGAGGAGTGACATGGGCTCCATCCTGGTATCCCAAGATGAGCACTCAGAATCAGAGATTGCTCCTGAAATTTTGCTGTCGAATGTACTCTTGAGCGTTCTGTGTTGTACAAAGCATATGTAATCCTTTCCCTTCACTTTCTGAAGTCAGGCAGCGTAAGTTTCTTGAGGGTAAACTGGGTGTTTGTTGGATGTTGTGTGCAGTTGTATTTCAGTACTGCTGAGTGCACTGGCATAGCCTCTGTGAATTCACAGACCTGCATGCTCCTGGAAGTGCTCACATCCAGCTGTGGCACCGCTGGGTGACTGCCCACCTACCAGTTGATTTGGGGAGCTCAGCACAAGCAGTGCTCTCCAGCCAGAGCAGGCAGATGTGTTGTACACCCTGATGTTGTTCTGGGACAAGATTAATTTCAGCACGCTCATATTAATCCATTATATGTCTCTTTCCAGCACAAATGGACCCCCGAGGCCTATCTCCCAGACAGATTAAAAGTGACAGTGATGATGACGACCTGCCAAATGTGACCTTAGATAGCGTTAATGAAACTGGATCTACAGCGCTCTCCATAGCCAGAGCAGTACAAGAGTAAGTATCGCATTCCCAGAGCAAGATGAGTGTTGCTGAGGTGTTCCCAGGCTGATGAAGGCACCGGTGCTGCAGGGGTGTCCTCCCGCCGGCGGGCTGCGTACCTGCCAGCACCTCTTCCGTGGAGCTTGGTTTCCTTTAGGAAGAGGTGACTGTATCTCTTGTCTCTCTCTCATGCTCTTTTTCTTTCTTTCTCTCTGCCCTCATTATTAGGTTGAGTTTCAAATTGAAATTGTTTCTTCCCCTTTATTTACCTGGAAAGTTTGCAGTCGTTTTATATCCTCTCCAAAGGGAGACCAGGTTAGATTACCACTCAAAAACATGCATTTTTTTCTTGACTGAAAGCGGCATCAGGAAGCTGATTCTAGTTGCTGTCAGATAGGAACTGGAAACATTTCTCCTGAAGGACAGTGTCGTTGGAAAGAAATTAGTGAGGGGCTTTAAACAGTTTTGCCATTGCTGTTATTTTTCTGTGTACTTTTGCTAACTGGGTGGACAAATAATTTCTTAATTTAGTGCCTGCACTGCTTGTTTGAAAAGAAAGGAACAGTTTATCATGAACATTAGCAAGTCTCTAGATGTATGAGCTTGTTCAGTCACTGTAGCAGCTGGAAGGGAACCAACTGTGAGGTAAATAAGTATTAATATCCCCATTTTATAGGTGAGGAAAATGAGGTTATGCGTAAAGGTCACCCTGTAGGTCTGAGTTAGAGCTGGAAATAGAACTAGAGCCTCCAGGCACTGAAGCCTGTGCTAGACCCACAAAACACGTTACTTTGTCTGAGAGGTTCAAAATATGGGCATTGTGGACATTATTAAATAAGAATGGGTATAATAAAGGCCATTAGACATTGCTGTTGTATAAATTATTGTGGATGCATTTTAAATGTCTTAATATGGTATCTAAAAACATTTTGTTTTGTTTTCGCGGACATCAACGGCTAAAAGAGCTGATTTTTCTAAACCATGTTTGGGGAGGGACTGCCTTTGGGTTTTTTGGGTTTTTTTTTTTTTGCATTTTTACCAGGCATGTACTAGCTCATCTTCTAGCCAAGCACAGTAATTGTGAACCTCAAACTGATATTCTCCTTAAGCAGAGAGAGAGGTCTTTATGGGCAAGGCAAGGCAAGGTGTTGGTTCTGTGATTAGCAGGCTCCTTTTCTGTTGTGATAAAGGAGGGAAAGGTTTCTTCACCAGTGAGGCTGTTGCTTGATGGACAGGTCCCATATGTATTTTCAATTTTCTAGTCACAACACCAGGCCCTGAAGTGCTAAGTATTTTTTTCTCAATTTATAGCACACATAATAAGCCAGAAAAATAAAACAACACGTTGTGATTTTGCACTTAATGGTTCTGTCTAATTACTGAAAAAAGGAACTATGGAGCACAAGCAAATAATTCTGATATATGACTAGGCAGGCAGATACTGTTCTCTGTGATGGATATTGCTTGAACACTTAGAGAATTGGTCAAACCGTGGAAAGCTTTTTTAGCTTTTGTACAATGCATTCCACAGTTTGTGAAGGTAAATATGTTGAGTATTTCTTGGCTGGCTCTGGAGCTTGAGAATTAAATTAAGAAATTTAATAATGTAACATCAACTTGTTCTTGTTACAGGTTTTATTTAAACAGTAATCTGTTAGTTTATTTCAAAAGCCCCATTAGGAAAATCTAATTTGACTGTGATCTGCAATTTGTCATCTTTACTTCATTCTCAGTCGCAGACACCGCACATACAGCTGCTGAGTTGAAAAGGAATGTTGGCACTTCATGCCGACTTCACTCAATCTATTTCTTACTTGGTCTGCAATATTGTATTCTACAGGCAGGCTCTATTTTGATTTTAGACATATAATATGTACCTTAATATTAGATGTTTAGCAAAGGGTTCCACTGAAAAAGAAGCTCTCATTCTACATACCCTTGTTGCAGAGAGGAAAGTGCCTCTGAAGCCTTCCAAAGGGAGATCCTGTGTGCTCAGTTTCAGCATCTAAACTTAGCAGACAGGAATTTCCTCTGAAGACATGGAAAGGCACCTACTGTTCTGCTGAGTAATTGGGCAGCATAGGACAGGCATAGAAAGATTGCTTCAGTAGTCAGTGAGGCATAGGTCAAAGCTTAGTGCCTGAGGGAGGCAGTCTGGCCCTCGAGTCTGGACGACTGTCCCATGGAGTGTGTTCTTTCCTAGGTGAGCTTGTAAGCTTTTTCTGGTGAATAGTTGCCCAAAAAATAACTTCTTGCACAGAATGGCTGCGAAGTTCACCACAGTACTTCCAAAGCGATGGCAGCATCCTATTCTTCAGTACCGATTGGTGTTGTACAGTCTTGTCTTTGTTAAACACAATACAAGGCCTAGTTTGCAGATGCTTGGTAGCAGGTGCAAGACAACAATTGACCTTCTTCTGGTTGTTTTTCAGACTTGTTTTAAATTATTCTGATTAAGGATTATAAATATATATTTACATATGTATATATATTTGCCTACTGCCACCTATTCTCCAAGAGCAGTCAGGGGGTTCAGACTCTGGGGATTTCGGTATCTGGTGGTGGGCATTTGCTTTGGGTTGATCCTGTACGGCCCCTCACACAGTGTGTGGGGCTGTGAGGGATTGCCTCAGTGCCTTGCCTTTTCCTTGCCTCCTGCCTTTCCTTGTGTGCTGTCTGTGGGGCTCAGGACTGATCTTGCTCCCATGTGCATCTGTATCCAAGGCAGTTATCTCACTCCCTGCATACGGGCCGGGTAGCACTTGGCACGTTCAGGCTGCAGTCCTGCCCTATTGGAGCTGTCTAATTTAGGGACACAGAGAGAGAGACTCGAGCCTGTGAGCTCCCGTTCCTCTCCGTTGCCCGTGGGCGGTGCAGACAGCTGCCTGGGACACACGTCAGCACTGCAGATCCCTGGTGTGAGGTGAGGCTATGGCAATCCACAGCGCCTGACTGGGGAGCCACTGTGCCAGAAGCTGGGAGTGACAGGATCATGCTGAATACTCCCGCATCTTCCCTTGCATCTCAGTTTGCCAGGTGTTAACCACAAGGAAATCAGCTAACCAGTTTTTGGGGGAGAAACTGTTGTTTTAATACAGCCGTTTTTAAGCTTGTTGTTTTGGAAATGACGCTTACATAGGTGGGTCACAGGACAGTTTGGAATGCCTATTTGAAGGCTTTGCTTTTCATTTCCTCTGTGGTGGTTTGAACCTGAGTTGATGGACAGTCCTCCAGACAGATGGCATCCACCTATGTTGCTGCTTTGTTTCAGGTCCACTGTAGTCTTACAAGAATAAAATTCTTAGGAATTAAAATTGTGACAATGAAACACTAATAGCTGTGTGTTTGGCATTAGTTCTTATTTACACAAACAGAATGTAATTTGCTTGCATATTTGTAAAGTGACCAAGTATGACTATTTTTTCTCAGGGAAATTGCTTTCTTGCTGCAAGCTTTATGTTGGCTGAGCTTCCAGACGTCTTTGTCAGTAGTTCTTTTGGAATGGCTTCATAGTCCTCCTTCAGTTCAACAAACTCTATCAATAATGTAAAGTTATAGATAAATAAAGTCATTATTTCAAGCAGAGTACTTCGGACAATTTTCTTCCTGTGACAGTGCTGCTTTATGGCAGTTGCTCTGCCTTACAAAATACGGACTAAGAATAATTTATTAATCTCAGATAATATGCTCTGGCTGATAATAAATATTGCAGCATTATGTAGATTTCAGTGGGCTTTGCATTGTAAGCAGCATTTCATCCTTTCTGTGGCATGTTTTACAAACTCATTTTGACATGTAACATCTAACAAAGAGCAGATTTGCCTCTGTATGCCTGACACCACTGATGCTTATTACACAGCAAAAATAGCATCATATATTCAGGGCCAAATCTCAGATACACTCCAGAAATCTTAATGAAGCCAAGGGAGGAGAAGGCATTAGTCAACCCCTAGAAGACCAGTAAAACTTTATTAGGGTCCCTCGCAGAGGCAAGATGCTGTTCTCTCACCTTGGCAACCTTTCCATCCCTAGGCAGAACAGATGCAGTGGGCCTCTGTTCTGATGCTATGGAGCCATCTCAGTAGTGCACAGTAATGCAAACCGTGAACAGAGCATTCATCTCCTTATTTCCTGCACATTTGTGTGGTAAAATACATTATTTTACAGCATGCAGCTCTCCCTTCCTGAATATGCATAACTTAAGATCTCTTACTTGCAGAGACTGAGGGCAGAAGCAGGAGAGGCAGAGGGTGATTTTTAGCATGAACTTTTGACCAGTATGTTGTTAAAAATCCAAAGATGCAGAAATTCCTCTTTCTCTCTAGACTTTTTTTCTCCTTAGGTGTTGTAGGTGGAGGAAACTCCTCTGATGGAACCATTTTTTCTTTCAAATGTCAGGGAAAAGAGGAACTGTGCATATAAACTGATGATGCTTCAGACAGTGTATTGTTTTTCTGGAGTAAGGGAGAGACAGAAATTTCAGAGAGGAAATCCTGTCTACTTGTAGTTATAGCTGCAGTTAATTCAGAGAGAGATGGGATTTGTCATTTGTATGTGACTGTTGTGACCTTTAACATGAACTCCTCTTTGCGCTGAGCTGGGTCCTTGGGAGTGCTTGTATGAAAATGAGATTAGGGACCCTACCCCTGTTCTCTTTGCATACTTTATGTGATTGATACATTGATACTAATGTGATCATCTTACTTTATTTTTAAGTTTTCTGGCATCTATTACTGCAATACAGTAGGAGTTAGTTTTGGATACAGCACTAGCAAAAAAGAAATTCCACAACAGACAGCATAGCCACCATACCAATGTACTCTCTTAAATTAGTACTTGCTTTTCAAGTGTGGTTTTTTTTCCCTAGATGTCTTTATTTCTCCTTCCTCTTCTTCAATGTAAATCAGCTTCTGTGGTTTATTTTTATTTCTTCTGAAGTTTGTATCTTTGTTTCCATCAGCCATTCATTTTCTACACTGGTATAGTTTGTTTTCCTGCTTCAGTCACAATCATTACTACTATTGTGCTATTCATTATAGGGAACTTCCACCTCATTTTTTTCTTCCACTTGCAGACAAAATACTTTGTCCCAAGTCTCCAAGAAACATAAACGAGGGTGTTTCGGCAGTGCTTGCGTGAACTTTCCTTCCCTCTTCTCTGGTACACCTGCCCTCCATATACAAATGCTCGTTTTAAAACTGGTGTGCAATTGGATGGTGATTTTACAGACAGAGAATTGGTTAGTGCTCATCCAGAATTCTTCAATAAAGGATTTTTTTTTCACTGGAGAACACTAATTGGTTTAAAGTGAAATTGTGGAAATATATCAATTTAGATTTTACTTGTCTCTTGAAGTCTGGGACATCCCCAGTCTGGGATGCATTTTTCCATTGCAGCAAGACTTTTAGAGGAGGTTGCGTAGTTGCTGCAATTGAAGGGAAATTGGACCACACACTCAGAAAGAACTGTCTATGGGCCTCTGACGTCCCCACAGGCTGTAACATGGTGAGGCTTCTCCTTGGCCTCCTCCAGAGTTGTTGTACAAACTGAACTGACTTGCTAAACATTGAGAGGCATTTATGCAGATATGTAAGCGAAAGACACTGGTGACATAGAGCCCAGCAAGGCATCTGTATTATGGTTGGTGCCCTCACTGTGTTGTTATTTCAGGGATGTTTCTGTTCTAGTTTTGTTTTATTTCTTGTCAGCAGTCTCAAATAAGTATCCTCTGTCAGAAAAGAAGAGGTTTCTGCAGTGAAACTGTTGCTGGGTTGGAAGTTGGCTACTGACCCAAAGGCACTGCTGAGCTGGCAGAATGTGCCGTGTCTCAGCCACCTTAGGCAACCTCTGGGCAGTGCTGGACTGTCCGGTTTGGACATAACGTTGCAGCAAAGTTCATCTCTCACAGTGCAAGCTATCTAAAAGTTAGGCTCAAGTATTTTGGATTTCTTTAGTGGAGAGGTACTTCTAGGTCCAATCATCCTACCAGTTATGATCATCTACCTTTCAAAAGGTGTCTTCCTCAGCAGATGTAAAGAAACCTGGACAAGTGGTTTAGGGAGAGTGATAAAACTTAACATTGCTGAAGTCATATATGAGGAAACCCCCTCTATGTTATTTTCTAAGGCTGTACTGGAAGTCTGTGACTTGAGAAGAAGCTGAACTAGTACATCTAAACTTTGGCCTGCTGCAGCTACTACAAGTGTGATTTCTCCTACCTGCATGCACCCCCTACATGCAGTTCAGACAGCTTGCTGAAGAAGTATTGACTACTTCTTCAGTGTGTTTATATGGCACTTTATAAAGTTCTTGCTAGCAGAATCTGAATTCTCAGAAACATCTGTTTATATATAAAAATGAATGGGCCTAAAGCTCTATTAAGGACTTCTTCTTCAAGAGCTTGAAAGACGTATATACTTTTGGGAATTGCTCTCTAGGCACTAATTTTGAACCTTGGATTTCAGTAATCCGGTAAACTCATATTAGTCTAAAAAGGTCTTTTTTTAAAAATATGTGGTATTTGACGGAAGAAAAGTTCAATAATCTGACAGTTGGGCAGTAAAATCAAAGGATGCCATCCTGTGCATGCACTAGGATTTTTGGTGTGAAAATTTTCTGCTATATGTCCCAGGGCCTTTTGCCAGGATAACATATTTCCCATAAGCCAATGATCATTAGAAACAAGGGCTAGGTAAATGGCAACTGTAAATCAAAAACAGCTTCTACAGAGAAATTAACATCACTGCCTGCTTTGAAAGGACTGTATTGCTTAGATGGAAGTGTATCAGGAGATAGGAGTATTGTCAAATTGTTCCCTGAAGAAAGGTAGTTTGAAAATAAGAGTGCTTTTGTCTTGGTCTACACAAAGTCATATCTTCCTGTCTCCTCTGTAAGAGTAAGTTTCCACGACTGTTGAGTAGGTGATTCTAGAGCTTTTACCGCACCTTTGCTAGGAGTAATATTTTCCTTTTGAGAGAAATATTTAAATTAAGTGCATAATAAGCTCAAAGAACTAAAGAATCCTGGTTCTGTTAAAGTCCAAAGGAGTTTTGCCATTAACTCTGTTTGGTCTAATGATTAGTCCTGAAACTAACAGAAGTCTGGATGCTAAAAAAAAGAAAAATAACCCTTAGGCTGTTTGGGGGACCAATATCTTGCAGTCAAAGAGTTACTTGTAAGATTGGTTCATTGATACCTTCTGTATGTCTTTTTCACTTCCTTTATCTATCACACAGAAACTTTCAAAGATGTTGTCTCCCAGCTTCAGTTTAGTGTCTGTATTGAATTCACATATTAATGTCTTGTTAAACATAAGTTAAATTCGTTAATTAATTTAAATTTTAGTCTAAGAAGTGCCGATCATTTCAAGGTGGTTGTGAAACTTTGCCATTACTGGAATGTTACATTTCTAAACATGTTTACACAAACGTGCTTTGTAATAAAATGCCATGAAACAATAGTGTATGATTATCATTCGTATAGCATTTTTTATCTTTGGAGTGCTTTGCAAACATTAACTAATTAAATTGCACAGGTCCCCTGTGTGTTCAAATATTATAATTATCCACAGGTTAGTGACTTGCTCAAGGCCATGCAGCAAAGCAGAGAATGAGTTGGGATCAGGTACATCTGCCTCTTACTCCCATGCTTAATCCACTAAAATGTGTTGCTCCAGAGTGAAGCTTAAGTCATTAGCTGTTAGATATGTGAAATGAATTTTATGGATAGTGAAGCAGGCATTCTGTAATTGCTTGAAGAGCATGACACCGAAGAATGAATTATAAATAACATTATGAATTACTGCTAACCAGTTAGCAGTTTGTACACCTGTTTGGCATCTCTTTCCCCAGTGATTCGTTATTCAGCTTTTTATGTTTTTTCTTTCTAAATCAGCACAGAAAGCAGGGGCAGAGCCATGTGCCTTAAGAAACTTAGAGCTATAGCAAATACTCATAGGTGTGGATTGGATAGCAGAACACTGCCAGAAAAAGCCACAATAAAACTGCCTCGGTGAACTGCTACTTTGACTTACTGATAAGAAAAATAAAGAGCATTGTCCTCTGCTGTCACTTGAGCCAAAATTACTTCTTGTTTCATTATCTAGATTAGATAAGTTTTTATCTTTTCTTTTCCATAAGGCGCAGTTCCTGTGATTTTGTGACAGACATACATGCAGCACAATTAAATCTTAATAGCAGTGCTTACACTGATTTATGGAAATATTGTCCTGAGTGTTTAGGTCAGTGCATGCAAACACACAAAAGTTGTGTAGGTCACGGGTATGTAAACTGCATGTAAAGGAGGAAACTGTTAAGAGGGGAACACTGTTTGGCAAGGCATAATTGAATGAGCATGTAAATACAGGGATAAAAAGAAAATCTACTTTTTTTTCCTTTCCATTTTCCTTTCTCCTGCATAATGGGAAAAGATTGCGGTAGGTTTTCCCGTCTGTTAGTTCAGCCTCTTTGACTAGTAGTGATTTCACCACCACCTCATTTCTCACAGCGAGTTCTTTTTAGGCTGGAGATAAAAGAGGAGTGAATGGAAGTTCTTGGATGATGGATATGAAGAGAGTTTTTTGTGTTGAGCCTGTGTGCCAAGGAGGTGTCACGGTCCGTGTGTATGTGACTTAGAACATGAGTGTTACTATTTTGAATGTCACGGAAAGGATACTTGCAGCTTACAGCCACCAGACATACGAAATTAGTCAAAATAAAGGAATTGAAGGCTGAAACAAGGAGTAAAGCAGCACAATGGCTGGTATTATAGCATCTAATCCTGAAGTAATGACAGTCACAGGTTTCAGAGTCAAACTCTGCACCTCCATCATTAGAGCGGTGACAAAAGATGTGTCAAGCATGAGGTTCTGGGTCATATTTTTCTTTATTTATCCTTGTGAGATATACTAAGTTGCCACAGGATAAAGTAGTGCAAGGAAGTACAAAAGCTGAGGCAGGCAGAAAATAAGGAAGAGACCAGGGTGGATCAGAGGAGGCAGCAACAGCCGAAGCTCTCTTGTCTAGCCTGTGTTGCTAGCTCAGGGAGGCGTGGAGCAGGCTGGCAGGCACTGGGGCCGGAGACTGCCCTAGAAACTGCTCTCTCTCAGGCCTGTATACAGTATCTGCTGCTAGCTGAAAAGCCCAGCATTGCAAACAGAGCCTGAAAAACAAATTAACCTGGGAATGACCAGAAGCTGACATCAGGCAGTAAAAGAAATACTTGGTTTATGTACTCATTTAAAAAGTCAGCAGTCCCAGTCTATATGTCCCTCAATTATTTGCATGAAAAGTACAGTATTTAGCATAGTGCTGGGATAATGCATGATAATTCAGGGACACACAGTGCTGTCAGATAGACGTATAAGTTACCATGGTGTTTCTCTTAAGAACTGATGACCACTGCTGCTTCTGTAATCAGTTGCTCGTCAGGGCCAAAGACTCAAACCATTTATAAATAAGTTCACGGAGGAACTGGAATAATGACCAAAATCTCAGTCATAAAAGTTTCAAAAGCACAACAGTAGGATAATGTTGTATAATAAATTGTTTGCTGAAAATTATTTACCAAGCTGAACAGGTTGATTCCTTTTGCACTCAGGTTTTCCACTTCAGAACTGCCTGCTGTCTGTATCACTGCATCATTTCTGAGATCCTTTGCCATTCCTAAAGCATAGTCAGAATAATAGAATGTGGTTTTCCTCTTGCTTGAGAGGAACTACAGTACATGCAGTTGTGTAACAGGTAATCCTTGTCAGTATACTGCACAACATAGAGGTTGCACTATCCCCAAATGTTTGCGACACAGATAAAGTACTGCGGGTACCCAGGACCAAGATGAGCCACAACAGCACAGGCACTTGAGACAAGATGCAAATTTTTTGCTTAGAGGGAGATCTGGTGGAGGTTTTGTGAGGTTCTGAAATAGGTGATTGGCTCCAGCAGTGTGTCAGAACACCTGCACAAGGCATTAGCACTCCAGCAGTACAGTCAACAAAGAGTTAAAGGCTTTCAAGTTCAACAGGCAGAGCAATCAGCTTCCTAGAGCTGTCTCCACTTACATCCTGGGGTGAGTACTTGTCTGTGAGTTGTCTCTGCTCTCTTTGGAGCTTGGGCTTCTGAACTGTGGTAGTTCATTAAAATAGTTTGGAGAAAAAAGAACAGCTCACGTTCCCAACTTTCTGTTGTGGAAATGAAGAGATCAAGTTCTGAGCTTACCTATTTTCTACCCAGAGCATGCTGCCCTCTTCCCACTGGCCATGTCTCTGTTTAAAAATGTGACAGCCAGCAGCAGTAGTGGTGCAGCCACCCACCTATGGCATAAAAGTGTAGTGGTTAGAGCACTAACTCAGGAAGCCAGATACCTACATTTGTATGCAAAAGATACCCAGGAGTGGTCCTTTTCCTCTTCTTTTTTCTACACTTGTAGTTTGGATTGGAAAGTGACTGTTACAGATCCCTTTTATGCTGATTACATGGTCTCAGGTGTGTTTTAGCCATTTTCATAGCACAGATAAGCTTCAAGCTCCAGAGGCAAGGGTTAGGTATTTCTCTCCATGGTTTCTGGGTTGGAGAAGAGGCTGTGTGGGAGGCCACAGCCCCTTGGCTTTCACGCCAAACAAAGAGTAGCATAGTAAGTTCTAGGTGTCAGTGAGGTTGGTTGGATGATGCCTGGGTGTCTTTTGCTTCAGTGCCTGGATACTGTAGGTTCTAAACAGAGTTTTAGTGGTCTGCTAAAATTCCCACTGTAAAAAATTCAGCATGCAAATACTTAACCTCGACAACTGTATTTTGGTCTGCCCTTTTGCTTAGTTGTTCAAAAGGGAACTTCATGAAAAGGAGTGTAAAAAATTTAGAGTTATGACTTCTGGGTAACGTATTGCTGTTTATATCACTCGTAGGAATAAATGATTTTCCAATAAGACACAGAAATGATTGCAAATTAATTGACATGGAATAGAACCATCGGTGTTGATGGTTTCCAGTAACCATTTTTCCAGTGCGTATTGCTTTCAGTTGAGGGCTGATGGGGCAGGGGAGATTTTGTCCCAGTGCTCTTTGATTAGGTACTGACACAATTGTAAAATAAAATCTGTACCTATTTGATACTGTGGGACAAGTACTTGATATATATTTCTGAGAAGAAAAAGACTATACATGGAGAGTGAAAAAAGAGTGTGCAAAAAACCAAAACAGTGTCAGGCAGTGATAGAGCTAATAGCCTAGACTTCAAAAATTCTTTACATCATTTGGTCATCTGCATAGGATATTATCGGAAATTTAGCATCTAACAAATGGCAAAAACAATAAAGAAAGCCAATATTTACTGCACACTTGCAGCAAGGAAATGTGACTGGTTCAAAGTATACAGTGCCAAATTTTGAGAGAAAATAGATTATTTGTAGGTTTCCAAAGGCCAGTGGAAAATGCAGTTATATAAATCAACCAAAGTTGTTCTGAAAATTTCCTTTTCACTTTTGGCAATTACTATGCCAACCTGGCCATTTTAGTTGAGCATTATAAAAGATCCAAAACATTTTCAGTGCCAATGCATTCAACTGCTAGTGTGCTAGAACTTTTTTATGACTTGTATTGTTATTCTAATATTTTTTGCTAGTTTCTTGGGCATTGGCCTCAGACTACTTTCACAGTGCATTTGAGGTCTCAGCCACAGAGAGAGGGACAAAAGGGGGTTATTCATGTTCTTGGCTTTCTACAGGTTTTTCCTTTTTTTTCCTCTAACGTGGTGGAACTTTTTCCAAAAACCATCTGTATGATGCTTCTTGTTTGAGCATATGCAGTAGATCAGAATTTGTCAGTGAAAAGGAACATTTCCCGTAGTCCAAATCTCAGCCAGCGTAGGAATTTATACAGCTATGGCATTGTATGTTTGTGTTGTTCATTATTCAAAATAATATTTTACGAGATTGTCTATTTTCCCTGGAGTCCCAGTTCTAAGTAAAAATGTTAAAGCCTCAGTTTTTCAGTGTTGTGTTGCGAATAATGTTACTTATGCAGCAGAATTCTGGGAGCAGACATTCACTCCAGACACTATTTCCTCTTCATGCAATGTCTGCCTGCTGTAGATTTTCATTAGAGTTTACCTCTTTGTTGCTGATTATTGTTTAATAAGAGAATATGATCCATCATGATCCAGAATTACCACTGAGTGACATGAGGGCCCTTAAGCTTTGACTTTGCTCCCATGAAAATGAATCGCAGAGCTCCTTATGACTTACTTATCA
Organism: Rhagologus leucostigma; assembly: GCA_013397725.1. Lineage (NCBI taxonomy): Eukaryota > Metazoa > Chordata > Aves > Passeriformes > Rhagologus > Rhagologus leucostigma. The sequence continues at coordinate 279,880 of VZTD01001019.1, forward strand.
TTAGCTGGGACATCTGCAGAGCAAATTCAGTTTGAGAAGAGTTTTGAGTGAATGGGAAAATCCTAAAGTGCCTTCCACACCGAGGCTATGTGCCTTACTTACTTTGCAGTAAGTGTTCCTCAAGCTTGTCTAAGTCCCCTTCGATTATTTGGGGTAACTTAAAATTCCTAATTGTCTGTGTTCAATTTCCAGAGAGAGCATGTGGGGCTGTGCCAGGTCAGCTGTTAACCCTTTTCGTTTTTTCAACTCCAGGTATGAAGCATTTTATTGTGTATTATATAATGTTCTGTTTTATTGATTAAGTCTAGTAGCAGTGCTTTTCAGGTTTCTTTCCCTCTTTATGTCATGGCTGAGGGATATGTAGGGCTAGGCAAGGTCTGAAGTTGAGTATTGCGATTGCTTTTCTTATTCTGGGGCTCAAAGGGTGGTGGGAAAGCTGCAGTCTTTTTTTTTTTTTTACAACTCCTGATGTTTAAAATATCAGAATAGAAAATATCTTGTCTAATGTTTAATAATGTAGTTTAAAATGTTCAAAATAGAGTACTGAAATTGAGTAATGAAGTTAATGTGGATCAATGTAACTCATGTTACAATGGATCGTTGCCAGTTACCATGAAGCAAAGCTGCAAATGTAGGAAGAGCTCTTTGCAAACATCTCCTTGCTTTTATTTCAAGGAGGGCAAAATTTGAAAAGCTTACTGTGTCATGTGCCTGGTAGATGCCCTGCTTTCAGGTGCAGGGTTTAGATGCCAATCCAGTGCAGGGGTGCCTGGGAGTCTTCAGCAAGTGTTGTGATGCTGTAAGGGCCCTCGGGTTCACCTCACTTGCCCAGGTAGAAGTGATGTCAAATGACAAAAGGGTGTACCAAAGCTGGTAGGGTTCCTGTTTTTGTGGGATTCATTGCTGTTGCTTTAGTGGATTTTAAAAGAATGTGCAGTGAAATATCCACTCTCACTCAAGTGTGCTTGCCTGTCCTCCTCCCCTCTTTTGTTTGTTTTGTGAGCCCCTCAGAAGATTCCTTTGGAGTCGTGTTTATCGTGGGACAAGTGTAATACACCCATCAGCTCACTGTTATATCTATTCTAAGTGACCTGTGTGCCCTCTGTCTGTGGAGTACAGAAGAAAAAACAACTTGGCACATTCAATATAAGCAAATAAGTTGCAGAATAAATCAAATACTTCACATTTATTAGTACAGCTAAGCTTCATAATAAAATTAGGAAGAAGGCATGTTTTAAAAGCAATTACACTTTCAAATTGCTAATGAGTAGTCAGATACAGAAGTCATTCCTCAAGTCTACTCCTATCTCCAATTTGCAGTTAATTACACTGCAACTGGTATATTTATATTAAAAATTTGCAGGATCTTATTACTCAAACATTTTCAAAGTAGCAGCAGGAGCAATTTCTCTGTTAGAGCTAATACAAAGCTTTTAAGGTTTCCTTGGCTATGAAATTGAAATGATACATTTATTTTTTTAAATCCTTAGAATTTTCTGTGTTCTGATTGAACTATCAGTGCAACCTCAGAAATTATTCTGAAGAGCCTACTAGTCTCTCACACTGTTGTGTTTCTAAAATATATGCATATTTCAGATACAATTTTTAGTGCAGGCTTCTTTAGCATGCATTAAATTAACTATAATATTCTGTGTATTGGCTTCTATTCTGCAGGAAGCATTTTCAAGAAGGAAGCTTATGTTCATTTTTTGCTCTTTTTTAATATTGTCAGTATTTTGCTTAAGAAGTCACTCATGCATTTACGTGGAGAGTTTACATATACTGTAGTAATGAATATGAGATCCTACTGATGAGGCCCCCTGAAAAACATGCATGGTTAGATGTAAATGAAGATGACATGAGTCATCTCATGCAGCAGTTCTAAACTGCTGAAAGTTAGTGTTCTCTGACTGGAGTGAGATGAGACTGAAATGTAATACTTGGCAAGGCAAATAGGTTAGAATAAAAACAGAAATTTGGAAGAGAGCTGTAGGGGTTTTATGGCTTTTTAAAATAAAGGACCAAACTGATCAAGAAGTCACATCTGTCAAACCTCATTTGGGCCACGTGGACCTGCCTCTAGATTGAAAGGTGGGAATGAGATCAATGAGATTAACATTAGAGTCGGTGCATTATTTGAAAGTATGAATTCTTATGGTGCACTTAAAACTGCTGACACTGCTAGGAGTCTTCCTCGCTGCTGGTTCCGCTTCTTGGGGTATGGCACCGTTGGAGTTTGGGAACAGTAACTGCTTGTCAGAAGTGAATTCTGTTACAATTAAATGCAGCTATATGAGTGGATGTATTTCATTTGAATTACATTTCGTGCCCACGCAGGTCTGGGTATTTTTCAACTTTGTATTACTAAACTTATCTCTTTCCACTAAATTGCAAGAAAGTTATCCTTCCATAAAATTACACTCGCAATTATGGTATTCCAGTTATAAAGTACAGAAACATTCTTTGATACTTCAATTTCTTTGTGATGACGGAGGAACAGAGTGGATCACAAAGTCTTGAAGAAACATTTTTTGTAGTTTTTTTTCCTATTTTTTCATACTGGGTTCATGAAATCTACTAGAAGTTGTAAGTTTTTCTCAAAACCAATACCAGACAAATCTGCATCTGCTGACCTCTGTGGATGGCCAGAGGCTGGGACTTTTGCTTCAGTTCATGCACATGTAACTGTTCATTTCCTCTAAAATGTGGAGCATTTTGTCCATAGTGCCTCCTCTGATCAATTGAGGACAAAGTGATAATGTGTGTGAGTTTCACATGTTTGGGGCACAATGTGCCTCTTCATCTTTGATGTCGTGCAAAGGGTACTGCTTTTGCACTTGTATAGTCTCCCCTGGCTCTTCTTTTTAACACCTTGTCCACAGGCTCAGCCAGATGGGAGATGTTTGGCAGCTGGAGGACCCAGATGCCAAATTCTGGAATACAGCTTTTCTCCATTGGCATGTGGGTTCATGGCTGGCTTCTTGGCTTGCACCTCTGCTAACTTCTTGGCTACTGTCTAGTTGGCAGCTGTGGCACTGCCTCTGGGGCTGTGTTCAGGTCAAGCTGCTTTGGAGTTGGATGGCTTTCCTGATCTGAATTACTCTGCCGGACACCATTTTCACCTTAGTTTGCTTTGACTCTCTACTATTCAAAGACAAACGTTTGCAGTGTTCTGTTGTCTTCCTTTCATTTGTAAGACTAATTTGAAGCGGTCATTTGTCACCAGTTCAAAGAGAAAATAAGCATTGCAGTGCAGAGTACAGTGCTTTACTTGCTAGCATTCTTATTAGTTAGTAAGAATGTTAAGGCCCGAGTCTGTGCTTGCAATTCATCTCCAGGACCGAATTGTTAACTACAGAGCACAGCCTTTTAAAGATATATTTCTTATGTCTAAACTTCGATTGCTTTCAGCCGAAAGTGAATCTAGCATCTGTCAAACAGAAAAAACCCCCACACATTTGCAGAGGTAATCTGGATCATTTTTAAAGAACAAGATAAAGAATAATGATGAGGATAGTAAATAGGAAGTTACTGGTAATAATTAAGAGCACTGCCAGCGGAAAATGCTTGATCATCTCTTTGCCTGATTTGGAATGTCCTCATTTCACATTTTAGTTTTACCTCAGGTTTTTTATTGGGCTTTTTTTGTTAGTTTGTTGTGGGGGTTTTTTTTCATGAATGAAGTAATGAAAAATTAATGCATCTAGGATAGCCAAAGCATTTGAAGCGATTTCCTAATCTACATATTTTTCTTCATGCAGCTCAGTGCATAAACATTACTTTCAGTGGGAAAAACTGCAAAATCAGGAGGTCACTTACACTCTGCATACTTACAATAAAGTTCAGTTTAGTCATTCCTACTATGAAATTTTCATTCCCTCTCTCAGCTAGAGTGGGACTATATTGTGCTACACTAGAGGCACTGGTATCTCTGTTACACTCTCATAAACCTTTTTTAATGCTTGAGCAAGTAGCACTTGTGCTGCACTGTGAACAGAAACTTCTACCTGTATGTTAAGGTTAAGCTTTGCAGGTTGATCTGACCTCTGAGGAAAAGCACTTGAATTCCTCATTACAGTCACTAGAGGGATTTGCATGTCCCAGGAACAACTGAAAAGGAGCCCTTACCCATGTAGGTTAGATGTATACTTTGCTGATGGCCTAGGGAACATAAGTGCTTCTATGGGAATACAGCCCAGTTACATCAGATCAATCATTATGGACTGTACAGGGGACCAGTAGGAAATAAAAGCATCATTTTCCCTCAGAGGTAGTCTCTGTAGCCCTTTCTGGATTATGATGGAGCAGAGATGAGTCTTTTGTCAAACAAGGTGGCAGCAGCAATTCTGCCGCTTTTGCAGATGAGCTTCGTTAACTACCTCATCAACAGAGTGCGAGACCTGAGGTGTAGGTTCTCAGCACAAGCTGATCTCATGGGAATCCTTCGTGCAGGCCTAATCAGATGAGATACGAGGGGAGCAGTGGAGTGTCTCATCTCCCTTCTTGCTGAATATGGGCAGTTGTATAGACAGGAACACGGAAGTCATGGGATGGGGAAGGAGAGTGGGTAAGAAGAACCTGGATCCTTGTCTGAGCGTGGGCAGGACTGGGACTGTAGCCTCCATTCCCTGGAGCAACACCAGGCCAGAAACAGCTGTGGATACTGGAAGTTCAGGACATGGCTCTGCCTGTAGGTGGAAAATGGGCAGCTGCCAGAATGAGTATGTACGAACATGTGCCTAGTGGTTGGTACCCAAAGAAGCTCCAGCTTAACAGTGAAGGACCTGACCTCATGGGTTTGTGGAGAGGCTGGGTAGGACTGTTCATGGGACAGTGGGTGGGAATGGGGTCATGGACCTAGGCAGGCTTTTGGGTGTCTGCCTCCCAAATCAGGGTTTCAGCATGCCCATTTTCACACTTCAGCACTTTCCAAATTGTATTTTCTTCTTTCAAATTAGCAAGCTTTCAGTGGTTTTTAGGTAGTAGAAATAAAGATGTTTTTCCATTACCTAGACTATTCCTTTTAACTGTTTACCTGTTTCTGCCCTTTTGCCAATCAAAGGATGGGTCTGATTGTTCTTAATTTTTTCATCTCAGCCACAACTTTTGCCCCATCAAAGAGATTCTTATTACTTTCTGTGTTCTAGAGGCTTTGGAAATCATATTCATATATGAGGTTGAGCTAATTCTCTTTTTTCTTTTTTTTTTTTTTTTTAAGTGCCTATGGTTGTTGTCCCTTATGCATTCTATTCAAGCAGAGAAACAATGTGTGCTGTTAAAAAGGGAAAATAAGCAACCACAACGATGTTTTTTCCCTTCTCTTGCACCTCCAGTACATTCTGTAACCCAGTTACTGTAATTGTGTTTAAACTTTTTTTAAACATGCGTACTGTCAAGAGAGTGCAGTAAAACAAGTGTTTCTCATAAGGCCAGTGAGACTGAAAGGGATGAAAAAAGATGACAGAGCAAACAGAAAATCCCATGTTTTGTTTATCAACTTTTTTTTCCTAATGGCAGATTCTTGGCGAAAGGATCTGTTTACTTCAGTGGAAGACTAGCTTCGGGTTTGCTGATTCCCAAGGCAAAAAGAAGGCATAGCTTCCAATTTGCAAGCTATTCAGTGTGTGTGATGAACTGAAGTCATTTGTGGATTTGTATGTTGCATTTTGACGTGATTAAATGTTTTAAGTCTATTGATTTCATGCTGGGGATTAATGATGCTGAATGAAAGAGCATCAAAGAATAAAACATGTTTACATGCTCGATTAAAATACCTTAAAAAAAAAGCCAAAGTACCTATTATTGGATAGGAATGTGATAAGAGAAGCACAGGACCAATCACGCATCCTCTGTCGGTAGGAAAACGCATTAACTTCTTTAGGCATAGAAAGAAGAAAAGCAAAGATTTGATAAGGATTGACTGTACCTTTCTGAATGCTTAACACTCATGTTTGACTCGGTTTTTTTGGAAGAGGGGATTAAAGAGGTTTCATTATCAGTTACCACAGATCTGTTTTACTGAATCAATCAAAGCATGATGCTTAGCTGCTTGGGATTAATGAGACGATCTTTTAACTGGAGAACTTGTTGGTAACAGCAATGTTAATGAAGGACAAGAGCTAAAGATACTCAGTGCAGCTGTGGACATGAGATACAGTAAAGATGGTGTTTGCTGCTTTGAATTTGCATAATACTTCTAGATCTGTTTGCCTTAGCATATTAGCTCAAAAACATATCATTATCTTAAAATGTTCATAGTCCTAATTGGTTTGTATCTGCTCTCTGCAAATGTTCCTAATGGCAGTCTAGATTCATGGGTTGTATCTGGAATTGCAGTTAGGTGTCACATTCTGTTTACCAAGATAATAGTAGACGGAGGTGAAAAAGACCTATTTGCTTGTCAAATCCACCCTGTTGCAAGCACAATATAGGCTTTTCCAATAGTATAAAACTGTTAGCACCCCTTATGTCAGCCAGAATCCTAGGGAGAGAATTTATTTGTGGTATATCTGTGGAGAAGGATGCCTTAATGATCAGGTTAGCACGTGAAACGCTTGATGCACGTGAAATACTCCCTACTGAGCTAGGGAGAAGTTTAAATGTGCAATTTAATGCAGCTGAATAAATGTCTGACAAGACCAGCTCAAGCACTCATTCGCTCTTTCTCTCCTGATGCTCTGATCTGGATTAGCATACGTAAGATAAATTCAGCATCAGTCTGATACACCCTACAATTCATTTGTCTCAGAACAGGGTTGAATGATTATGCTGGGTTTGAGGCAGGAGAAGGGATGGGGGATTGACGATGTGCAGTTATTTTTTTTCTCCCATTTCTATTGCTTAATACAAAACCTGAAGCCCTTGGTTACAGAACAAAGTGTCTGAGCAGTAACCAAGCTTGTGCAAACGCAAGAGAAGAGTAATGACTGTTCCTCGCAAGCTTCCTGCCTCAGTGCAGGTGCAGGAATCAGGAGGGCCTGAATAATTCATAAGGTGCAAATTAGCCCCAGCTTGCTCCCACTGCTCGAATTTTGCTTCTGCTTACCTACCTAGTTGCTAGAAAGAACAGAATAAAGAATGCTTGGGAAACTAGGGAGAGAAAGGCAAAGAGTGTTACAGTTTAAAGGCCAGAGTCACAGAGACTGCTGAATGCTGGGTGTGTTTGAAGGCTCAGTACCTGTTGGAATTGGACTGTAAATTGATTATTCATGGAGTGTTTTCTCGGGAAGAAGGAAGCTCTGGGGACCCATTCCATTGCTCTTGAAGAGGAAAAAAACTTTTTTTTAAGAATTAGGTTTTTCCTGCTTCTATTGTTACAGTTTCTAAAAATTATTGGGTAAAAAAAATGTTAAAAGTTCATTTAAAGCCTGTTAAGGTATTGGAGAGAGTATATATTTGTGATGTCACTCAATTCAAGGGTTCAGAGAAATTTGATGAGAGATTTTGGATTTTAGGATGTTTACTGCTTTGAGTAAATACGGATTCCAAGGGTGTGTATGAAAGTAGTTACATATGGAAATGCAGTGTGCAATTAGCTTGTATTTTTATCATTTAAAAGACAGCATTCATCTCTTTTAAATAGTGATGGTTACCTTTTCTACTGGATTACTTACCTGCTTTTTCTGCCCAAAAGACCAAAATAAGAGGCAAGTGCTATTTAATCTTTCTGCTACACAACATTGCAACTCACCCGAACATCAAGTTTACAACAAGTAAAAGGTCTTGCTGAGCACAGTTGTGGAAGAAGGGAATTCCTTACACAGCTCTTGGAACAGCTTGTGTGTTGCCACACAGTACAGAGAGGAGCTGGCCTGAAAAAGGCAGGTTGTTTCTGCTGTGTACCTGAATATCCCTTTGGCATCTCTCATGTGGGAGATGGAAACAGCTGACATCTCCAGCAGGAGCAGGAACAAGATTCTTAGTTTTCCCTATTGGCAGGTGGTCAGATGGAAAAAAACCTCTCCTAATGTTTTTGCTGTGCTGAATATGAAAAGAGAACAACAGCAGGAAAAAGGCTTCCTTTTAGTGGTTTTGGAGGTTTTCTGTTTATTTCATTTGTTCTGGGATTTTTGTCCAACATTGACTCCTTTTTTATCTATCCCCTCTACCCCACCCCCTCTTGGCTCTCACGTGTGGCAGCTAGATCACGTTGCCATCCTCTGTTTTTGTATTTCCCTCATTTGGGTTGCTGGAATAGGAGCTGGCTCTCATTTCTAGCTGATTCTGTCATTTCCGCTAGGCCCCAGCTTGGGCGAGTGCCAAGACCAACAGGTGATCCTTGTAGCTGCAAAGCAGCAGGAAGAAGGCTGTGTGTGGAGGAGACAGTGCACCAGAGGGGATGCCTGGCCCTGCTCCATCTTGCTGTATAATTAATGCCCCCCTCCCCAACCCCTCATACTGAGCAGAAAATCTGTGCAGAACAGCTCAGCTGTAGGGAAAATGGTAATAAAGAGTCCTGGAAGAATATAGGCTGTGTAAGTATAGAGATGCGCACCCTCTTGGGGAGAAACTGTGGTTGGTCCTTTGTGAGGAGCAGGGACAAAATTGTATTAGCTGCTCTAAAGTAATATGCACTCCATCAACCACTGCAAGAAAGTAAGCATTTCAGTAAATTTCGGTGTTATGCTCACGGGACTTCTTATTTGTATAGGAACTAGTTTGGAATGAGGTGATAATTTAGTTAAGCTTTTCTCTACCAGAAGTAGCTTGCAAAGGCACGTGGAAATTATTTGGGCAGAGAGCTAATTCTGGTTGGAAAGGACCACTTCAAACTGTAGGACTGGGGGCAGCTGGAGCAGGAGCCATACAAGCTCTGCATTCTCTGGTTATCACTGATGGGGAGGCATGACTGTGCAGGGCTTCACAGGGTTGATTTTTAAAACACATGAAAAAATTCCAGGAGCCCTCAGGATGGCCTCAAAGAGCTATTTTTTTTCAGAGGAAACTCCTAAAGGACTTTTTTTTTTCCTATGAAAACAAAGTTATATTTAGTAGATGACAGTGGCTTAGGAAAACCAGTTTTAAAACGTATCTCCAAGGCTTAGGTTAACCTTTGGCATATACCATGATGTGAGATTATGTGTCCCTGAAAACCGTAACTGCATGTTTGTATTTGTGAGGCAGGCTGATGTTTTGAGATAGACACATGTTAGCTTTAATCCTCTGAAAAACAGATGATATCTAAAATTCTTTCTGCTCAGTGTACGTGGAAGCCAAATTGCTTCTTCTACCTGTGGACTCACTGCTAGTAGTTTGGAAGCTGAAGGTTTCACGTAGACGAGGTTTAAGTTTTCTGTGTGCACTTCCGTAGGGAGCTGGGCTCTCTCAGTGCGGCACAGCCCATTCCCACAGCAAGGGAAGGCTGTGTGGAGCAGGGAACTGGGCAGCCTGGATCAGCTCCGCTGGTGAAACTGAAGTGCTGCAGCAGATCTGCACAGCAGAAGCATCACCTTGACTGGCTGTTCCTGCTGTACACAAACCAGAAACACAAACAGCAGTGAGATCAAACTGTTATGAAACATCAACATATTTAGTAATGCTTCTAGCAGCTATCTGTCTGCAATGCTTTTGACTAAGCCAGCAGTGGTTTTTCTTTGTGTTGTTCTGCAGTTTGTCAACCATCTGATGGGGAGGAAGCGCGGGATACATTGCCTCTCAGGGCTGTGTTACGTGTGTGCAAACCTAAGGTTGCTGCAAGACCTGAACTGGCAGCAGATTGTTCATGAATACACACTTCCCTTGGATGTGTCTCCCCAGGCTAAGTGGTACACCACTGCAATGGTGCAATGGACACTGGCATCTCAATATTTTTTTCCCCTTGAGTCTCTTCCTTTCTCCATGCTGGTTTGCTGCTTTTGCCTCCTTCCAAAACCTCTGGTATATGAGGCTGTTAGCAGGGAGGGAGGTGTTTCTGTCAACATTTTGTGACTTTTTCTCTTCTCTCGTCTGTGTCTTGGGAGACAATCCTAATCCTTGCATTTGCAGTGGGTCCTGGGCAAATCTGAATAGTCCCTCTGGCAGCCTCCATTGTTACTCTTGCTTCCCCTTGGGTTACAGGACTAGGGGGAATGATTTCTTTCTCAGATGCTCACCTGTGACTCTAGTGACCTCTAAAAAGCTCCATGGGCATGGCAGAATGCCATGGAACCAGAAGCTTTTATCTATAGGGTGGTGATCCCGGTGACTGTTGCATCAGGAAGCAACAGTACCAGCTGGGGAGGCTGGAGAGTGAGCAGGGATGCTTCCCACATGCATTTGGCTACAGTACGGCCTGGTTTGGGCAAAAGCCCTCCAAAGAGTGCTGCAGGCAAGAGAAAAGCATCCTTGGGCGGCCTCTGTAAAGTCAAGTTTTCCAGTGCCTTTGGCAGGCAGCCTGAAGCAGATCCATTCCTTATGCCAGCCCCGTGGAGCGCTACCCCTCGCGGTTCTCCCTCCCGCTGCAGCACATACCTTACTATTATTAATATTCTGGAGGCGCCAGCAGCATGCTTTGTGCTGGATGGAATGTGGTTGCCCAGAGTGCAGGGAACTGTGTGGCTATTGTTTTTGTACTGTTAGATGGATTTGGTAATGAGCGCTGTAGTTTTTCCCGGTCATTTTTTTTAATTCACCTTCCTCTATTCTGTCTCCTCCCTGGGCTGTCCCCAGTGTGCTCAGCACGTGAAGGATGCTGTAATCCTTCTGGCAGAAGAGAGAGAAGAGCTCTTGGGACACCAAGGTGCATGGTAGGGGCAGGCTCACACAGCATCACAGCACTTCAGTGGGAATAGATCAGCTACACCAGTGGTCTGCATGGTTCCCTAAACCATGAGCCCTAGAAACCAAGACTGAAGCGAGTGTGCAGAGCCCCTCATTGTGCGTTGTTGGTGCACTGTAGGGCGTGCAGAGAAAAGAGGTGCTCCTGTGCATTTGGCTTACTGCATCTTGGCCCGAAGTCGTGGACTCCATCGTGCCGTCACTGTGAAATTAGTGAAAGCTTCAAAATCTGTGGCTCCTGCTGCTGAACCCTTAATAGGCTTATTTACTTTGGAACTGACAAAACTTTTAAATATATATGCTTTCAGGCTGCAACACCTTCACACATAAAAAGATGCAGATTAGCATGCAAGCAAACGGCACTTTTGGAAAAAATCAGTGGATTTGAAAAGCACGCTAACAAAATGTCCAGTCACAGGGATTCCTGTGAACTCAGTGTAGAATAAGAAGAGGCAGAATGCACTGAACCTTATGGCCCCTAGTTTAGTAACTGTTTAATGTTATACGTGTAACCTGTATACCTCCTCCTGTTACACCACCTACTCCTGTTTTTCCACCCTGTATAGTTCTACTGTTTCACCGAGTATTAGCCCATTGTAGCACATAGTTTGTCTTTTTAACTACTTTGTGAAGTACCTAATGCTCTTTTGGGTGCCACAGAAGTGATGATAATAATAATAACAACGGTAATAATAATAATTTTCCAGGTGTACTATATCAAGTTGTGTTGTTTGTTGAACAGACACAAAGTAAGGGTGACTGCTGAATGCTGATAGCTGTAAGGTAAGCCTCTAACACAGGAAGGGAAACACTCTGGTTTATTTATGAGTACACTCAGAAGCAACGTCTGCCTTCCAGTATACCCATGCTTTTTAGGATAGCACATTTTACTTGGATGCAGTATTGCCAGAGGTCAGTAATAATCAGGGCTAAATTGCTTACAACGCAAAGGTAATGAAACACTCTCATTACACTCCAGTCCTCATTTTCATTGTTAATTCAGTGCTGTTCAACTTTTCACTGGTTTCTCCCTTACAAATGTGGCAGTGAGACAGCCAGGCTGAGCCATCTGCTGCTGGTGCTTGAGAGGTGCAAAGAGACACCACAAAGAAAATTGATTGACTGCAGTTGACTGTATTAGAGAGAGACCTTATTTGAACCGGCAGTAACTGGAGGGAAGTGTGAACTGGCTTTAATTCCCGAGCAGACCTCTGAATATTAAGGATGTACACAGCAGTTGGGAGGATACATTCAGAGTCCAGTCATGTTCGAGATCACATCCCCTTGGCTTTCTTATTGTCGCTGTGGTTGTTCACAGCTGAGGGGAATTTTCTAGCTTTTGGATTTAATGTTAGATATGTAATTGGGTGGAAAATTAATGTAAACTTAAAATAATTCGGTTTAACAGTCATTATACTCCTTAGTGTTAAATTATTAAGCTTTGTGTCTCTGGTGTCTCCCAAAAGCCCTGCCATTACTGATCGTCTGACTGTCTTTATTAGCTTATATTTTTCCCTAAAAGCAAGGCCTCATGTACAGTGTAATTATCCAGCAGTGCTGATTAATGGCATAATTCCCTTTTTCTGTAAAACTGCTGTGTAAATTATTTTCATTTCATAAAAATTACTTGTCAGGCAATTTTGTGGAGGATTTTTTGATTTTTTTTTTTTTTTTTTTTTTNACCCTCTCTATCACTGTGTCATGGTAATATCATTAGACACTGTTATGTCTGAGCTTGGTACAAGCACTAAACCCTACAGTGATTTCAGTGGAGAAAATTAAAGTAGTTTCCGTGCTATTGTTACTTCTACCACCAGATCTCAGGAGCAAAAGTAGATACTCTAAGATACTCTGTTCTGAGAACAGGAGTGTTTTTGGAGGTACCTGTCCTAACAGTGAGATCAAAGAGAGTTGATGTGTTGAGCCAGCTGTTGAAATCTCTGCCACGTCTCAACCTTTCAGATTTCCTGTTGCCACTTACAGTATGGTTTCAGGAACCTCAGCAGCCCACATGTCCTATTTTTTTTGCTGCTCTCCATTCCCTGTTTGCCTTGGCAATGGCTCTTTACCCTTCCTCTAGCCTCTCGCAGTGAGAGTGAGAAGCCCACTCACCACCTTCCCGTGCCCTTAGATATTTCTTCATGCTCCCTACACCTGTTTCCTGGGCTAGATGATACTGAGAAGATTCCTGGCATGTCCTTCTTGGGCTGTGAAGTGTGCTTGAATAGCAAGTGGTACTATGCTCATCAGCTTGTCATCTGGGTTTGATGTGAACAAAGCAATGGACACTGTACAGTGAAGAGCCCTGCCTTGCTGGGCTGAAGGACAGCCTGGGTGTTGCAAGCTGAACCTTCTCCTTTCTGATGAGCGTGTTTCCTTTGGTCTACTGTTTTTAAAGCTGTTGTTTTAAAGCTGCCATATATTTTAAGCACTTCAAGATCTAGCAAACCTACTCCTCTGATACAGGAGTCCTTCACTAAAGCTGGCATTCAAAAGCTGGTTTCAAAAGGGCATGTTTCACTAGTGTGTGTGTAGAAACAACTGACCAAAGTCTAAAATCCTTCCCACTGAGGTCCAAGTGAACCCAGTAACCTGGCTAGTGTTTACCAAAAGAGCAGAAAAACAAGGTTGCGATAGAGCTATTCTGCCTCTGGAATACCTGCGTCCCCTCCCTCTATCCACCTTTTACCTTACAGCATTAAAAAAAAATCAGTAGTTTCTGCCCCTCAGCCTCTGAGGCTATTACTTGACCTTAATGTTTAATATCCACATATGGCCCTGCCCTTTGTGAACTTGTCTAATCCTCCTTTGAGCTCATCTACGTTTTTGGCCCCTGCAGTATGCAGTGACAGTGAGCTCTAGGTGCCCGTTATGTGAAAAAAATAAAAAAAGTTCTTCCCTCTGTTCAATTTAAGTCCCCAGTTCTTAGAAAAAACAGTGAATAATCACTTCCTATCATGACATTCTTGGCTGTGCAGAGCTCTACTATCTCCCCTCAGTTATCTCACAGATTTGGCATTCACAGGGTAACATGGTTGTGGGCCAGCTGTCAAAGAGGTGACTGAAATCATTTTCGTGGGGAGCCTTTTCCACTCTACACTCTCTTCTTGAGACTAAATTAGTTCTAGTTCTGCCATCGTTTGAATCTATTACTAAGAATAGGATAAATTAAAGAAACATGCTTACCATGGACTGCTCTGTCACTCATTACATTCAGAACATCACTTGTTCTGGCATAAATAGTTACAAAGCATAAAACTGCTGAACTACCAGTCATTTAGCTGCTCTCACCATTTGCTTCTAAAGGGATGGTAGTTTATTCAACTCTCATTTTTAGGTACGACAGAATTATGCTCGTTGCTTGTTCAGCTGCTTGACCTGTTGGCATATCCCAATAGAGCTCCTCATTTCTGCAGTGCCAGGAAGAACTAGGATTACTGTACCTATTGGTATAAATTTCCAAATATGTCTTTAGCTTGTATTTCTGGAACTAATTTGTTGTCTTTTTACATTATTTTATGTCTTTTCCGTTGTTGTTGTTTAATCCCATGCACCTGTGGTTTTATTCATCCTTTTGCTGATGCTGTTTGCTGCTGTGAGCTACAGCGATGAGCAGATGGAGTCAGATGAATCTTCTACTATTTAAAAAAAGTTTATTTAATGTGTTTAAAAACAAGAATGTGTATTTTGCGTTACATATTTGCCTGAGTTACAGACTTCCACCACTTGTGTTAAAAATGATCCTGATATATTTTTTCCCTGGTTCTTCTAGTCTCAGTGACCTTAATGACCAGTATTTTTGTTGGCACATGGTTTGGCAAATAAAGGCTGAAATAGTAAATGGACTGTCCTCTCTGGTGTGTTTCATAACTGTTTTCCATCAGGCATTTGCAATACTGATTTTAAACGTTTAATTATACCCAAAAGTCATTAGAAGCCTATTACATATGTCTGACTTGGAAGTGAGAGAAGTAACCCCTTCAGTAAACTTCTCCCCCTTCCCCCAATGCCGCTGTAACATTGTGACTGATAATATTTTCTCATTATTAATTAGTTTTGTAGAGATCATTGTCTTTAAATCTACCTAGACCTTCAGCTAAGGGTGGCTGTTGAGGACAGATGTTTGCAGGACATTAGGGAACGTTATTGTTCAGAGCAGCATAAAACCTACTGTGTTTCAGTACACCTCCATACTGCAGAAGGGATTTGCATCAGGATGTGTACTGAACAGTAGCTTTGCTTTAGCAGTCCTCTCCTTCTAATTGGGGCAGAAAAAAAAAGGCAGAAATCTGTTGCTTTGCAGTAAGGCTCTGCTTAATTGTAACAGAGGTAGGGCTGTAAAACCATGCTAAGTCATAAAGGTCACAGCTTCTGTGAGAAGTTTCTCTATTAATAGTCTATAAGTATTTTGTTTCTGCCAAGCTAGTGCTTAGAACCAAATTAGTCCCTCATTACAAGTCTGATACATTAAAGTCAAGGGTGTATCAGCGTGCGCTGTGTTGCCTCCAGACACCTTCCACGGTGCCTCACTCAGACTGCATTTTCATGAATGCACACATATGTAAATATAAGTAGGCAAATGACTTAGCAATTTGTTGAGCAATCAAACAACTTCTAAACCAAATAAGTCTTCTTTTTTTTTCTTCCATTCTCTTTTCTCCGTTCTTAACAATATTTTGCAAATCACCACCTTTTTTTATCAGCTGTGTGGAGATAGTTGCCATGATTTCCCAGTGTCACCTGTTGCCTTCAGTGTAGCAGCTGAAGATACTGCCATGGATAAATAAATATTAGGTGATTCTCTTGGTATGGCTCCTTTCATCAGTAGAGTTCATTCTTCATTTACTGGAGAGAGGTGGACTTCTCCATCCCATTTGAAAACATTTATGTCTAAGATAAATGAGGTGAATTATCCCAAGAATAGTCAGTTTCTCACTGGGTCTGTCTTTCCTTTGGCCATCAAAGGAGTCTAAGCAAACCACTTAGCTAAGGTAGAACAGAAAAAAAGAATGAGTTTTAAAGAGAACATAGCAAATGGAGATGTAAAGATATCATCCTGGAGAAAAAAAATCCCTCTTTGAAAATTATTATGTGAGTTCTAATCCTAAACTGAGCACCCAGTGAAGGCCAGAAAAATGGAGTTAGAAGGATGAGTTACCTTGAATCACATACACCTTTGCATTAAGTAGGTATATGGGGCTGTGACTAAGGATTTCTTATCTGCCAGATATCACCCTGGTTATCATAGATTTCTTATGCCCTGATTTTTAAGGATGCCCCAATCACCCATATTTTTCATTCCATTCTATATTTCTATTCCATTTCTATTATAAAAAAAAATACAAAAAAAAGAAAAGGAAAGGAAAAAAATGGGTAGTTAATTAGTCTATGTGTCATTCTTTTTTCTGAAAAATGGTAGTAACATTGTCCATCAACCTCACTTGGGTATTGAGAGAATAAATTCATAAATCTGAACTCTGTTCACATTTTATGTTGATTCTCATAGTAAAACCTATGAATTATAGATAAACCTGATAATAATT
This sequence comes from Rhagologus leucostigma, assembly GCA_013397725.1. Lineage (NCBI taxonomy): Eukaryota > Metazoa > Chordata > Aves > Passeriformes > Rhagologus > Rhagologus leucostigma. The sequence goes on from VZTD01001019.1 coordinate 296,178, forward strand.
GAGAATAAAGGGAAGATAGAGGTTTACTGCTTTGTTTGCTCTCTTTTTGCTCTCTCTGGTAGCACAAAAATGAATTGTTTATTAGTGTAGTCCTAAGGGTGAGACCACTGGTGATTTCTGCTGCTCTCATAAATTGTGTTGGGCCCTTGAGACGCAGTTTTAAAAGTGGCCACGGTTCAGTTGCCATTTCTGAATTGTAATTGTGTTAGACCCAAAAGCAAAGATTTTGATCCCAGTGGTGCAAATACACTCATGCAAGCAAGCCTTGCACCTTCAGAGAATGTCTTTCATTTTCGTGGGGTCTTGTGTTGACACAAGTTTGACCATTTGGATCCAATTGCAGGATTTAATGTTTAGATCCACCAGTTTCAGTGGTTTTTTACCCACACACAACACAGAAGTATGTATGTCAGTGGTGGGTAGTTGGAGTTTGCTCCTTAAAAAGCATGGGGATAGTGTGAGCGTGGTCTTCTAGAAGACACTTTATGTCTGGGATGCTTCAGTTGTGATGTGACAAGGAAGTCAAGTTTTGTAATATATGTAAGTGGAAGTCTTCATTTGTTGATCTAACATTTGAGCATGTCAGCAGTGACATAACTTGGTGATGTTAGTTCCTTTTCCAAAAGTAGCAGGGATAACTTGGTTGCACAGATGAAAGGACAAATCTAACGGGCAGAGTCCAGTCCCTGTCCCTTGTCACGGGTATTTGCCACTTGTCTTGTGTGGGTGCCCAAGTTCAGCTGAGTTGTGGTGAGTTGTGCCAGGGAGGGCAGTGGCCCGTGTTAGCTCCCTAATCTGCTTCTCCGTAGGGTTAGAGGTGTCTGTGGCTTGGGATGGAGAGGGTTAGGGTTAGAGTTAGGGTTAGGGTTTTGAAAACAGCCCAAACATAATATACTGATGCTCTAGAACACCACATTAAGTGCCTTCCATCTGTAACTATTCCAAAAGGGTCTTCCCTGTGTGCTCTCTGATGTCCCTGTGTGTCCCGACCGTGGCCACACATGTATGTGGGAATCCTCAAAATGCTGATAGTATCTGTGAACTTAAAGTCTAGTAGCTTGGTTTTTAAAACACATTTATGGGAAACTACACAGAGGGGACTAATCCAGCTGAACTGGGATTGTTTGCCCAAATAAAGTGTCTTGTGTGCTCAAGGGCTCACAGAATCAGCTCTAATTGCAGCAGTTTACAGATGTTAAGGAATTACGCATGCATGGACCTCTAGAAGTCTCTGTTTAAGATATTTCTGTGTTTCAATTTAATTCCTGTGAATGTTGGAGTTGTGATCAAGTCAAAGGGCATGTGAGAAATACTAGCGAGCTGGAGGAGGTACACTATCCAACCTAATACCTGTTGGGGGAAGACACTAGCAGCAGGATGGGGCAAGGACATACTTGATAAGACTAGTGGCTGAGTGCCAAAGCTAAAGGTAAATATTAGGAGAAGAGAAAAGGAGAGGCGTTCAGACAAGGTGTTGTTCCTTGAGCAGTAGCTTTCTTTATGTGTTAAGTTTTATGATACATAAAGTAGCCGCGGCTCATCTAATAGACCCCACTAGCATAGTGTCAGTATACCGTGTCCAAAGAGAGAGATTTGTAAAATTGTTCAGTGCTTTAAAGCCATATTGTTTAGGTAGACTTTTTTCCCAGTTTAGATTCATTATGAAATGGCACCGTTTTGTTCCATTTCTTCAGTGTCTCTTTTCTTTTTTCTCTGTCCTTTGCCCCTTCCTTTCTGAGGGGCTGTTATTAGCTGAAAAAAAGGCACTATTTTCCAATATTTCTCCAGGTGACTGATAGGGGAAGGGGAAATATCTTGCTTTCTTTTTTCCCACTTCAGGCCTCAATTATTCTGAATGCTTTGAAGAACCTTGTAGCTTAACTGCAGGAATGGCCGGATTTCTTTTACTGAAAATGCCTTCCAGTCATCTTCCCCAAACTGTGAAGCTTGGAGCACTGAAGTCTTTATTTTGGAGGAAGAGAAGGAAGTATAGGATTGTTTGGAGGGTTAAGGAACAAAGACTAGGACGCTAAGGAAGGAGAAAACCGAAATCTGAAGGAGGCTGCTGCCATCTAGAGTCGAGACCTGATGCTGTTTGCCTTTTCAGGAGTGGCATTCAAGTCATGTGTATGTGAAAACAATAGTAGAGGAAAACCCCTCAGAGCAATGGAACTGCTTTCTTTGCTTTTCATTTCAGCAGTAATAATAAGAACTTCTAAAAGAATTTTTTATTTTTAGTAAGTGCTTTTTTTTTCCCTACATGTAATCTAAATATATTAATTTGGATTAAAATTTTCTCATCACGTGTGAAAATTGAAATTTAACATAGTGCTACAAGGAGGACAAAACTCCTACAATACAAATACGATTTATACTAAGTATAAAATTAGGGGAGTCATCAAAAAATCTCAATTAAGCTGGGTACAGATAACTGAGACTGAAAACATTCCCTTCAATGTTGTATTCGATGTGATAGTTTTCATTCATATATATGGTATTGCTAGGATATGCTGCTAAGCAGAAAACTTAAGTTTCACCTTTTTCATCTTTTAAAATTTCTAATTTTATAATATAATATTGAATTCCAAACTTCACGTGATGGCTGAGTTGAGTTGTAGAGGTGTTTTGAGTTTTCTTTAAATTTTAATTTGGAGCACAAACTGTGTAACATGACAATAGACCTGAAAGTATGTGTGTAGCAGGTAAGCGAGGTGGTTAGAAGATAAGCTTCCGAGGTGGCATGGCCTTTTTCTGGCCAGCTTAACATTCGACCTGAATTTTAAACCCTTGTGTGGCTGTATTCCTGTAGTTGCACTGAAAACAAATGAGATTTAGAAGAGTATGTGTAAAGATGCTGTCAGAATTGTGGTCTGAATTAGGGCTTCTTAACTAACAAGTGTCTTTTTGCTTGTTCTTGCTTGATTTAAAAAGTCTGCTCAGTATTTTCCAAGCTGATGGCATTCTTTGCAAGGGCTTGCAGAGTATCCTGGGAGTATGGATGGAAAGGCAACCTGTGTGTTAAAGGGTTTATACAGAGGAGCTGTTCCCACTGAAGTGTTGCAGGGCTTTTCTCATCTCCCTTGTTCCCTCCCCCTCAGATTTTTCTCCAGCTCCAGCCTCTCAGTCCTTTGTGTAACACCATATTGGGAAGTTAGCACACACAATAGGAGGCAGCTTAAAGGGGGAAACAGAGCAGTGCAGGTGCACAAAAAAGAGCCAGTGTGGAGTTGATTGGAGTAAGGCTGTGACTTTTGACTTAAAAATAAAAAAAAAGAACTGCTCGTTTGGTTGTCTTACACTTTTCCCCCTCATAATTGCACTTAGAATTAATGACCTTAGTCTGCACAACTTGAAGACTTGCACCTTGAACTGGGACAATGGCAGACACATTTTGTCCTGTATCACATTTGATGCCTTCATTTCTGTTTGTCTCTTTTGCTCCTTCCTTTGCTCCTCATTGTCCAGTTTCACAGCCCCAAGAGAAGATCCAGTGATGGGTCCCTCTGGGGAGAGGACCTCTCTTGCACGAGGCCAGTCTCTCCCATCAAGGCAGCCCCCTGCCAAAGTCTGAGCTTGCAGGAACAAGCAAACACTGTTGATGAGACCAGGTACCTGTGCTCTCCTGCTGTGGGGCAAGTGGAAGCTCCTGTTTTCATGAGGACTGGGAAGCAAGCTGCCTCATAGCACAGCCATTGCATAAAGCAGCACGTCCCATCCAGTTCCTGAAGTGATGGATCCCGTTGCATGCTTATAGGAGTAGAAGTATGGCATTTCAAGCAGACTGTCCTGACTTGAATGTTTGAGGATGTCCCATCCTTAATGTATGGCTTGCAGGGTGGTGGAATGGCTTCATTCTCCTTGGTGAGTTGTAGATGGGGAAAGAGGGCAAACATCAGGTAGAGCAAAGCTGGACTGGGCTCAGCACAGCATGCACAGGCTTGAAATACTGTACCCTAATACTTGGGTCTGTGTGTGCTTTCAGAAGAAATGCCTAGTGGCATTACAGGATCCTTATGTCTTTTCATCTCTGGTGCATCCTACTTCCAGAGCCTTTTTGTAACTGTTAATTAGGAGAAGCATTTTGAGTAAGTTTGCATATTTCCATTCTCTATATATTTCAATTAGCCTCCTTTTCACTTGTGTCGTTGAATACTATTTTAATTTTCAGCTATTCAGACTTTGACCTCTTGGTTTTAGTCAATTAAATGTGTAAACACACTCTGTGCTCGGGGACCACATTTTAGTGAGATATTAGAAGCACTTGTGTCTATATGTTGCTAATTTAAAATCGGAAAGTGCTCTTTGTCCTTTCCTTTGGCTCTGGCAGCATTTCTTTGACCTACGAACAGAAAGGAATATGATTCTGTTTTCATGGAAGTTCAGCTTAGGATCAAGCATTTCACATACTTTGATAAATCTGCTCAGCCACTTTTTAAAAAGAGGGCTGTCAAAAATCGCTTTATAGTTTTACTCTTCCTTTTTGTTCTCAGATCTTTGAATTATCCTATTCTGAGTCTCGAAAATAACTTCACATTCGTTAGTAGTTTTGTCTTTTTCCATTTTCCCCCAGTATGCTCTTGTCTTGTTACGGCAGCGTAGACACAACTATTAAGAAGAAGTTAAAATCACAAAGTACCTGAAGTCTTTTTTCTTTCATGTCCTTTGAACTACTAGATCTCTGTATTTAATTCTGAAGTCTAAAATGAAACCCTGGCATTGTATCTTTCTCTACCTTGCTCAATTCTCCACAGCTCTGAAAGGAGAATTTGACATATGACACATTACTCATATTATTTTTCTTTGTAGTTGCTGCAATTAAAAAGATTCACCACAAACTTTGAGGGTTTTGGCGGAATTAAAATTCTCTGCTTGCTGGTAATATGATTACTGCCTTCAATCTCCTTTTCCTGCTTCTGGTTTAATACACTAACTCAAGATTTCTGTTAGTTTCTTATTTAGGCATAGACATCTCAGAATTTATGAGCAGGACCTTGATTTTAAAAAATAGGTAAATTTGTTTGTATTCTCTGACAGATTGAACATTTAGGCATTAATAAATTAATTGCATTCTTTGTAGTGAGAGCTTACAAAGGAAAAAATATGGAGGGGAGGAATACTTCACAGGAGGTATTTACCTGGATTTTAGGTTTCTGCATGGTTGCTTCATTCTTTATGCTGGCCACTCATCCTCATTTACAATGGCTTTTCCTACATGGCATCCACACAGTGTAATATCATTAGATTACACATACAGCCTGTGGGTCTCATCCTGCAAATGCTCCTGTCGTGCATTCATTCTCTAAGAACGTGGCATTATTTCAGGGAGGGGTGCTGCATTCGGTACACGTACAAATCTGAACAAAACCTGAGAGGAGCAGCAAACTGCTTAGGCTGCTGGAGGGTACAGCTGTGAGGGCAGAGTAAAAGAGTTTAATACATTTGGCTTGACTAAACAGCAGTTCAGGCCAGCCTCTCATGTCTTGGAAATGGAGAGAAGATGGAACAAGAAGGAATCAATTAAGACTGTGCAGCAAAGTATTAGGTGAAAGCAGTGACAGCAGATTAATTTAGTCAGTTTAGCCCTCAATTTAAAAGCTTTCTGTCAGCACCTTACTTTTACATCACAACATATGGTGAAGAAAACCCCTTTAGGTTATTTAAAAGAAACAAAAGATTACAAGGATCTTTTGTGAGTGATCTTTGTAAGTGGGAAAGAAGAAAGTATGACAGTGAGCTCCCAATTTGTTGGATGTTAAATTTGAGGGAATCTTCTAGTCCTGTTATAAAGAGTAACATGTGTGCCTGCTGCTTCTTGAATGATTTATATTACATCCCCCTTTCTTCTGTCATGTCCTGTGGGACCTTTGTTATTACAGGTGACGTCCCTATGCAGCTGCCTTCAGGAGAGAGGATGAGGTGTCAGGTGAAGCATATGTGATTCAAAGTTCTGCTACCTTGCAATGTCTTGTCTGTGCAGGGAAAAAGAGCATGACCCATGCTGTGTGCTTGGCTCCCTGTACTCACATCATGTTAATCCCTATTTCTGTATCAGCTGTCATGCTGATAGTCCTGGCAGTTTTAGTTGTAGACCTAAACCCAGGCAGAGCTGCAAAGGGAGTGGAGAGGGATGGCTGAAATGATGGCTCCATGGCAATCAGTAGGAGGTTGTTAGCCTGTGTGACCAGAATTTTCCCCTGAGATAATGATGTGTTAGTAGAGTTATCTTTTTGTAAGTTGACTCTTCTGTGTTTCATAATTTGAGTCATTAGAGATTTTACTATTTTAATTCTTTTTTTTCTTCTGATATTCAGTGAACAGCTTTTCATCAAGATGCCTTGTTTGATTTTGTTTAACTCAAGTAAAAAAATGTTTATATTACGTGTCTCCATTTAAATGGGCACTACTGTCCTTGAAATGTCAAATAAAATACGACATGTCAATTACTGTATGTCAAGCACATGATGTATTTTCAGCCACTGTTGATTTAGATGGGTTTTGATGTGTGCTTGACGTATTCTAATGGTGCTTCTTCAGTTCAGTGAATGTCTTGAAAACAACATTGAATGGCACATAAATCACAGCACCACCTTTTTCAAGAACTTCTGCCAAAACATGAAGCAGCAGCTTTGAGTTCCTGTGAATATTTGGTGTATAATGGCTCTTTTGTCCCAGAGCTGGAACCCTGTCGTTTCTGGCAGGTTTGCCAGCAGAGCAGAAGCAGTCTGATCACACAACTGTTTAATCATTACTTTAGAAAGTAATGATTTTTTAATCATTACTTTAGAAAAAGAAAACTTAACATTTTCCTAAGAGATCTTTTAGAATCCCATGGCAGTATGTGGCTTGCATTCTGTCTGGTGATGTGTATGTGGTAGAAAAGCATGTAGTAGCACCTTAGGCCTCTCATCACCATATACTGTCTGTAAGGATTTCTCCTAACTGTATTCACCTAAAATGTGCACCTACATGAGGAATGAAACACTCACTTCTATAATTTCAAAAAGTAAGTGGCATTTCTGACTTACAGCCCAGTCAGAAATGAGGACAGGTTCCTTTCTGATCTTTCCTACAACATACTTCCAGTGTTTGCTGGTTGTGTTTAGCACCAACATTTACTCTTCTGCGTGGAACGTGTGCATTCATACAGCCGTGTGATTCAGTCAGGTCCCAAAAAGATGATACACCTTGATACTATGGTGGCAGGAGGAAGAGGGAGAGGAGGAAGGGGTAGTATGCCCACAATTGCGCCCATAAAAATAATATGGAGCAGGACTAAGAATACACAGGAAATCATTTGCAGTGCTCTGGGGCTCCAAGCCATGTTTTCCTCCTTTCCCTATCTTTGCTCTATTAAAACGTAATACATTGCTTTAATGAGAAGCTGTGCACTTAATTTGTCTATACTTTCAAAGGGTATTGTTGAGTAACGTGGGCTTTGAAATAATGTGAAACTTCATAACAGAGTTGTCCTTCAGAATGGCTTTTAAATGCAGTGCTTTCAGATGGGTAGAGTTAGGCTTCAGCTGTTCAGAAATACAAGCTCACCCATGGCACATCTGTGTAAACCGCATCTCTGCTCTTTGAACCCCAGAGGCTGAAATAAAAGCCTCCTGTCACAAAACTAGATGAACACTGGACAATTTTTTGTTATTGCTCAATTTTTTGTCACAGAAATGAGACAGTAGGATTTACCATCCTGGTGTGAAACAGAGAGCAGTGCAGTATGCACCACTCGTTTGGCTGATACTCTGTAATTTTACATACCATCTCCCTGCCTGCTTTTTCCAGAAGACATTTGTCAGACTCCTAGTATGAAAAGATGCAAGAGGTCCACCTGTCATGCCACCGGCCACTGAAAAGGTTAAAGGTGTTTTGAAAATGACTAAAATTTACTGAACATAAAACACATTGAAATTCAGACAGCTTATTTTTGTAGGAAAGACCCTAACAAGGGCAAGAAATAACTGGCCGGGGAACACAGCCATTTAACACTACCCGGAGTATATATGTTGGCAGAAGTGCTACAGCTTCATTCTGTGCCTTCTATGGAGTGAGTGCATGGCAGGAGAGGGACTTTACCGTGCCACGAGATGCTTCTAGGTCACACGTAATTAACATTATTACTATTAAAAAGTCAGTTCTATCAGTATTAAAGACTTCTCTACCTACATATGTGTAACTCATATGGTTGCATTTGAGTGTCCAAGTGTGAGATGTAAATGAGAAATGGATTTTGTGATTGCTGTTACAGCTGATATGAAACTATTACAGACTTCCACTTACCTACCCAGGCAAAGGGGGAGAAGGTGGCCTTGGAAATGGGAGCTTCCAAAGAGGATTCAGGGATGTAATTGAAGTGGATGGCTTCCCAAAAACAATACTTCTGGAAAAAATGCTTCTCACATCAAGTTGTGTGTCCAAATTGTGGTCTTGAGTCAGAATCTCTTCAGTCTGCAACAACAGTCCTCCTCGCTCCATCCCTTCTGTATAGGATAAAAGTATGTAACAGGGACAAAGAAATGAGAACTGTGGTGGAGAGGAAGAGCCCTGCTCTCTCTTCCCCCTGAAATGTGTTTCTTCACCTCTGAGTGGGTGTCAAAGGTGCCTTGAGCAGGTGAGATGTCTGGCTTGTCTTACTGAGGCAGTTGCTTGCGATGGCCACTGTTGTCTCATCTGACCCTGTGCTGAATGCCACTCTGATGCCTCCCTCCATCTGCCTAACACTTTCTCTTATTTACTGCAGTTACAGCGATATCATTCTGTTATGCTGGGAGTTTTGGATTTGGATTTGGTTGTTTTTTTCCTGTGCCTCTTCCAAATGAACAATTGTGACAGCAAAATGCTTTGATAATTATCCCTTTTTACTGCATGCAAAAGCTCCAAATGTTTTAGGAAATTATGGGTGTTTTTTGATCTTTAAAGTTCTGGTATGTTCCATCCCATTTAACAAAACAAAGCAAAACAACATATGTGCAGGGTTGAGTTTTGCTAGATTTTAACAGACTCCGATTTCTCCAGTAAAAGCTTGAGTGTAAGCACGCTGGTTGTTCTTAATTACTATATTGGCAGTACTAGCTGATGCTTTATTTGGTGACTGATACTGTTTGTAAAATCTCATACAGTAAACAGGCAGAGATTTTAACAGATTAGAAAGGGGAAAATACCTAGAAGTGGGTGTGCGGATTTTCTAGTTGTTTTTTTTCTCCAAAATGGAAATTTAAAAAGTAGGACTAAAGGAGTCCTGATGTGGATTTAAGTTATTAAGCCCAATGTCCTGTTGGTGAAGATTTGGGAGAATAAATGCTTTCAGAGAAGTAATAGGAATTCCAGAGATGAGTGAATTGGATCCTGGGTCAGCACAACTGGCTTTGGGCTAATATATACAGGAAAACTGTGGCAAACCGAGGGACCACTGGATCCTAGACCAGTGCTGCTGACTGCACAGTTAAGATACTTGAAATTCAGAGCACTGTCTTCAAGCCACTCAGCTCTGTTGACCTGCGCTAATGAGCAACATGCATAAATTAGCAAGGTGAATGGAGGGCCCATTGTTACCATCCCTTGATTCTCAGCACTGTAGGAGATGCAGTTGGGAGGGATATGCCAGCTTCTGAGAGAGCAGCTAGGCAGATTCTCTTTGCTTCTTTGCAAGGTTTCCTTTGTAATGTGAGTGTCCTTCCAAGTGTGAAGATAAATCATAATGATGGTAGTGTAAAAAATAAATACATCAAGTATTGATAACAAGGACACAGAAACATTATGTAGCACTAAATAGGACGAGAAGCATCATGTGGATGAAAGATGTCTGATCTCCATTTCTAAGGTGTCTGCAAGAAATTCTGCTGGTGACAGGATGATTTTCCTGCATAGATAGAAACTTGGTTCCTTCCCACATTCCTGAGACAATTTCAAACCAAAGGAAAAAATTTGCTAACCTAAAAGAGGGTAGCCATTTAACCCACTGTTAAAAAATGTTCATTTAACTACTGTACTATATGACTATGAATTCTCTTTCTTTTGTTGGGCAGCACTGTTTCCACATGATTACCCTAACTAATTCTTGTGGGATGAAGCGAAATAACATTGATTTCATAAAGCCTGCAAACATGGAATTTTTTCCCTGTGGCTAGTGTGTAGGGAAGGGCCAGGTCGAAAGTCTGACAGTTGCAAAGCTTGTTCAGCTTTCTATGTTTTTATCCTTTCCTGAGCAGAACATGAAATGTCTGTTGGAAATAGCAGAATAATTTCCCTCAAATAACTGAATACTTGACATCCCAAAGGGAGACATACACCCTTTTACGAGTGAGAAAACATTCCTTGCCAGCAGACTGCATTGTGTTGCATTTCAAAAAACCTGAAGAGGCAACTTCATTTAAATTTTACCCAATTTAAATCCCTGCATAAATTCACATACAAAGTAATAGTGAATATAAACACCCAAGTCCTCAGTTCAGTTTTTGCTTTAGCAGAGCTGGAGCATGCATAGAGTGAAATCTTGACCTTTATTTTGATGGCGGAAAGCCATCAGGATTTTGTTCTTGCCATTCTAAAGAAGATTATTGTCATCCTAAAGATGTCTGTAGCTTTTTCTGACCAGGGCATAGCCACAGTGAGGGCCACCTAGTTTTCAAAGTGTAGGACCATGAGAGCAAGCCCATGAAGCCACCTCAACCCGGTGAAGCCCAGAGGAGTGGAGTTGCTTGCCTACTAGCCTAATTAATCAAGGCTCTTGGAAAAAGGTTACAGTGTATTTATCAGGAAGAATAGACTTTGTACGCAGAGTGCAACTGGAGCAATTTCTGTGACAAGCAGATGTGTTAAAGATGTATTTCCTAGTACAAAATGTACCCTATGGCCGTATGCAGTCTGCTTACAGAAGAAATTTTGCTCTTAATCAAGCCTTGCCTTGCCTATGAGCACTTGAGATCCTAAATGCAGTTCTGCCTTGGTGAGAAAGTGTTAAGAGGACCAGTTCATGAAAACAATATTCTGCTTTCCTCCTTCTGTTGGGAAATCCTATGTTTGACTCCTGTGAAGACAGTGGGAGCTTTTCCAGACTTTACGAGGCCTGTGTCCAAGCTGGATATCTTTGTGGCTGCTGAGCTGGTGTAATGATAAACAAGGAATTGTTGAAATTCGGTTTTTTTCTATGTGTGAAAAGTACGTTAATGCTCTGCTGCATAATTAATTACAAGTGGAAAGACTCTACTCACCACAGACTGACTATTCGCTGGGTGGAAATCCAGTTGATTTTAACAATGGAGAGAAGAAAAGGAATGTTGCCCACATGATGCAGCAGATCTGTGCAAAGCCAGTAAAAAGATGCAGTTACTCTTCCAGCTCACAGATGGTCGTCATGAGTTCCTCTCTCTCAGAAGCTGTGTGTCTGAGGGGTTTCTGCAGCTTTCAGGGACACTTTCCATCCCAGGGTGCAGATGAAGCCGCTAGAAATCTTTCAAATACTAGCAAATACAGTGAAACTACGACTGTGTAAATTTCTACCTTCATGACACTCAATGACAAAACCTGGCCCTGTGATTCTTTAGAGAGACAGTTCCTAGCTGGGGAATTGGCAGCAAGTCTGGGGGAAGAGGTGAGAAATTAAAGGGAAGGAAGAGAAAAGCAATGGTAGTCCTTGGGAAAGGACTGTGAGAAGCTGGGCCTGGTGAAGCCCAGAACATTGCTTCAGGTGCAACTATTACTCTAAATAGGTGTGGAAAACCACAGATGCAAGGAGAGGTGCTGGGTTTTCTTCATATTGCAGTAGTAGTGTATTAGTACTCTGTTCATGTACTGGGACCTCACTGCACTTACTTTGTTTTGCAACACAAAACAGCCATAAAGATGTGGTAATCTAAATGAAGGAATACATCGTTGATATGCATGGCTGTAAAGCCAGGTACAAGGTAGCATATTAAACAGAAAAGCTGACTTCTTGTATAAAATAAATACATCGGGATTCCTTGTTGTTAACGAAAATGCTTAGTAACACATTCTGTGTGGTCTCTGAGGTGTACAGTTTTGATTTATAGGATGTTTTTCTTGTGTTCTTTTATAAACAATTCCTTTCAATAGAAGAGGATGCTCTGAAAGGACAAAACAAGCAGAACTATAAATCTCAGAATTTTTTTTTTTATTAGAAAGTATGTTAGCAAAAGAAACCCAAATCCCTGAAGTATGATCTTGTACTCAGTAATGTTTTTGTCCCCCAAATGAATTAAATTTAAAATTTAGTCCCTTTTTTCCTAGACAAATCAAATAGGTATGATACTTATATTATCTCTGTAATATGTGAATACTTCACAATATATAGTCTCACAGAGGAGCTTGTAGAGGGCTGTTGGGCATAAAAAACTGATCTTCTGAGATGGCGTTCTGTTGGGGGTGGCAGGCTGTCTTTACATATGTGTATAAACACCAAAATGTACACTTCAGTGTGGTCAACCATTTAGTAGTTAATAAAATCTGCTTGATGACACCGAGTATGACAGATGACCACCCATAATTGCTGTACACATAGGTGTCTAGGGTAATCAAATGTTTAAATTATCAATAATAGCCATTCTGAACAGGAAGAAATTAAAGGTCATTCACATGAGCTTCAGTCCCAATGGAAGCAGTGTCCTCATTTAATATCACTGACTTGGCAAGATGTTAGTGGCAATTTTGTCAGCTAAGGATACAGAACAGAGAATTTTTAATCACCACTGCAGTGATCAGTTCCACATTTGTTAGTCTGACCAACAAGAGGAGGTGGATGCGCAGGCAAGAGTCATCACTGTACAGTCACAGGGACTAACTGCTGTGTTGTACAGTGTGAAAAATCAGAATTAGAGAACGGAGAAGAAAGTGAAATCTGGAGAGCAAGGTAGGACATTCACGGAGTCCTGCCCTAGAAAGTGGAGCGTCTGTGCTCTTTGAACAAATAACCAAAACAAAGGTGAAAGACTTGAATATATGTACATACTCATCTTATTTCCATGATGAAAATTTCAGCTCAGCCCATCTGCAACAGACATTGCCCTTTTTAAATATTTTTGTGCTAAGATTACCAGTATTGACGAGGCTTGTTTGCATTATGTGTTGCCAGAAAAGTGTGAAGAAAAAGTATGACTCGTGAACAGGAGAGGTAAAAAGCAGGGCCCTGTGATCTCAGAGCTGAGTTGTAGGTGCTCAGTTACCCAATTTTCTGCTCTGTTTAGAAGGAAACAAAAAAGAAAGAACAGACTTGGCATTGATGCAGCCCCCATCTGGAGGGAGAGTTAGTGCGGCTGGTGCTGGAGATCCTGTGAATGGTCACTGCTGTTCTGCCAGCTCTGAAAGGAGGGGATGAAATAAGACGCTTTTTCTCTGCTAGACCAGGTTCAGCTCCCAGGCCTGAACTAGCATGCATCAGACATGTGTGGCATACAGGATTTCAGGAATTATTCCTGCTTTCAGGAAGATGTACAATGCTTTCTCTTCAGATCCAAAGAACAGACCCTTGCCCATGTGGTTTATTCCACCTGCAAGTTCATTGTGAAGATATGTTCCCCCACTGCTTGGGGTTTCCTTTTCTTCATGAATTTTCACTCCAGCTCAGAAAAACATCAGGCTAAAGCAAAGTAAACTAATTTTGGAGGTTTTTTTAAGAAAAGTGAAGGTTTATGTTAGCTCATGATCACCTAGTAATCTTTCATTATAATATGTAGATACATGTATTTATGAATACAAACATTTTGTAGGAACTATTTAGAAAAAACAAGCATTCATTACAAACTCCCTTTAGAATATGAGTGTAGCTGAGTACTGGAACTCATTGCCCAGATAAATACTTTTTTTTTTCTGTCTTCGAACATTTTCTAACTTAAACAAGGCAAGACTATTAACAACCTGGTCTAGCTCTGAAGAACCTTGCTGAGCAGAAAATTTATAGTTCCCTCCACAGATGAGTTTTTCTGTTACTCTTTATTCCATGATAATACACCGTGTTACAAAAAGAGGTGTTAACATGGGCTTCAGCATCCAGAGCAGTCTTTGCACTGTGTTCAGCCATCCTGAGGAGCTGGAAGGCTCAATATTGCAGCTGTGCATCCTCTGTAACATGCACATCTGAGACAAAATACTTGCTAAACATATGTAAACTGCTGTCATGTGTCACCTCAGAATCTCTGACAAAATCGAAGGACAAGTGTCTCACTTACTATGAGTCCATCTGTCCAAACCAAGGGAAAGGCAGAGCAGTGAAACAGAATTACGTTTAATATTACTGAAAATGTTAAGTCTGTGTGTAAAACATAATAGCCTTCCTGTCAATTGTTTCTAAAACTTTTATGGGTAGAAACAAACTCTGTATGCCCTGGCATGTTAGGAGAAACATGAAATTCGTTCTTGTTAGGGAGCATCTCAGTAATTCAGTAGGGCTGTTCTGGGAGTTGCAATTGCCCATCTTTGGCTTCTGCTGGATGTAGTAGTGCAAGTTGTCATATAGCCATGAACTTTCTCAAAACCAGGAAGAAACATTTTAATAATGTCAGCAATGCCTAGGTGCAAGGTAGTTAGCATGTAATTTCTTTGCTTTTTTGCACAGTAGCTCTCCAGGGTGATACTTTCTCAGTTAATAAGGGTAAAATAGATGGAAAATTTTTGGTGGTTTTTTTTTCCTGTGACATTTCGGAGTTCACCGTAGATTTGATTCGTGAGTTTTCTCTGTCAGAAGTGCTTTACAGTCCTCCAGTCACCGGATCTGGGGGGCATGCTGGTGTGTGTCATAGATGCTTACTGGCCCAGCTTCCTTTCCTTAGAAACCCAGAACACAGGAGCAGCATGAAAGAGGAAAATAGGGTGTGTATTTGGGTCTCAGCCCACTGTGGAGCTGGGGTACACCTCATAGCACCACACTCTGAGAGCTGGAAAGTGGTCCTGGATCCCACAGCACAAATACAGATCGGGAGGATCAAACAAATGTCCCATGTCTCAGCTTAACACAGCTGATAACAGAGGTCATGAATAATTTTGGTAAGGTGTGCCATGGTTTACGTTAGTGCTTTTCTTAGTAGGCCCCGAAATTCCTTCCCTTTGCGAGAAGTTTGTTTCATGTATAGTTGTGCTTCCACTTCCACCCCAGGCAGAGCAATGTTGTGACACACTCAGGTTTTGCAAGGCAGCTCAGCAGTTCATGTACCTTTATCTGGTCTCAACAGTAAATACTGCAGGTAAAGTCAAGGTCAAAGATGTGCAGGGTGTTTTTTTTGCTGACTGCCCAGGTCCAGGATATAAGAGCATGGGAATGGCCATATGGAGCTGGAGCAGAGGATCCTCTTTACCAGGGCACTGCCTCTAGCAGCAGCCAGCAGTGCACACTTAGGACAGAACATAACAGGAGAAACTTCTTGTGCTCCTACCTGTATCTGCCCATCTTCTCCTAGTGCAATTTCACTCAAGCTCCAGCTCAAGCACTTCCTGAACCAAATGTATTCAAATCATCTTTTATCTCTGTCTTGTTTATCCATGTAATTTTCCCATTTAATATGTGTGTTGTTTGTGTATGCTGCCAAATTCTTCCTTTCTTTCTTGACAAAAAGTATAATTTCCAGTATAACATCACCTTAAAGTACAGTGATTGAAGTAACTACTGCTAATGAAAGACTAGCACATACTTTCCTTTTATGATCACCTTAAGTACTGCTTGATGCGTTTTAATGTCTAACATTCCTAAGGCAGCTGTTTGCCTTTCATGAAACATTAATTAGAATCTAAGAATCAAAGAGGAGAAAAAATACATATGTATATACGCGTGTATATCTGTTTATGAACAGGAGACAGTAGCAACTTTGTATTTTAAAAAAAAGTAAGTATTTGAGTGAAGATTTTTATCAGGAGATGACACTGATATTAAAGCATTTTATAGCAAAAAACCTACTATGTTTTTATATAGTAGGATTTTGGCACCTGACTACTAGGAGGAGTTTTATAAACTGTAATGAGAAATAGTCCATGTCATATTTCTTCATGGTGTAATGTGTCGTGTGTAAGGATACTTTTACCACTATCCTGAGTGGGATGATAACATTACATGACCTACCAGAAAATGAAATTACATTGTGTGAAAAGCTGCTACTAAGGAAAACACAAGGAAAGTAATTGAGAGCTGTAATCTGGGAAATGTGATTCAAAACCCCTTTTCAAAAAGGCACAGAGTACCCACGTCTGTTAGTGTGTGAAACCTAAGGTCTTAACTAAGAGGAGATAGTTTGTCTTAAGCGACATTAGCTCCATGAATGAATGGTGGGCTGCTGTGGATGTGTTCACTCAATTCAGAAAAGTTCCAGAGGAGCCAAGCAAAGGTGTTGGGACTGTGGTCATCCCCTCTGCTAAGGGTCCTTGGTGGGGAGCTGCTCCAAGAACCAAAGGAGGACGGACAGCTGCCATGGGGGTGTGTGAGCATGCTGCTCAAATGTGCTCAGGGAGTGCCATCCCACACTGAATCCAGAGGCTAGGATTTAAAAAAATTATGTCTGTAGTTAGTCACTTAACAGCTCTAGTTTCTATAAATGTTAAGCAGCCAAAACCCATGATGCTTCTTTCTGCAGCCCTGGTTCCCTTTGAACACTGAGCAAAAGCTAGAGATCCAAGGATTTTCTTCAGCTTCTCATTACCATCTGAATGCAGGCACGTTGTACTCTAATTATCTGCTTTTATTTAATTTGCCTGCACTTTTAGTTACTATGACTTGCAGGCTGACCCAGAAGCTTTGCATGTCTCATAAAGTAAAGATCCACATTGCTATATTTATACATTATTTATATATTTGAGTATTGTATAGTTACATATTTTTCCCTTTAAAAACATAAAACGTGTAAATATCTGAATGTCCAAAATTGTTCTGAGGGTGGAATGAGTGGTTCTATCATGTATTGCCAAAGCACATTGTCAGCTCATAAGTATTTGACATGGTCATGTGCCGGTTTGGCCAAAATCTAGTAATATAGCCCCTGAGAGAAAACCAGGTTGCAACCACCCTTCCCCCCCACAGGGTTCGGAAAAAAAGAAATTTTTCCTCGAAGGAAAGTGAAAGAGATAAAAACTATTTATTTTAACAAACACACAGGAAAAGGGTAATGATGCTAAATAATGAATTAAAACCCCCGCTATAGAGAGAAACCTGGGAAGATTTCAGAGTCCTTCTGTAGGTGTGGTCTCTCTCCTCCTCGGAGCTGGTCGGTGAGGGCGTGGGCCCACCCCCGGGCCTCGGGGAGAAAATTCTCCTGATGTGTTCTGATGTTGTTGAAACAGTTCAGAAGAGAAGAAGGGAAAAAACCCAAAGTCCCAGGAAACAAAATTCAGCTCTCCGTCTCACGCCAAGAGGAAAAAAAAACCAGCTGGCTGAAGAAAAAGCAAGCAGGGTGCTCCCTTTGTGCCTTTCTGCAGTCAGACAACAACTGAGGGGTGTAATCTTTGTGTCCTTCAGAAGCTGCTTTGGAAAGTTCATCTGTTTTTTTTTCTCAAGCTCAATTTAAATGCACAGGAAAGGCACAATACTACTTTTTGGGAATAGAGCATGATAGGGGATACACATGATAGAGTCACCCCAAGACATTCCACCCCTTATCACATATCATCGGCTCAATGCCCAAATTAATATATTCTAATTCTACACACACACACATTAATACATATATACAGCTATGTACAAACAGTGACAGTGACATTCAGTGACAGGCATTTCACGTTACATGTGGTTTTCACCCAACAATTAGATCTCCCTGTGGTACACAACGTGGTTATTTTTTGTAGTTATTTTTCTGGGTATTTTATACTCAAATATTACAAGAAGTAACTTCTCTGTGGAGCAAGAGGTGGATTTTCCAGTTGTTCCTGGTGTTGATTGCTTATGTCCATGTTCTCTATTTCTTCACACATACTCTACATTTACATGGAAGCCGTGGTAATAACAACTGGTTGCCACTAAAAGCGGTGATGACAATTCCCTAACCAATGGCCACAGGTTCCCATCCTCTGCCATGTGTCAGTGCAGGCGCTTGGCAGACTCTTCCACTTCGGGAGTCAACCTACCAAAAGCTTCTCAGATTTTTTTTGACAGAATTGTCTTTCTGTCATTGTGGGTCCTGCACTGGCTTGCTGATGGATCAGGCAAGTGCTGGTGCCAAGAGAACAGAAAGCAGCTGGAGTGGGACTGTCCTGGTGACCATCTCAGCCAAATCCAGTACTCCACTGCCCAGGGGCTGAGAAGCACAAGAGGACCCCAACTCGTGTTACACGGTTTGGCCTGCTGAGCCCCTCATCCAGGTTTACCAGATATTGCACGGGCCTGAGCCATATCTGGTTTTTCTTCCCATGGTAGCCAGAGTGGAGGGGACATGGCTGATATGTTCTGGGTCTCATCACAAAGGGAAGAGATCGTCTGTTTTTAGCAGCCACAGACTGTTAGGGTGCAGCCACAAGTCTCTCAATTAACTGCAGGGCCAGCTAGGGAGGAAGGTAATGCAGCCTGACTGCTGTAAAGGAGAGATTTAGGTAAGGTGATAGGGACATTGGGCACAAACTTGTGTGACCTGTTAGCTCTGGATCAGTGTGTTTTCCATGAGGTCTTCGGAGGCAGGCAGGATGCGTAGCCAAAGAGACTGAGCTCATAATGGAGGGG
Source organism: Rhagologus leucostigma (assembly GCA_013397725.1). Classification (NCBI taxonomy): domain Eukaryota; kingdom Metazoa; phylum Chordata; class Aves; order Passeriformes; genus Rhagologus; species Rhagologus leucostigma. The sequence continues at coordinate 314,821 of VZTD01001019.1, forward strand.
CCAAGGAAGAGTAAAAGTGGTAATGAAAAGGATGAAGATGCAACACTGGGACAGTGTTTGGGTTTGTAGAGCAAAGAACGAAGCCTGGGTCACTGCACATCCCCAGCTCCTTGCTGGCCATGTCAGCCAGCCAGCCCTTGGCCGGCTCACTGGGATGCCTGCAGCACCCAGGAGCTCGTGCATGGGTGGCCGAAGGTAACCCTGTGTGTTTGCCACAGGGTGAGCACACTTGAGCACACTGTTAGTGGGGAGCAGCAGCGTGCAGGGACTTGTGGTGTGTCACGGGACTGAACACAGTTCAAAGCTTTAACAAACAAGCTGTGTTCCCCGGGCAGCCCTGCTCTGCATTTTGCTCAGTATAAAAGCACCCATTACTTGTGGTTTTTAACAGTGTTACTGCCTATGCCAAGGGCTGTTCACAGTCTGCGTAGAACAGAGGCAAAACACCTAGGAGGTCATGGGCAGCATTTGTAGACAGGAGAAATAATCCTACAACCAGGGTTGTTATAATCCACTTCTCATGCAGTGCAGATCACGTTCAGCAGAACTTGATGGCCATCTAGTGGTGAAGCCCCAGTCGGTGTTACATTTTGCAGACTTCTTTGTATCAGAGACAAGCACTTGGCCATGTGTGAGTTGCAAAGATGCATGTTTTCACTTCTAACTGGAATTAACACATCCGAATTTTTATAAATCCCCCTAAATGCTTGCATTGGTCTTAATCATTTCACCCTAGCGATGTACTGACTACAGATGTTGCAGCTGCTCATGGAGGCAGCCAGCAGTCTCCCAGGATTCCAATGAGGTGTAACAATTTCTACACTAACATAGACATTACATTGGTTTTAGAAATAACAAGCTGCAAATAAATAAACGTCAAGCTGACAGGTCAGAACAGTTTTCTTCTTTGTTAATTTATCTTTCAAACTTCATGTTTCAGCAGTAATTTAATATATCCTGCTGAGTTGTTATGCGTGGTACCAGTCCTGCTGCAAAAGCCAACCTTGAGCCTTAAAGGCTGCCTGAGATCATGGCCATTAACAGGAGAATTGGCAGCTCCTCCTCAGGGCACCCTGGTAGCTCTTGGCTGATGACAGGTTTCCAAGTCTTATCTCTGTGCAATCTCTGGGGCGCACTTAAATTTGAGAGAGGCTGCTACAATATGGTTTGTTTGGGGGAGGAGAGACATTGTGGTCTTTTTTTGTGATGTTTTTTCTTTATTTATTTTATAGAATTTTAAAATGCATTTTAAACAAAAAGGAAAAGTAAGTCAGTTGAAAAAATAAATGACTGTTAATTCCCTAATACATCCATTTCAAAGTCTTTGTCCACCATGGTGCCATCAAACAGTACTTTCGGGAACCTTGTACTGAGCAGAGACACCTGGCAGAGCCCCTGTGGCCCTTAAAAGGCACAGAATGTAGTTTTGAGGACTTTCCTTCTGTCTGTCTGGTCAGTGAGGGTATTTTGTAGAAATTGCTTGAGAAAGAAGAAGGTGTCCCTTTACTGCTTGCATGGCAAAGGGAGAGAACATCAGCAAATCGTCTGGAAGTTATTGCAAGAGGAACTAACCTGAGGAAGCTCAAGAAAGCACTTTGTGCTTCTTTTTAGGGTCTGTGGTGAAATCCCCATTTAAAGTCACACAGCTTTTGCAAGGCTAAAATAAAGCTGGGGGTGTCAGATAGATCCTGGCTCCTTTTCCCCAGTGCACTGGGGGTCCCCCTGAGCCACAGGAGTTGAAGTGACGGAGGAAAACTGCCTTGGACATATGCTCTCACTTGCCATGTGAGTCTCCTCTGCTGGTTAGTTTGTCATTTACCCAGCACGGCTGTGAAGGCGAGGCATGAGGTGACATTTGCTGGTTCTAGCTGAGAGTAGCTTTTTTCCTTGCTGTGCTGAGCAAGTGATGACTGTGAAGCTCTCAGGGGATGGTGACAATACTCGTCACCTTCTGTGGCTTACTCAGTTATTTTCCCTCTTGTGGGATAAGTAGGGTCCTACACGTTTTAGAAAGAGAGAGCAATCCAGTTCAGAAGCAGCAGCAATGATTGTGTGCCACCTTCATGGCACTGCTCTGTGCCACCCTCTTCTGTATAAATATCCGGGAAAGCACAGGGCAGTTCCCAGCAGTGAGATCACTTTCTCGTATGTGACAAATAGCTTTTATGAGGTGCTGACTCTTCTCAAGGTTCATTGTGTCTCCGGGCTGGAAATTGCAGCAGCATTTTAAGCTTGATCCTCCTCCCATTTAAATGAGCTGTACTATCCAGGATCTGAACACTCTGTTACAAAATAGGGTTTTAAGACAGCTCATAAGTTACATGCAGCAAAAATGATGCACAAATACTTATTTTTAAAGATCAGGATTTTCTGATCTTGAGCACTGGATTTCGTATGTTCACTATTGAGCTTTAACATTTGATTTACATGTTTGCTTTTATTTCACCTGATGGGATGTTTAAAAGAAACCCAACTGGAGCAGTGAAACCATTCTCAGTGAATCATCTAACCCAAGACTTATATTTGTTCTGAGATGCAGATGCTTAAATGCAATTCCTAAGCCGTTTCTGTGAGGCTAGACATATCTGTATTCCAGTCATACAGTTAAAGTGCTAATGTTTCTTACCCTCTTGGGGACAACTTTTTGCTAGCTAATGTTGTTACTACGGCTCTCTGTCCACTTCTGTCTCCATTTCAGGAATTCTCTGCACATCTGTTTACATGCATCATATTATAGGCAAAAATAATTAATCTGGAGAATCTCTTGCCTGAAGGTGAAATATGAATATATGTTAAAAGAGTACTGCTCAGAAAGAAAGTACTTTCTTTTTTCCCCTTACTGCTTTAAATTAGGATTGTACTGTGAAAATACCTAAACAAAAATAAAAATGCGTAATTCTGACTACCACTAATTCAAGGTTTAGAGATTTGTGTGCACAGAATTAGAACATCAGTGAAATCACACGCTAATGGTGTGAGATGCTTTATGCAAACTTTTAACCTCGTATAAATAGTCCTCAGCAAGGTCTGGAAAGCTCTAGGAGTTCCATGTATGCCGTAACAGCAGCAGCTGTACAGGAGCTCCTCTAACAGGGGGTTGCAGGTCGGTGTTAACAGAGGCTCTTCCCAGCAGATGCATCAACATCACTGCTCCTTTCAAATGCCTGTCTTAGTACTGTGGCTTCCCCAAAGGTTCGCACTTTTCATTCAGATTAATCTTGAGAGTCTAGAAGAGCAGGCTAATGAATCTGTAGCCCGTTTACTTTGAATGTCAGTAAACCTGGGAAGCCCCAGAAACCTGATGAAGGTCGGAGTGGTTCCAGTACTTAGCTAAACAGGGTGGTGTAGCTGTGGGTGAATGTGATTGCTGTGCAATATAATCGTAGTCAGGGTGATAGGACGATCAGTTAGTAATGATTCATGGCTGGGTAGTATAATTACTGGCAGTCAATGAGGGTTTGGATCTTGGCCTTCCAACTTGATAATAATTTATCTAACCAAGCCAATTGCATTGCTGTAGCAAGGCTTTCTTCAAGTATTAGGTTAAGCACACACTGTGCTTAGAAACTCATGCAACACGACTTCGAAGTTGTATTTTTAATTGCTTAAAATTAGGGTAACTGATAGGCCATAGGACATTGCTGTAAATGGAGTATCTTTGAGAAGCATTTGTGTGTTGCTGTGGGGATTGTTCTCTGGCCTTGTTCTAGTAAACTTCATTTATCAGTGATCTGAAAGGAAGTAAAATTCATTGGCTTGCAAGTGACAGATTGAGAATTGTTAAATGAGAAAATGGAAAAATCCCTGCTGCAGGGTAATCTGAATCTGTTAGCAGTCTGTATTCAAGCAAACAACAGGTGTTTGGCCTAATGCGAGGATCCATAGTTCAGATCTGGGTACTGGAAACACTTTTTCATAAAAGGTTTCAGGCTTTTTATCTATTTAAACTTGTCAAAGAGAAGTTACAGAGGCTATATATAAACCTGTTTAGAAAACAGTTCAGTAAGCTTGTACCTGGACACATGTCAAATAGAAACAGAGCTCACATAAAGTCAGGCTGCTTCATTATTGGAGCAGTATTTCAGGGATCATGGTGGTTTTTTTGGGCAATAAGCACTTCTAAATCAAGGCTTCAATTATTTCATACTGCAAAATATGCTCTAGTTCAAGCACTAATTGTGTCAAAAAGTAGAAAGGGAAATAGTTAATTCATTGTTTATGTCACTTCTGGCACAGTCACTTCTGTTGCAGCTGACTTTTTGGGGCCTGAGATATACACCACTCTCCTGCTTCATTTTTTTCCTTGTGTTCTGTTTTTCAGTTCAATTTCACCGTTCAGTATTGAGAGCACAAGGCGTCAGAGGAGGTCCGAGTCTCCAGACTCCAGGAAGCGGCGCATCCATCGGTGTGACTTTGAGGGATGCAACAAAGTATACACAAAAAGTTCCCACCTGAAGGCTCACCGGAGAACGCACACAGGTAAGATTTGCTGGCACTGTGCGCTGTGGTTAAGACAAGCAGGTTCCTTTCTGCCCAGTTTAGGGCATAATGAGCTAGCTTGTCATCCTACACTAAGAGCCAAAGGCCTGTACCTGAATAACAGAGATGTCTGTGAGTGCATTGGCATTCTGGTGCAGATCAGGAGTGTGCTTTTGAATGGAACTTCCCTATCATCCTCTCCTGGCAGCACAAGGCCGGTGTCAGGACAAACCAGACTGTTCTCAGATGAAACTAATCAGAAAAGTGGCCTCTAGGGACGTACTTGCTGTGCTTCAGCAAACAAAGGGTGGTCATTGCTTGGGACCAACCAGAGCTAATCCAGAGAAAACTCTCAAGAAGAGCATACAGTGTGGTCATGAATCTTCAACAGCATTTTTTCCACTTTACAGACCTCTTTGTTTTGAAACTACTTGGTTTTACAGATGTAGCCTTTGGATGCCAGGAGGTCCTGAAATCCTTCAGTCAATTTAAGTGTAAACTCAAGTCCTCAGTATGTCTTTCTGGAGGCTTTCAGAGGGACCTACACCATACTGGAGAGGGAAGTCATCACTTTATGGGCATCAGTTGCACTAGATCCCTACAGCAGAGATGCAGGAGAAGTGCCTGGCGGAGCTGGGTCCCATTCAGGGGTGACCATACTTAACACTTAATCAATACCTGGTGTCCTTATTAACTTTATAGGCTGTTACTGGTCTATATGACAGGCACGTAAGGGTAGCTGAAGCAGTGATGTGTAATAGCTGTAATTTTATTGTGGATAAACTCAGGAGCAGCGATTGGAAATTATCAAGAGCAAGTTGAAAAGGGAATTGATTGGATGGCTAGAAAGGCAGTGGACAGAACACTCTGAGCTTCAGTGCAGTTCCTTACTCTGATGCTGATTTGCTTAAATTAAATTTATTGACCTCTCTGCTTTTAATGGACTTCAACATTCTTGTAACCCCTTGGAGGAAAGATGGTGTTTATCCAGCATGTAGGACAATGTCGTTCTTTGCTGAGAATCTGCTGGCGCTTTCTGTGATCTGATGTACTCTAAAGAGTATGAGATACTATTTTTAAAAATTAAGTGAAGGCTTCTCCATTTCAGTTAAGGCCACATCTCTGTCGCTCTTTCCAGTATGTCTTTTGGCTGGTAGGACTTTCATTTTGTTTCCTTGTTCAGAGAGGAATTCTGAACAAGGCTCCGTCCTAATATCCCCTACTAAAACAATTCCTGCAAGGTGAGAGTCCCTTCCTTAAACAGCAGAAATGTTTGGGTGATCATTACATTTCCCCCCAAGCCAATTTTCCTGCTTTCTTCACATCTTCCCATTAAGATGAGCCTTCTGCTCTCTCATTATTTGTCATGTCTTGTCTTAATTCTTTTTTCTTCCTCCCTGTTCTTCCACATCTTAAATGTGGTCTTTCATCCCTACACTTCTAATATCTTTTATATAGCCTTACCCTTTCACCTTTTTCTGTCATTCTTGTTTTACTTCTTTTATCCTAGTCTAACCCTACTCTGTCCCTTTCCTTGCCCCTGCCTGGATTTCCATGTTGTTTTCTTTCTTGCCTGTATCGCCCTTTGAGCATTTGATGGCTGTAACAGATTCAAAGACAGAGAGCCCAAAAGAGAAGAACCATAGAGTGTTTGGTTTGAAACAAAAATACCATTTATCTGCTTATACCACAGGGAAGTCACTCTTCTCTATCCTGCTAGACTGGCGACCAGCCCAGGAGTATAAGCAATCATCGTGTGAGTTACCAAACTAGATGTGAACGACCTCAGAATTGTCACACCCAAGTTAGTCCAGAAATAGAGGAGGCTCTTTTCTGCTGTGACATTTTAGAACACTGAGAATTACGTTTTTCAGGTATCTGTAATTCTTCAGTGATCTCATGGGGCAGACCAGCGCTTTCAGGTAATGCACAGAAATCAGTGTTAGGTAGTCAACACCACTGAATCTCAGGCTGTGCACTTAGGGTGCTCAGAAGTAGGCACTGAAGGCTTGAGAGGATGTAGTTAATCCCAATTTAAGCATCTGTAACTCTCCACCAGCACGAAAAGAGCTTGTCTACCTGCTGTAATCGTAGGATCCATCTGCCCAGCCGCAGTTCCCTGGCAGCTGGGTGTCAAGGCTATGCTATCTGTCTGGGATCTCTAGGTAGTCAGAGAAGAGGGATTGGCACCTCTGGGGCATGTTATTCCCTCTTTAGGTATACCCAGGGATTGGCTTGCAAAGGTGCTTCTCTTTCACTGCTGAGTACAGAGGAAGCCCAGATACTTGCCAGGCTGTGAGCTGGCTGAATGAATTCCCACGCCAAAAGACAGCTGCCTGAACTATTTTGTAGTCATGCTGGAAGTTGGTTTATTATTTCAAGGAAAAAGAAAAATAACATCAAATCAAAAACCTTCATTAAATGGTCAGCTGGTAACTGCTTTATATGGACATTGCAGCAGGCATGATGAAAGAAGTGTAGTCTAGACAAATGGTCAGTGCTGAATTTAGCCAGTGGATCCAGGGAGAAAATCTGTGTCATGCTGTTAAAATTAAGTGTGTTTTACAGGACACTTCTGAGGTCTTGATAAGAAGTTGGTATATTCAGTCTTAACATGTAGCATTGCCAGTGAGCATACTCCATGTACTAATCTCATCATGCATTTTTTATCTTGGCCTTTAGTTTTGCTTCAGGCAACAGAAGTTAATTATTCACGTATGACCAACAGTAATTAGTGTAGTTTTGGATAAGTATAAATGAAGTATGACAGCTATGCACGCAAGGGTGAGCAAGTTTCAGTAGGAAACTTTCTGAGAAAAGATCACAGAAACTCAGCATTGCATAATCTGTACCTTACTTTTTTTTTAGGCAGGCTGATCTTGCTGACAGTTGTTTACCTAAGCAGTATGTGTTTGAGAGCTTTTTTTTTCATTTTCTCAATGATCTTAAAGATCTTTTTCAACCTACATTTTCTTTGCGTAGTCACTGAAACATTCACAGTAGTTTGGACACAGGAGGAAAAACAATGTGGTATTTTAACAGGATGAACAGATTTGTTAGTTGGAAGGTATACTTCTTTTCATCCTAATGAAGAACGGAAACAAAATATTATAGGTGGTAACAGCTGAATTTAATTCTCTTGGAGTAACTCCTAGGTTTTTTAAGTATGCTATCATCGAGCTCCTCAATACTTGCCACCAGTGTCCTCAAAACGTAATGTGCTGGTGTGGGCATAGAGTCCACTGGGGGGCGGACTTGAATTACATATTGTCTCTCTGACGGGGAAAACTGCAAGTGAAACCTCTGATAGATAGAGCATTGCATAAATCACAAGCGCTGGTATTAAATTTCTCTTTCAAGTATCAGCTTCTTGTTGTTGTTTTGCCAGGTCATCAAATAAAGCTATCAGGAGCTATCAGGTGTGATGGAGAGCCTCCGGGGCTCGCAGGCAACCTCGCAGCTCAGGTTTATCAACTCTTTCGGCAAGCAGAAACTGTGTGAAATTGGCTCACTGGACTTGCATTGAGTTAGTTTCTGCTTCAGTGAACTTAAAGAAAATTACTAATGTGTGACTCCACAAAGGAGTAATCTTTAAAAATGGGAAAACCAGCAGCCGTGGGTTGCGTTCCCAGTTTGTGTTCATCTGTGTTGCACTTGGCACAGGTGTTGGCCTCAGGAACGGGGAGAGTGTAACTGCTGCTTCCAAGGGGTCTGCAGCCGTGCAGCCCTGGTGAGGCTCACCTTCTTCACTTTGCTGCTTTTACTTTGAAGATGGGAGAGGGAAGCAGTCATAATGCTATTTTATTATCTGTAGTGGCTATTTCAGGTCTTTTAGACAGTACTAAAGTTGCCACTGACACTTCCAGTAGGACAGCTGAGTCCTACAGACTAAGTACATACTTGTTCTTTCCACTGTGTGGATGTCTAAACATCTAAAGTTGCTCATGGTTAAATCCAGTTCTAGCTCATCATGGCTACCCCCTTACCATATCAGCCCAAGGAGTTTAAAACGTTGTGTGAATCATCCTGAAGAAGTCAACAGAGAAAGAAGATGCCTGCTTTGTGGTTATGTGGGATATAATTTTATAGTGTCTGAAACACGAGAGATTTGTTCCCTGTCTCTCACCTCCACAGGATTTTCATTTACTGTAGTAGCAATCAGCATTCTATATTTCTGCGCAACCTTATTTCAGTTGTTAGTTAAAAATTTCTGGAAGAACGTGACAGTGCGGCTTTCTGGGGTCAACAGCTGCAAAAGCCTGGGACTTTCCAGGTGGCATGAAGTGGGAATGGATTTAATCCATGGGTATAGGCACCATATATCCACAGGCATGGCTTTGCTCCTGCCTCAGAGGAGTGGAGGAGGCCAGGGTCTGTAACCAGAACACTTTTGTGGGGCTCAGATGCTGGGCTGCAACTGCTGCCCTTCATGAATGAGCCCCAGCTGGCAATGGGTCTGAATCACCCTTGTCAGTCTGCTGCTGCAGTAGAGGGGCTGCTTTGTCAGGCTCTTACAGAGCCAGGCTGAATATAGCCCTCAGGCCAAGTGAATTTTTTAGTGTTTGGTGCTTTGTCCTTGATCAACGCCTATATCATTCCTGAGAGATGAGAGCAAATACCTTTGCCGCAGACGTAATGAAGCCTATTTGTCAGTGTCAAGGGGTCTTCAGCAGTGTTACATGGAGACAGTAAACATCTCAGAAGTACAGATTTGTACCTGAGAAAATGACAGCATTCCCTCCCCAAGATGTTCCTTTGTAGCTGGGTTGAGACACCACCCTAGAAGAGAGAGGACTAGTGAGTACATGGGTGTTTTATTTAGTCTGTGCTTTTTCAAACATTGCATTCCTCTCACTCAGTGTTGCTCCATATATTATTTTAATATGAAAAGGCCCCTGTCATTAGTCTTTGTTCACATTTTCCTTTGAGCACTTTCAGAGTGGACTTAAAAAGTCAGAGGCACCAAAAAAGTTATTTTTGTTCTGTAGGTTTTAAAACTCCATTCATTACCTGTTGTTTTCTTAAGGTCTGTTTAATGCCTTTTGGTAACTACAAGTTCCAGAGAGATATTTAGAGGTTTGTAATCCCTTCTTTAGACAACTATTGGGAAGAAGCAACATTTTTTAAATAATCTGGCTGGATTTTACTTGAACTGTGTAGATTTTTGGTCTTACAACGCCTCTTTGTCACCTACCTGCCAGACTCACTCTTCAAACCCCAAGCTTTTCTTCCTCATGTTCTATGTTCTCCCTATCCTTGAGCTCTTCCTCCACTGTGAAAATCTATCGGGTGAAAAAATCTCCAACAGCAGGTTCATATGCTGTTCCAGAAACTGGGAATTTAAATAAACAAAGCCAATTTAAAAGTTAATTTGCTTTAAGTAAAATAGGAGGTTCTGTTTGTATTGGGTGATGCTTTTATTTTTTAAGAAATACTTTCTTTTAGTGTTTAAAATTTACTGCCAGTTTCAATAAACAGTAGAGCTTTCCAATGTGAAAACGAGTATATTTCACAGAAGTTTTCCTTTCTAGCTTTTCTGCTCTTTCTTCATACAGTTTCTCTTTAGAAGATAAACAGATTATTTAATAAATGAAACCTCAGCCTATTCCCATTGATGTGGTGGGGTTCACATTTCGGGACAGAAATCCATTTAAAAGCAGATGTCAGCTGGAGCAGTATGTACCAGGGTGTAAGGGCAGGCTCACCAAAGCCACCACAGCCTAGAAAGGTGATGTAGTAATGGGAACCTCTGGATGTAGTCAGATAGTTGTCTGAGTCCAGCTAGTTACAGGCAGGTGTCCATACCAGAAGGAGTTTGTACATCCAGTTCTCTTCCAATAGCTGCTCTGTGGAAAGTTAAATTATTTCATTTCTGGCACGTTTTGCAAGCTCTGAATTCACCTTACACACGGGGAGTCATTCCTCTGCATTGTAGGTCTGATGCTGTGCCGATATGGAAGAGTGCCCATGTGGTTATTCCAAGGCACTTTGATGGGAAAGCAAATCTAATTGCGTCTGTGATTATTTTCAGTCTCAAGGTTATGAAAAATATTTGCAACGGTGCCCCTTGACTTTGTAAATATGGGGTGCATATGTGTTTTGTCTGTGTGTGGCACAAGGGAATAATGATAATTTCATTATGCAGAATAAGATTTTCTCTAAGCCAGCCATTTAGTACTTAATGCTCTACCTCCAAAGAACTGCAGTTCATCTCAGGTCTCTGGCGTGATTGTGGTCTACCATGTGTAGCCCTGAAGTGCCATGAAGGCAAGATGTCTTTACTCCCACTGCTTCCAAAACACTTTCCCAGATGTTGCACCCAGACCTGCAGGAATAAATACACAGGACAGGGTTTCCAGCTCTTGCAGCCCACTCAGTCCCCAGTAGAGGGAACAGCAGTTTGTTACTGGTGATGCCCCATGTCTTTCGGGAAGTGTGTCTGAAGTTGCTTGTGCACATCCTGTCCTTGTCAGGGAAACACAGTCTTTGAGAGTGCAGCATGCTCAAAAGTAAGCTTCACAATAGCCTTTTTGAAAATGTTTTATTCAGGCTTTCTTCTTTCCTGCTTTCTTTTTTTTCATGCATAAAAGGAAGTGAGAGGTAGAATCTGAAAATTACTGTTTTCAGTCTTCACTTCTTTGCAAATAAGCAGTTAGAAACCTGGGTAAATTCTACAAAAACTTCTTGTTTCAAGGGAAAGTAAAAAGATCTGATGACACCTATGTGTGATGAGGAGGTTTTTTCTGCACTTTCATGTTTTCTCCACATAGGATATGAAATAGTGGTACTTTGGTCACATTAGTGAGCTTTCTCCTTGTCCCTTGTCATGCATATTTTTGTCAGTTAATAGTTTTCTTGAGTGTGACATATATGTAATCTGATTTTTATTGGGATAAAAATTAGTATATCTTCTTTTGGAAAGCTTAATTCCATTTCCAGCTCACTTAAATGGGAGGTGGGTTTTTTAATGCTGTGTTTCTATACACAGCTCAGCACACCAGTGCCCATCCTCTGCTTGAGCCTGACTTCTAGCACAGTGCAAACAACAGATAACCAGTTGTGCAAAACTGAGTGAGACACAGCTCATCCCTTGGAGCCTTTTTGTTGTTTTTTGTTTGGGGTTTTCTTATTATTTCTTTGGCAGATTTTTGTTGTTGTTTTGGTTTGGGTTTTTTTTCGAAAAACAAAAGGAAGGTTTATGTTTTATACTGAGAAACATGAGTATTTCTCTTGATGAACATGGTGGAACAATGCCTGGAGCATCCAGGAGGAATGACAGTACCAGTATCGAAGGCAGATGGGTAGGGAAGTGTGGCTTGTTTGGTGTCTCCTTGCAGTTAGAGACCACCAGTGAAGGAAAGTTGTTTTATTTGAGGAAGGCTAGACTAAAACCCAAGCACACAGCACCCCAGTTAAGGAGAGTAAGTGTGCAGGTCTGCTGGCACCCTCCATAGATTTGGCTGCTGATGGAAGTATGGATCTGTTACATCACCTTTCCCAAATACTTCAGTCAGGGAAGGCTGCTATAAGAAGCAAAACCTCAGTCTTTTACAACAGCACTGAAAATTCAGTAGTCCCATATATTTGCTGTGGCTATTGCGAAGAAGAAAACTTCATGCCATCTTCCACTACAGATATACCTATTTTATATATATATATATATATATGTTAAGTGTATATGTATATGCACTTAACATACACTTAAAAACTTATATATATACACCGTGTCATACAGGAAACAAATTTTCAGAAAGTTAATAAAACAGTATTTTTCATTAACTGTTGGGATTTGGTCTGGCTCTGGATTCAGGTGCACAGGAAGAGGCCTTTTATATTTCCAAATGTTTTACTTTTTCTGTTTTTACAGGAGTTAAAATTTATCATTCTGCATCAGCAGCACCCTTGGCAACGTACAAAACTAATCCTTGTCCCAGAGCATTAATTCATTCATATGTCACACAGTACTTGGTAGGGCCCATTGTGGGGCAAAGTCTCTGCAGAAGCCTCAAAAAGAGAGAATGTGGAATTTGCTTGGATTCCCCCTCTTTCTTTCTTTTCTGTGCATGTGGTTACAGAACAGGCCAGAAACTGATATAATGGATTTGCCTTCTTAAATTACAGAGAATTGAATTTTGTGATTTTAGTCCCAAAGGTTTTTTTGCTGGGATTTGTATTTAAATTGTGTCAGACTGGGGCAGCTGTATATCTAGAGTGGCATGTGGGACAATAGTAGTAGACGGAAAGAAGTAGAGTTGCTGAACTAGTACTGGTCTTGCAGAGGAAGTGAGAAGAAGGGCCAGGATGGCAAACAGGACCCAGGCTCATCAGTGCAGTGAAATCGAAAGGTATTTGTGTGTTTTGATGTGAGAAAAGGACTCTCATCTGAATTATCACAAGTGAAGTTTGTAAATAATGAGTTCAAGGGCTGCTGAAGTGTACTGAAATTCTGTCTCTTCTTCTAGAGTGGAGGTTGTCACTGTATAGTTGAACTGAAGAAATTGTTTTGTTCCCAGTTCCCACATGAAGAAACCATGTTTCTGTGCCTTGCCTAAGTCAGAGAACAAAAAATAAAAAACCTGAACTTCAAGACATGTCTCAGGCAGCACAGTATGTTCCTGTTCTGCTCTTAGAAATTGTTTTGCCAGACTTGCTCAACTGATACGAAAGTAATCTCTTCCCGGAAAGATATTTTATTTGCATATTTTGACAATAGTGAAACATAAAAGTCAAATTGCCTATGTTCACCAAAGAGATAGAGTGAATTAGGAACTGCATAAAGTAAATAATTGAATTGGATTTTTGCATCAAAATGATTGAAAATATTTCAAACTTTTTAAGGGTTGAAGCTAAGATCTAGCACTTTCATTACAGAAAGTAAGGTGTTCCTAATGTGTAAGTCATAGCCTTGCTGTTCACTCTTTGTAGTTTTGGGAAGGCTGATGCTCGCTGGTTTGGTTCTCCTACCTGCAGAATGGACTTGATATTTGTAACACAGTACTACTGTGAAGAGAGACTTTTATGAGGGATTAAGTTTTCAAGAAAGCTTTATAAGGCACTTTGAAGTTGTAAAGTGCTTGATAAGTGCTCTATTTTTTCATTAAAAAATTATACTAATAAAAATATCACATAAAATGTAAGAATTGTCATTTTTCCCTTTCACCCATGTCTGAAAGCTAAGCTCCCCTCTTCCTCTGGGAGTGCCTGAGGATGTTCATTATCAGATAGTGTTTTTGCTGTTAAAAGATTCTTTTCTGCCTGAAATTTCTTATTTTTAGTAGAAATGCAAAATCTAATTAGCCATTATTTGGTTCTCAATGTATGATTTCTTCTCCTAGAGTGCTGTCAGCATGGCTGCAGTAGGACTGTCCCATATGCTTCAGAACAATTCTGGTGTTTACATGGGAGCTGAAAACAGCTGACATAAATACTACACATTACATATATTGCATAACATCCTGTAGCAGAAGCCAAACCAGGAATCACCAGGAGATGTCCTCAACCTTGCAAAACCGCAGATCTGTTCACTTCAACTAGAAAATGTAGCATATCAGACAGAGGTAGAGGCATGCTTACTGGCTCACTTATTTTCTTCCAATTTGTTTCGGGCTAAATCCTTATGACCTCACTGTTTTTGTGTGGGGAATACTTCTCCAAGAGTAGTGACAGTAGCAACTTGGGGCATAAAGATGTATATAGCAGAACTGTGCATGTTCCACCTATTAAACTGTGCCATTTTGACTAAAACCCATTGTATTTTGTGAATGGGTTGAGGGGTGTCATCTCCTCCATGCCCCCATGCTCCCTGTCTGGAATTACTACACAAACCTATACATCAGATTTTGCTTCCATGTGCTTTCTAGCTTTGTCTTTCACAGGGGGATGAAAGCTTAAATATAGAAAAAATCTGACTAGATTGCTAAACCTTTACCCCTGAACAGTCTCCTATGTTTATTTCCTCCTTATCTCTTATTTGGAATTAAGTGTTACCAACATTTTAAAATGCTGCATACCATTGCAGGAAGGAGCTGCAGAGAAGTGACATAACGCGAGAGTCATGGTGACAATTCCATGTGCAGAAAAAATGGATAGATGGGGATTTCTGAAGAGGACATAAATAAGAAGGGACATGGCACTAATCTGTAATACCAGAAAGAGAGGAGAGTTTATGCCAGAGGAAGAGAACTGTTTACGGCTTGAGCACTGGGATATTTTCTGTCCTGGTAGTAGACAGTGTTACCTCATGGTTGCCAAGAGCCTGCTAAACTGCTGGATTAATGAAACTTAAATAATACACAAATGAAAGGAACTGCAAGTGCACAGGGAGTACATGGGGCATCTGCAGTTGCAGTCAATAAGGTTCCTTGCCTAAGGAATGAATATAAGCCCAGCTCTGTTTCCTGGAGTTCCAGAACAGTTTCCCTGCTGGCAGAATAACCCATAACTATTTACATGGTGGTTTTGTGGTGTCTGTCTTTGAAACATCTGGTCTGGCATCAAATACTGTGATACCAGCTAGTTGATAGGCCGAGGATAACTGCTGAGGAACATCCCACGTGGGAAATTCTGCTCGGCACAGAACAGACCCTGGTCCCTTCATCTGTTACATGGCATGTCTTTTGCTGGTACCTACACAGAGCTTTTTAAATAAGGAGTACGTGAATGTCATTGGGTTATAAAGTAAAAGTTCGAGAGATTTACTTCCCTGGGTGAATGGTCTTCCAGATGTCAGGGTACATGAATAAAGATATGGGAAGACAGATGTTGGGCTGTGTGAAGGGTGGAAAATTTTGAAATGGCTGAACAGTAGTCATTATTCAGCATTATTAATTCAATATTTGAGGAGATTTGGATGATTTAATGAGCAGCAGTTGTAACCATGTTCTTAAGTGTGTAAGTGAGAGGAGTCATGGTAGGTTAGGAAAAATAATATGGTAGAAGTAATTAAACTAATTTGGATTGTGGCATCTGGACTGCAAAAGGCGTGGGTTTGGAGGACTTTTAGAAATAGATGCTATGTTAATAGAAGATTGAAAAATTACTATTCACATTTGGAGCATTGACTCATCCCTTCAAAACTCCATAATTAACACCCCCAAATAATAGAAAATACTCATTTTCTACAGAGAACTGTCTAGAAATGCTTTTCCATGCTCCAGGGTCCCAGTTGATCTATGTAAATGGCTGTTGTGGTATACTCTTCATTATTCATGTATTGCAGGACAAAGCTGCAGAATAGTATCGGAATTTCTCTGTGATTTGGGATGTTTTTGTCAGGTTTCAGGACAAAACAATAGAGCTCTCAAAGGCAGGTGCAGAAGTAGAGGGTCAGCAAATGTTCACAGCTTCAGGCATCTATTTTTAAATTGATAGGTTCTTTAAAGCTTTACAGATTCAGAATATTGAACTAACAGGATTTTATCTTCTTCCGGTTTTCCTTTTCTCCTCCTCCTAATTGCCACATGTTTTTAGTCTCTTTCTGCAGCTCTCCTTGTTTCCAGTTTCCCAAAACTGTCTACTGTTTTGACTTCTTCGTTTCTGTGTTTCCACCACCCCAGGCAAAACTCACACAGCCTGCATTTGCTCCTTAGAGCTGAACGTGAATTTGAGTGTCTGGGTGCCTGAGGAGTCAAAACGTGCCCACACTTTAAGCCCAAGAGTTTCTTAAACACTTAAACTCAAGTGCTCGCACAGAGACAGAAGTGTCTGAGTCAGAATGGTTAAGTGTTTGACTTCGACTCCACTGCAATCCAGTCTTGAAAGATAGATAGATAGATAGATAGATAGATAGATAGATAGATAGATAGATAGATAGATATGTGTACTACAGTTAAGTTCTTCCAGTTAACAGACTAGTTTTGTCCACCTCCTCCTTGCCCTGCTGAGGCCCAGCTCCTCTCTGTTGGTTGCACTGTGGATTTCAGCCCTGAGTGCTCAAGCTCATCAGGCAAAGCTGGTGTGCGATACCTGACACCAGCTTCTCAGCTTGTCGCAATGGTCTCAGCTTGGTCCTTTCTCCGTCATTTGAACTGCTGGGTCTTCTGGTTTAGACAAACTCAGTGGTTAGTCTTCTTGTCTGGGATGACACCAAATAGAAGGTCAAGAGTTAGTATATGAAGGACATTTTTTTCTAGCACTTGAGCATGCACAGGTAATGTAGCTGTTTAAGAGAAAAGTAGTAGTACTATTCTTTCCCTAAAAATTAGATTTGCATAAAATGTTAATTAACCTTAATGAACAATCATATCTTTCACAGTTGTCTTTACAGTGGTCTTTTTAAGATGCATATGAGTAAATGTCTTCAGAGTAAGGCTACTTTGGGTGGTTTTTTCCTTCTTACACTAAATACATGTATTTAATTGAAAACAAAGAAAAGTCCTCTTAGGTTGAGCTTGTAAGAGTGATTCTCCTTCAGTGGAGTAAATACCTTGCAAGGAATGTGGTCAGTCCTGTCTCTTTCACATAGCTCCATAAGGGTGGGTAGGCAGGACTCACGGAGGGAGAACGCTGGAAGCAACACATGGGAACTCCAGCTGAGTGATCTGCACTCACATCCTTCCATCAGCTGACTTTCATTTCTTACCTGAAGTGATACTGTTTTAATGGATGAACAAACTGTTTCTGGTATTTCTGGTGCAAACCATCCCTTTCTGCACTGGGTTCTGTTTTCTACTGAGGGAAGGAAGATCTGGAATTCTGTGTACTAAGAGGAGAGATTTCATGTCTTTAATATCGTTATTAGTGATCTGGTCAAGGGGATTGAGTGCACCCTCAGTAAGTTTGCAGATGACACCAAGTTGGGGAGTGTTGATCTGCTGGAAGGTAGAAAGGCTCTGCAGAGGGATCTGGAGAGGCTGGATCCATGGGCTGAGGCCAGTGGTATGAGAGTCAACAAGACCAAGTGCTGAGTCCTGCACTTGGGTCACAACAACCCCATGCAATGCTACAGGCTGGGGGAAGAGAGGCTATAAAGCTGCCCAGCAGGAAAGGATCTGGGGACGCTGGTTGACAGCTGCTGAACATGAACCATCAGTGTGCCCAGGTGGCCGAGAAGGCCAATGATATCCTGGCCTGGATCAGCAATAGTGTGGCCAGCAGGACCAGGGCAGTGATTGTGCCCCTGCACTCAGCACTGGTGAGGCCACACCTTGAATCCTGTGTTGAATTTTGTTCTTCTCACTAAAAGAAGGACATTGAGCTGCTGGAGTGTGTCCAGAGAAGGGCAACAGAGCTGGTGAAGGGTGCGGAGCACAAGTCTTACCAGAAATGGCTGAGGGAAGTGGGGTTCTTCAGCCTGGAGAAAAAGAGGGTCAGGGGAACCTTTTGGCTTTCTACAAATACCTGAAAGGAAGTTGTTGCAAGGTGGGAGTCGGTCTCTTCTTCCAGGTAATAAGCGATAGGACAGAAGTAAATGGCCTGTAGTTACACCAAGGTTGCAGCAAGGCAGGTTTAGATTGGATATTAGGAAAAAATTCTTCCCCCTGGTTGTCCAGTGAAGTAGTTGAGTCTCCATCCCTGAAGATGTTTAAAATTTCAGATGCTTTTAAAGTAAGAATCCAGAGCTTAAGAAATATCTGTGGTGTGAAAGTGTCTGTGATTAAAGAAGACAACCAAGGTAGTATCTGGTGAGCAAGAGAGTTTAAAAGTGTGTTGAGGATTGGGCAGGACAAACGCTGCACTTGGAAAACATAGATGTGATGTGACGAGAGCGTTGGAATCAACCTGCCAAGTTGGATGGGGGTACTGCTATATTTGTATGGTGCTCTGCACCAACTGTTAGTGGCAAGAATATCTATGTAAGACAGTTTGGTGGCGAATTTGAGCACGTTTTGTAGCACCGTGTCATTGGCAGGAGTGTGCATCCCACGATCTGCTGTGTAGTTTGTGCCTGCCTGTCCAGCTCACAGCAGCTGCTGGATTCGAGATGCCCAATGCTGTGGCCACTCGGTAGCAATGAGCACTGTTTAGTGCTCTGTGCTTGGCTGGGGAATACAAAATTATCTAGGCTGAGTTGCTGCTGGTGCAACTACAGGTTGTGGTCAGAGCCCTGATTGCTGGCTTCTCCTCGCAGCAACTGTTTCCCACCCCCATCTGACATCAAAACTGCAGCACGGCACAGATGGTGCACAGAAGGTACCAACGCAAGGAGCTCAAATGTTGCTGACAACCTTGCTGACATGTCATGCTGATGTCTGTACAGCACTCGATTTCCTTACAGAGGCCATTTCAGCTGGATTTTTCAGGGCTGTTTGAACTTTGTGATGATACTCTTACTTGAGAATTTTCTTTTGAAACCAAAGACTCCCTGCAAAGCATTTATTGACTTTTGAAGAGACGCAAGGAGGGAGGTTCTGCCTACGACAAAGCAAGTGTTGCGTCACTGGTTCATGTAATTGAAATAGTTTCTTGCAAGCTGCTCATGATTCATAAGAGATAATAAATAACTGAAGAATGATTGTGCCTGACAAAGGTAACAGTTGTTGCAGAGATACTCTTTTGTTGTCCAGGTTGTGATTAGCTGGTTTCAGAAGGGGAAGTAAAATTTTAGACGTACAAAAGGAAGATAAATATGGACCTCACACAGTTTCCTTTCCTCAGTTTTGGTTTATGCTGAACTGTGGGATCAAGGTAACTGCCAAGAGCATTTCTATAGACACTGGGAGTGGGTGATAGAAGTCACAGAAAGTATAGCCTAGAAACATGGCAAAAATGGGATTTTATAACAGTTTGCTTTATGAAAGCACAAAATCCAGTTTGGCTGTATTAACCTTCTCCTCGGACACATTACAACATCATTCTTACCTTTAAATATAAAGCAAGATGGTGAGATTTTCCAAAAATCTACATTAGCCCAAGTCTGAGCTCACCGAAGTAAATGGGTATTTATAAACAGTGTTGTGCAAGTCCCATGGCTGAGTACGTTTAAAAATTGTACACCATTCCTAGTAACATTTTATGCAAAATTAATTTTACTGAAAGTAAGTGCAGTAAGTAAAGAGGAGGTTTCGCAGATTGAATTTTTATGTTTCATTGGGAAATTGTTGATTTTTACCATCTTACTAAGAAATGTCCTGGAATGCTGTTTACGCAAATAATCAGAAACCTTCATAAATGTCGTAGAATAACGGGAAGTCTGTGTCAGCCTATGGTAAATTATGGAAGTATCAGGTAATCTGGTCATTTGGGGAGAAAGTGTAGCCTGACAAGATGAGGGTTGCAAACCCGTATGGTAATCATGAGAATAATTACACAGCCCTTTGTCCTGATGTTAATCCTTGCATCACCCCTGCAAGGTAGGATCTATATTATTGCTTTAATCCTGTTGATTTTCTTAGTCATGTGAATGCCACAGGAATGATAAATCTCAAGGCCCTTTTCCTTATATTCAGCAGATCCACTACCTCATAATTAATTTGGCCTAAAGCAACCCCTAGGCAGTGCCTGTTCATGGGAAGCGTGCAGAGGGGATTGTGGGGATTAATAGCAACAAGGGGAAAGTCACAACCTGTTTTTCCCCCCTCCCCTCTTTCTTTTGTTTCTCCCAGGAGAAAAGCCCTACAAATGTACCTGGGAAGGCTGCACCTGGAAGTTTGCTCGATCCGACGAACTGACGAGGCATTACCGCAAGCACACGGGAGTGAAGCCATTCAAGTGTGCAGACTGTGACCGCAGCTTCTCCCGCTCGGATCACTTGGCGCTCCACCGCCGCAGGCACATGCTGGTTTGAGAAACGCTACCTGTTCCAGCCGAGTTTAAGAGCTGGGTCTCTTAACTACCCGCAGTGAATTCAGCAGGGCTGAATCCCCCTCTACAGTGTTAACAGGCAGGGCTTTCCCTGATGTCTGTAACAAAAAATAATAACAGAAATCAAAAAAAAAGCAGGAAAAGAAGTGCCACTCTTCTCCTCGCCATCTGAAGTTAACCCTGTCTGCCCCTCAGCATGGCTACCCCCTGAAAGTGTCATCACAATCACCTGGGAAATAGCAGCCGAAATGCTACAGGAATGGGCATTATTTTACATGCTGCATCCTTTGACAAAAAATGTTTATAGCTTGTATGTTTTCTCAGCTGCCAGACATTTTGTTCCTGAAAAATCACTGCTGATTGGAGGATAGATACCACGAACCGATGATGATGCTGATGACGATGATGATGATGAGGATGATGATGAGGATGATGATGAGAGCAAGACCGCTAGATCTGTATTACGCCATCTTTTCCCGTTGTTTTCAGTACCATCTGGCCAGTGTCAGCTCTGCACCGGAGCTGTGCTACAGACAAGCTGGTGTGAGTAGGCAAGAAGATTCTGCTGGAGAGGTCCCGCTGCCAGAGCTGGAGGGTTGCTTGATCAGACTTTTTGCAATAATGATGGTGGCATTTTAATATCATACCACGATTTGTCATTATGCCCTAGAGGACACCAGCCATTTAACCTTTTTCTTTTATCTTTTTCTTTCCTTTTCTTTTGTTGTTGTTGTTGTTGAAGTCTGTAAAATAAGCAAAGAGCAGCAGCATCTCTGCTGAAGTACCATATTAAGTATCTGTATTTTACCATGGACTTATTTAGAACCATTTTCTGATTTGTATAGAAAGAGTCCACCTAAAAACTACTACCCTATTCTCAATGTGCAGTTTTCTTTCATGCAGGTATCCTCTTCCCCACAACCATTATTTGAACACAAGGAAATAGTCAGATCTTGTACTTGCTGGTATCAAGGTCAGTGGTATAGCCATTCATGAAATGGAATTGAATGTATCATCAAAACAAAACAGAAGAAACGGCTGCATCTCTTGCAGAGAAAAAGCAATAATGAATAAAATGGCTCTGGAGACAATAATTTACTCCACACCAACAGAAGTGGGGGGTATGCAGAAACAGCATGTAAGATTTAAGCATTTAAGTTAATCTTTTTGATGGTTTCGCTGACCTGCTAGGTACCACAATTAAGTACTTTTATTTCCTTTAACATAATACTTGTGTCTGGAAAGCAGGAAAGATAAAGGAAAGAGTGGATTGTTGAGGAGGTAGGGATGAACTGTAAGTAGGACAGAGTAATATTTCTGCAGTGGTGCTCTGCAAGACATTAGATTTCTCCCTGGGAGTTAGGGAATAACAAGATTTTGCCAGCTGTCTAGTATGATATAAATGGCCCTTTATATGGGTACCAGTGACTGCCTCTGCTGGGATTTTCAATCCAAGCCTTTTCAGATTAAATAAAAGGAAATTCTTGATCATTCCCATACAGCCCTATAATTGCAAACCAATTTGTATTAATTGAATTATGTAGGAAAGAGAGAAACTCTTAGTCATCAGTTATTCATGCAAACAGAATAGTGTTTTTCTGTTTTCTTTCCTCGCAAGGATCTGCCTATTCAGCTAAATTTGACAAAGGGGAGGCTTGGCAATATTTTTTAAGTGCTGAGATTTTCATAGCTTAGAGATGAAAGATGTAAACGTAAAGGTCTTTTGCAATGCATTTAATTATGAATATTTGGTTCCAGGAATTGCACAGATTAAACTTGTGATGCCACTTGTTCGTTTTTAAATGTTTGACTGCCTCAGTTAATATCAGATACCTGAAGTAAATGTAGTAGTGTTGGGGGGATTCTGAAATCAAGGTAATCTTTAAGAAAAAACAACACAGAGTACCCCTACAGATACAAAAGCAGTTACTGTTAATTGAGGATTAATATGACTGGGATAATAGTTAATAACAGCATTCACAGACCCCAGAGTTTGACTGTCTTTAAATATCCTTAATATTCCCCAGTATGGATAGTTTATCAGCTTTCTGAAAGAACTTACTACTGTTAAAACTCAGGCTTCCCACTGCGGAGTAGTCAGCAGAGAAACTCAACACAAATTATTCACAGCTGTTGTGGGAAAAATGCCTCTATCAATTCTCATTGACCATGTTGGTGATCTACTTCCACCAAATTCGACGACATTCTAGAATCCATCCCCAAATCAGGGACATATCAGGGCCTCTGGATAGACCGTGAGGCATTGCAGGGCAGCAGAACTGTGTTTTTACCAGCAGCATTACTGCTGTTGATTTAAAAAACTGGTTGTCAAAGTATTGTGTGTGAGGTGCTTCATGAATTATGTCTGAGGTCTGTTTTTTGTGTACTTTCATATCATCCTCTTAAATGCATCTGTCATTGCTGGCATTTAGGGAAAGAAATCAGGTCAGGTAGAATTCCATTGATAAAATTTTTTTCCCGCCCAAGAGTATTTTACCAACTAATTATTTGAATAGCAGTAATTCAGTTGAAGAACCAATGGCATACAGAATTCCTTTTGGGATCTGTGATTTTTTTTCTCTCATAGAAAATTAAGTTTGTTTGAGCAGAAACTCTTAAAGGATTACAGGATACAGGAGGATGTGATATTACTCTCAAAGGCAGGGTGCAACTGGGAGAGATCAGTGTTCCTCTTTAGGCTTCCCGTGTAGTGAGTGAAGACAAAAAAAGTACAAGAGAAATGGAGAGGCCTTAAATTTTAGCATTCAACTTCGAAATGCCCTGTGGAGGAGCATATGTATGACAGACCCTGGAGAGGCTCGTCCCCAAGGCTGAGGTTGGTTTGTGTGAATCCCTGGTTTTTCAGCTGGTTGCCTGTTACTTTATGCGTTGGAAACACTGCAACAGAAAGAGGGTCTGGGTTTATTCAAAGAACCCCAGAGTGATAGAAGGTTAAAGCAGCACTCACGCCAAGGGACACAGGCATGCAGTGTGGCAATGGTAGGAGAATGAAGCCAAAAGGTAAAGGCAGGAAGTACATCCTCAGCCTTTCCAGCACATGTGCAAGGGCTTCTCATGCTGCTGTTACCTGTAGACTTGCACAACCAGCCGTAGTCCACCACTGGGTTTCAAGTACCCAGTATGGTTCTTGACGAGGTTCGCATTCATACCAGCACCTGCAGGCTTTGATCCCAGTTACTCTGTGAGGTCATTTTCTGGTTTTTGTCCTCTTCTGAAGTATCTTAAGAGAAGTTAGTCAGTGGGATGGGGATGTTTGAATGTGTAGCTGATGTTCCCCAGATCGTCAGCGTGTCCTTGCGTTTGCTGGCTGTGGTTCAGACCTGCCAAATTTCTGTGCTTGTGCAAAGACCACAGGCAATTGCTCCAGAGTAGTTTCCTCAAAAATCCTGGTACCCCACCATAGGTCTGTGACATTTCCTGGCTGTGGCGAAGGCTTACATCATGTGTAGCATGCAGAAATACCAGATCTCATCCTGACGCGATGCAGTAGGTCCGTCTTAGTTGAGCAGTTGGGAGACACGAATACACTGTGTCCCATTCTTTCAGAAAGACAGAGATTCAGTCCACCGTGCCATGACATTGTCCATCACAGCTTGCACGGGAAATTATGCCATGAAGTTTCAGATTTCATATTTTTTCAGAAGTTCTAAATGGATTTGTCAGGAAATCTCAGTAGCCGGCATTTTAGGAAAATGTAATGAGCAAACGGCTCTGATACAGAACTTTTAAAATTTTTAATTGTCATTATTTTTTGAGCACCCCTTATATTCAGCGCTGTAAAACTGGCTCATTGCAACAGAAGTTTTTACTTGGGGATGAAGATGCAGTATTCCTTATTCTCTCTCGTGCTTACATAGTTAATTAAATAGATTTAGACTGACTTGTATACGTGATTATTTGCTGGAGTAATGTATAACAAAATTAACAGTGTTGAAAATTACATCAGTGATGTTGATGTTTGGGTAAACTTGCAGTGCAGAGCATGGACAAATAGCTGGACAGCCTTTCTCCCCTTTAATAATGGGAATAACAATGATCATCAGTCTCATTTTCCATTAGCCACACTGAAAATGTATTCTAGTTGCCATTTATAAATTTATCTTCTGATAATAAATGCTGTTTAATGTAAAAAAATCTCTTTCTCCTTTATTGAAGGTGGGTGCCTCAAAATCAGTGTAAGTATGACTAATAATAGCCCACTTACTTTTTAGTTTGAATTTGGGTTTGGAAAGGTCATTGTATGAAACTGCATCTTCCACAGCAATCAAGGCTTAAGATCGTTCAGTAAATCCATGCTACTCCCACATGCTCATACTTACACTCATGCATATAAACCCCAGCACTTCCCAAGCCCTGGCAGTGTCTCTACCCATGTGCAGGTAATAAACAAGTTTATTTAAAATTAAAATTTAGGGAAAAAAAAAGCAGAAAAGGAAGAATTTTAAATAAATACTTGTATAGAAAATACTACCTTAAGAAACCAGCTCATGTTGTTGTGTTATGCCTTTTACTGTGGTACGTGACTGGAGAAGTGCACAAAGAAATTGTTGTTTTTTCACAGTTTTGCTATAGCATAGCAGTTGCTGTGTAATGTAGGCTTATGAAGTCATGCCCATTGGAACCTTGAAAAGGCTTCAATTCTCCACAATAAATCAGGTTTTGGCATAAAAATGTAACTAAGGATACTGCATCTTTAGAAATCAAAGTAACTTGAAAGTATTTTACTATACTTGTAACAGTTAAAATATCCTGTAATATATGTGATAATGGAAAAGTATTTTCAAACTCACAGTTTTACATGGGGTGTTAAACAGGTTAAATGAAGTACATTTTTAAACAATCCTTACCTTCAGTTTTCATCGGGAAGCCTGTTAAGATAATGCCTTGCAAAGCTGAAACACAAAACACAGGAAGTAAATTGTTCTATCAGAGCGTGTTTTCTCTGCAAAATGGAGTGGCCACTTCTTTGCTGTTTTGCAGATGGTGTGTGATATAGCAAAGTTATACTGAGTCCCTCAGTGTCAAATAAGTCAACGCTCAATGTCTTTGACTGAATAAAGGAAGAAAACACTTAAAATGAAAACCATATGAAAGGTTTGGCGTTCTGTGATTTTTTTTCTTTCTGGCATTTAACAGTGGACTGCAGATACAGGAATGGCAAACACTCATACGATTTTATTTCTTCTTGTATTTCCCTGACTACAGTACATCTTGATTAAAGGTTGCAGAGCTGAAATAGGCAGCTGCTTTTTGCTGATTCCAGGGGAGTTTAGTCTTCTAGGTGCAGTAACGTGTCAAGAATATCCATTGTAGCAGGACAGTTCTGACATTTAAAATACACATACAGTTCAGTGAGATAGCCTAAAATCTATTTTAAAAGGTGAAACAGAAACTGAAAGTGCCTGTAATTAGAATTGATGGGATGTTCCTATACTTTTACACAGCAATAACTTAATGGGATTCTGTTAACAATAAGGTGAAAATGAAATTTTACTTGGAGAACAATAATGCAGCACAGAAACAAACACAAAAGTGCCATTTGTATGTTCACATGTTGAGATACTGTGTTAGAGGTTTTAGTTGTTTTCTCAGATAACATCTGTCATGTATTTGTAAGAAGAAAATAAATCTTAGTTTACAAATGACTCGTAGCTGTACCAATTCTCAGTAGGTGTGATTGGAGGTCGTTGTCAAAGCAGTGTTTTAGTGGATTTCTTCCTAATTTATGTTAGATATGCCCGTGTATCCAGGGTATTCTCTAGTGAAGTAATCCAAAAACCAGCAATAAGCCCAATGGAGCTTTTTTTAGGGAATGTGATAGAACAGGGATTCTCTTGGAAAATCCTCTGCATTGAACTCTGGAAACACAAGAGTTCACCTTATGTCTCCTTTCTCTTCATCATGTGATGCTCATAGTATTTAATGTCATCTTGGTTGACTTCATGAGTGGACAAAATATATCACTTCTCTTTCTTTTGGGGACAAATGAGTGAAAAATTTGGGACTGTCAGTCTAGAGACTATTTGAATAGCAAACAAGAAGTCAATATTCCTAAAATGAAGTATAGAGATTTTTATATTGAGTGGCCTAAACAGTTGCATCAGTAGACTAATTGATCTTACCAGAAAATGGCCAGCTGTGACTCTTGCACTCTTATTTTTTCACAATTTTTTTTTGTAAATATTAACTACTGCTAATGGATTCTTAAAATAGCAGTGTAATGCCAGCCCTCATGCTTCTTCTATTTTTAAAAATTAATTTATTGGAAATCAAAATGTAACTAGTTGTCCTAATGCCTTTGCCAAGGACGATTGCTTTCCATCCTCTGAACTTGTACCTGTCATTTATGCAGGCAAAATTTTGTATTTGAAAAATTCTGCATTTTGTCTAGACTTCTGCTGCCATCCATGGGTTGCTGCTGGAGTCTCACTGAGGCTCATACACAGATGAAAGTGCAGATGCAAAAACAAAACCTCCCCCCAAAAAAGCACAGGTGGATGCACATGTCAAAATTAGATATTCCTGCAGATGAGTTAATTATGTGACAAGGCTGCTCATTCAGTAACAAATGTAAATGTTAACCACTGACAGAAATAATCCCATCAGAACATCATATACTTATTCTGTTGTCCCGAGCTTATCTCCAGATATTAAGCACGTAAAAGAATACAGCTCATGCTGGGGATTTTGGGAGAGCACCAGGGAATGTGTTATCAGAAGGACAAAGGAACCATTAGTTTCTTAGCCAGTACCTGAGCCATTCTTGGAGAGGAGTGTTTGGCTCTTTGGTCTGGAGCAACAGCACTACGAGGGGGCACTCTTAGAAATCTGCCATGTTGGAAGGTTTGGCTGATTCCAGCCTGGCATGTGTTAGTTCTTCTGTAGGAAAAGGCACCTTGTCTTCACCATCCCAAAATGAGCCAGGTTTTTTTACCTTCATTCTGAAAAGCAAACTGAG
>VZTD01001019.1:342039-555704 GCA_013397725.1 Rhagologus leucostigma
GGGGAAGGTTAGTCTGTTATGTTTTGACTTTTTAGGTTTTTGTTTTGTTTGTTTTTTCGCTTTGCCAGCATTATTCTATAGCAGCTCATGCTCACTGATTTTAAATTATTAAATAAAATTATTTGCCCTTTTAGTAATTTTTACATTATTCAATACAGAGTTCTTTAGTCCTCCAAAGAAGCAAAGCTGGGCATGTGAATTTTAGCTATTACAAAAATAAGAATAAAAAAAATTACTTGAGATCCCGTTGTCCGTATGAATGGCCTGCAACATCTTTCCCAGTTCAGAGTCAGAAGTTTCAGTGAGCCAAGGTGCTCTCAGTTACAAAAGAAGAGGTGATTCACACATTGACTTGCTAAACCTTGCTCTGTGCTGTGACCTCAGCATTTAAAAAGCAATAATTCAGTGTCTGGTATGGGACCACAGGTGATGGCTTTGATGGATTGTTATAAGCAT
This sequence comes from Rhagologus leucostigma, assembly GCA_013397725.1. NCBI lineage: Eukaryota > Metazoa > Chordata > Aves > Passeriformes > Rhagologus > Rhagologus leucostigma. The sequence goes on from VZTD01001019.1 coordinate 342,496, forward strand.
GAACCATGAAATACACAAATAGGTTCAGATACCGCTTTTCTCCATCTACCTGCCTTTCTAGCTGTAAAAGAGCTTTGGAAAGACAACTTGAGCCCAATCTTCATGGCTGAGATAATACTTTTCACAATTCAGAGTTCATGTTGTCATTTCTGGTTTCAGACTTTTTCACTGCTGAGTTTCCATCTTAAAAAAACCCACATGGTTTATTTCTTTCCTGATTGTCCTATACATGGCGTCCTTAGTAATGTAAGTTCTTCACTGAACACCTACACAATATGCTCTCTTGACCTTCTGTCTGTCCTTACAAAGTTGAATTTCCCATTTGCACATTTGTAAAATATACACAGAGATAGTAATGAATTACTTCAGTTTCATGCACCATCAGCCTTAAGACCTTCAACCCACACACACAGACACATGCATTCATACACATCAAGGGAAAGAGAGATTTGGACACTGCTATCAACATGTGGGGTCAAAAATACCATTAAATCAGAAAGTTCTTTCAGCTGTGTTTAGTAAGAAACAACAATACTGAAAAATATCTTCTTGGCCAAGTTACTTATGGAAGAAGAAAATTCCCCTATGGCATTATTTGAATGAAAACCTAAGGATGGGATTGTATTTGGCCCCAAATCGTTCCTTCTAATCAGGTCATTACTGTTGTATGTACCAATGAGTGTTCATTTGATCCTCCTGTGTAAAAATACAAAAACATCCCGTAGTTTACCAAGTGATTCATTTGGGACTGAAGCTTCACAGCAATGGAATAAGTATGTACAGCACCTCAATCTTTTTCCTAGATAAGATGGGAAAGGGAGGGCCGTTATCAGTAACCCCATAGAGATAGTAGTGTCAGTAGAGCTCCTACATTTAAAAGGAATAAAAATACCAGTGCTAGCAGGCAAACATATTAGTTTTTTAGTCTTTCTTTTGCCTTCTTTTCAAAAGCTTTTAAATACAAAAATTACTTTTCTTCAAAATTTAAACTTCTGAAGATCTAATTTCCCAATAGTTTCCTCTGCATTTATATACTACGTAGTGTTTAGGCAATGCCTATGTTATAAGTTTATTAATATTATGTAAGTGTTGTTCTTGTATTTATGTATAGTGTATGTATTGTAAATATACTCAGAGCTTTTTTTCCTCTTACTGTAAAAAGGTGATTTTTGCCCTATGATAATGTAAAGGGAGTCCCCTAATGAAATAATCAGAGGATGATTATTCCACTCTATTCTCAAAGATTTAAATGAACAAGTGTTATCGTTTTAAATGGTGTCTCAGACATATTTTGTTGGTGCATTGCTTTTCTGTATTCAACTTTCCTATGAATTGAGCTGTGAATTGAAATAGAGTTTAAACCTTTAAATGTATGCATTTGTACAATTATCTGAATGGAGGCATGAAGGTTAAATAAAGCATTTTGTATGGAACAAACCCCCTAATTATTACTGTGGATGACTCAAACCTTCTGGAATACTCAGTTATTAACTTTTTTAAATTAAACCTTTGTTTTCTATAAACATATAGTGATTTTTTTAATGGAATGTTTGCTTAAGAAATGGATTTTACTTGCTTTTCTGATTTTTTAAAAGCCATCATAGAGAGTAGATATTCTTTTCTCCTTTCACAGAATTTGTGCATCTGTGGCAAAGCTGGAACAAATAAAATAGCATTCAGCAGTATAAACAAAAATGTCCTGGGATGATATAAAAATATTTTGCATTAGTATGTAATCTGAGTTCCCCAAGTACTTTAAAAGGGGAACTCTGCTTCTGCCCCTCTCCTTTCTCTCTGTGTGGGGAGGCTGGTGCAGTTGATGTGCAGTGTCTGTGAGGTACCGGTGTGGCCAAGAGAGGGTTTGTTCGCTGTGCGCCCCTGCAGTGAAGGAACAGCTGCTGGAGGAGGGCAGTGGCACACTGGAAATAGCAAGTTCATACCTGGTTGAAGAGAGTTGGTATTTGCAATTGCTCCTAGGGACACTCTAAGGCCTGCGGGCTTCTCCCTTGTGTCTGACCATTCCATAAAAAAGCTTCCTTTACGTTTGAGCCAGTCTAGGACAACTGGATGTAAAGTCAGAGGATTGGAGCTGCACTTCTCCCTTACTGGTGAAATTTCTCCTTAAAATTAGTGTCCCTCCTCCCTTGGATTTCCATCCACTTACTTTTAACCAGTATGATCATTTATCTAGTAAAAGCCATAGTGATACATGGTTACAGACAGAGAAACGAGTAAACAAAGTGATTTGGAGACCTTTGAGCCTTATGAAGAGATGTTTCTCAACCAAAGCTGTGCTAAAGCAGATCTTCCATCTCTCAAACCACTGATGAATTTAAAAATCAGATAGTCGCACTGGCCCTTCCAAAGCACTTCTGCTTTCCACACAATAAGTTGTTTGTTCTTCCTCAGTGTGTGTTTAATTTCATTTTTTCTCCCAACAGTGCCATAAGTATAAAATGCATCACTGCCTGTTTAGTCTGACCTCCTCAGTGAACGCCCACACCGTCCTCTGCCCTGACCCATGCTCTGTTCCTGAAAAGTTATTTCTTCCACTTGTACAAACAACTGCTCAATTGTCATCTAATCCCTCCCCCTTTTTTTTCCCCTTTGTTATTGAACAGTCCACTTGGAATGAAAAGTTGGCACGTTGTGTTAAGTACATCTTACGGGGCACGTCTGGCTCTCTGTGAGCATGACAAGGAGTGGCCGCTGGTAACCACCTTCAACTTTGCACATTGAGTTACTAGATCAGATAAGCACAGTTCCCTCTCTACGTGCAGAAAAAAATCACATTGCCTTCATCCTTGAACCCAGGGAGATCGTCCACCTCCCAGGCAGAGTTCTGGCAGTGCAGACTTTCACCCATGGATTTACAGTGCAAGTCCTTGTGTCCAGCCTCTAACAGGAAAGCTCATCCATATGAGAGGTCTGTCTGAAAGATCTGCTCGCTGCACTGTGGCCCAGCGGCATGAGATTTTGGTTGGGAGCTGAAAGGGCAAGGCTAGGGGAAGCACATGTTGGCGATCACCAAGTATTTGTCCTTTCCAAAGTGAAGCCGTGGTCCAGCTGCCACGGACCTAATCCGTCTCTTCAGAAGTGCCTGTGGTGCACACTGTGGAAACCTGTCCCTAAACAACCCTCCCATCCTTGCAAACCGGGCAAAGTTAAACCCTTTAAATAGACAGATCCAAAGGCAATTGACTGAAGCAGGAATGACTCAGTAATTAAGCAAAAAATGTCAGAATCGCAGAATGGTTGGGGTGGCAGTGACCTCTGGAGGTCAAGTGGTCCAGTCCCCTGCTCAAACAGGGACACCTAGGGCCAGTTGCCAGGATTGTGTCCAGATGGCTTTTGAGAATCTGCAAGGCTGAAGACTCCACAGCCTTGCTAGGCAGCCTGTACCAGGGGTCAGCCCCCCTCACAGTGAGAAAGTGTTTCCTGATACTCATAATAGCGCCTGAGCATTTGGAGTCCCTGCCTCTCACTTTGGCCATTAGGCAGAACAGGCTCTCTGGTTCAGGTTTTTACCCAGTCCATAACTGGCTACGGTTTTTATACCCATGGGTGTTTTCTGTGAGAGGCCCCAAATAGCAGCAGTAGCCATACCCTTCCTGTTGAAGCGTACTCACAAAGGCATTTACTGCCTCACATATTTGTCTTACCAAAAATATATAGCCCGTAATAACTAGACCTGCCCCTTACAAAGGAATGAATAACCAGATTTAGCCAGCAAGCTGAAACATGTCAATATATTTTATCCTTTATGTTTTCATTTGTATCTTTGCACAACCTTGCTCACAGGTGCACTGTGCCCTTTCCTGGTTATCTTTCTCGTTTGCTGGGGATATTGATCTATAAAACCTCCTTGTAAAATATTTCAAATAAATTCTTTGTTTTTTCTGGGGTGACTTCTCTACACCTGTATTTTTGGGCCTATGCAGAATATTAACAGACAGAAACTAACAATAAAGTCCAGAAACTACTGCAAAAGCAAACAGTGAAACCAAGATGCTTGCAAAGCTCTATAAATCTCTGCTGAGCTCGGGTTGCTGTTTAATCTTTATATACAGGTACGTCTCAAGGTTATCTGCTCCTGAGGGGTTCTCTGGAGGCTTTTGTGATTTGTCATCCGCTCAGCTTCTTATCAGTCACAGGTATTTCCCCTTGTAACATTTATTATGGGCTCCCCTCTGTGTTTCTTACAAATGCAATGCCCTGAAGAGGCTCTGGTATGCAGTTTGTAAGGAGTTATTAAATGTCCCTCCTCCCATGATCAACCGGATCGTAAATGTGGCACATGCGGCATAGCATGTGCGGCAGCAGTGGTGGCTGAACACCCTCACAGGGACTGGATGGGAAGCCTGCAGCTCTGGAAAGGAGTTTTCTGTCTCCATCCAGCAGTCTCGGGCTGGAAAAATACAGTTAAATACATTCATTGAATATGTCATGTATGTAGAAGAGAGTCTACTGCAAATAGCATAAATAAAGTAACCACTGTGGCAGCTTAGCTAAGACACTGTGTCTGATTTTGAGGTGGAAAAAATCTGTCTTTTCCACCAGGATGATCATGGCCACCGTGCTGTGCCATTCCATTTCAGCAGAGGCAAATCCAGCCCTGGCTGCTGCAACCATGTGACGCCGTTTCTGAGGAACTGGCAGACTGGGGAGAGGAACAGTGAAATTACTTCATCACCAAGATGACATGGAGCCTCTCTGCACGTGACTGTCTTGGGGTGACGCTATCATGTGTATCCCCTATCATGCTCTATGCCCAAAAAGTAGTAGTGTGCCTTTTCTGTGCCTTTAAACTGAGCTTGAAAAAAAACCCAGATGAACTGTCCAAAGCAGCTTCTCAAGGACACCGAGATACACTCCTCAGTGTTTTTTTCTTCTGACTGCGGAAGGCACGAAGGGAGCACCCTGCTTGCTTTTTCTTCAGCCAGCTGGTTTTTTTTTCCCTCTTGGTGTGAGACGGAGAGCTGAATTTTGTTTCCTGGGACTTTGGTTTTTTACCCTTCTTCTCTTCTGAACTGTTTCAACAACATCTGAACACATCAGGAGAATTTTCTCCCCGAGGCCCAGGGGTGGGCCCACGCCCTCACCGACCAGCTCCGAGGAGGAGAGAGACCACACCTACCGAAGGACTCTGAAATCTTCCCAGGTTTCTCTCTATAGCGGGGGTTTTAATTCATTATTCAGCATTATTATCCTTTTCCTGTGTGTTTGTTAAAATAAATAGTTTTTATCTCTTTCACTTTCCTTCGAGGAAAAATTTCCTTTTTTTCCCGAACCCTGTGGGGGGGGAAGGGTGGTTGCAACCTGGTTTTTCTCTCAGGGGCTATATTACTAGATTTTGGCCAAACCGGCACAGTGACCGAGGCTGGGACAGCAGAGGATTTCCTGGGAAATGGTGTCCTCTCCTACGTCCACAACCTCATGGAAATGTGCTGCCGAAAGAGAGGGCTGGCTGATGTGGGAAGCAGGATGCAACTGTTCCCCAGCTATTGCTTTACCCAGCAGATAAAGCTGCTTTAATTCCTCATTTATCCTTAAATACCTGCTTTGTCTACACTGACATCTGAGTTCTGACTGGTAGCACGTATAAGCATGCAAGTACATGCACGTACCTGCTCGGTACATGTGTATGTGTACATTTATACACACGCACATGCATGCGCTGTGTGCACGTGTGTAGGTATGTACTGACTAGCTCTTTCTAAAGGTAGTTGGGGCACCAGGAGCACTACTGGGAATGTATTTAGGAGCCAGGTGTCCACGTAGGTATGCAACAGCTGAGCAGCAGTTTTAAAGCCCTTTACTTTGAGATGTTAGAGGTGAAGTGGGTGCCACATCTGTGGAAGTGTTACAGGCCATGTTGGATGGGGCTTTGGCCTAGTGGAAGGTGCCCCTGCTCATGGCAGGGCGACTGGAACAAGATGATCTTTATGGTCTTTTCCAACCCACACCATTTTATGATTCTATAAAAGGTTAAGGGAGGAGATGAATGCTCAGACTCCTTCTCTGCCTGTCCCCTACAGCTGAGCTGGTGCTTCAAGGGGTTCTCTAAAGCCGCATGTGCCACCAAACCTGGCTTGTTCTCATCTTCCCCACTGGCAGCAGGGGTTCAGCCCAAGCCTGGACTGCAAAGAGCATCCCATAGGAGACAGTGTGACCTCCACCATGATAGAGATGTCCAAGGCCACCTGGACAGCCCGGGGTCCTGCACACAGCACCATCACCTCAGTACCCAGGTATGGACAGAGGCAGAGCCCCAGGGGACAGCAGGGCCATGAAAGCAGAGGTTTAGCCTCAGCTATGCTGGGGGCCTTGTCTCAGATCCAGGCTGGTGGATGGGTCTGCAGGTAAGGGATGTGAGCAGGAAATGGGAGCTGCTCCTTTGGTGCCTGCCTCTCATCCAGCAAACAGAGGTCTGGTACTTTGCTGCTTCCAGCGGGAAGGAGCTTCGTGGAAATTGAAAACCCTGAATTAGCTGAGATGAAATTGATCTCCATCTGCGCAAATTGGTAACATGGCTGTTTCAGTCTGCTGGTGAAGTATGCAATCTGTTTCTGAGGCGTTTTGTAAAAAATTAGAAAAGGCTGGTAGAGGGTTTCTGCAGAGCTTTTTTGGTTCTGATTATTCATTTATTTACAAATGATCATTTAGACCATCTGTGGCTTTTCAGTGTAACTGAGAGAAAACTCTGAGCTTCCCAGAACTTTACAAGTGTGCCAAGAAGGCAAGACTGCAAAGGCTTTTGGAGCTAATAAAACAAAGGCAGAAAAGCTGTTTGTTGTGATGAGGTGGGGGGAGGAGAACACAGGGCTGGGGCCTTTTTCCTTCCTCAGCCTTGCTTTGTTTCCCATTTTGTTTGACATTTGTAATCAAAGCCTCAGCACCTTTGCTTTAGTTATAATAACTTTACTGTAGTTATTACATGAGCCTCCGCAGATGTACACACAGCCCAAGTTTTTAGCCTCCGGCACTGACCACTCCCCAGACAAGATGCTTGTTCCTGTACCACAGTACGTGTGATTCTGCAAGTTTCATTTATCACAAGGCAGCAGTACAGACACAAGAAAAGTACAGCAGGAGCCAGGGGCTCAAGATGAGGTTTGGCACACAGTACATCAACATCAGAAAAGACTTGTTCCTTCAGCTTTCATCACTAACAACATCTGGGAAGATGAATGTAACTCAGTCACGGTTCTTGCAAATTAAAATAAATGAATAACCTGCCAAGTGTGGGACAGAAGTGCTACATTCATGTGTTTTTGTGGGAAAACTAATGTGGCCCTTCGGGATTGTCAGCTTTAGTTTGATTCACATGGATGGCCATGTACCCATAAATTTTAAGGAGCTTTCAGGGCTTAAAGTATTTTCCTTGACTATCCTAGCAGGAAGGGTTTTGGTAGGAAGTAAGGATGGCATTGATAGCAATTTCATGCTTGAATTCAGCTCAGAGAAGTAGTGACCAAATGTTAGTTCACTGGCTGTAACTTGCAGGAGTGGTGGTGATACCCAGTAGATCGATAGCCACTTATCAAAGACACAGTGGAAGGTGACACCTTGCTATAGAAGTCGGGAATGGCCTAATAAATATATGAGGGAATATATCTCCTGGATAGCTGGAGAAGAGAAGGCTCCAGGCAGACACTATAGCTGTCTTCTAGTACCTTTAGGGCTTACAAAAAAGCTGGGGAGGGACTTTGTAAAAAGTGATATGACAAAGGGTAATGGCTTTCAATTGAAAGAGAGTAGATTTAGTTTAGATATTAGGAAGAAATTCTTGACTGTGAGGGTGGTGAGGCACTGGAACAGGTTTCCCACAGAAGCTGTGGATGCCCCCTCCCTGGAAGTGTTCAAGGCCAGGTTGGATGGGACTTTGAGCAACCTGGTCTGGTGAAAGGTGTCTCTGCCCATGGCAGGGGGCTGGGAATTAGATGATCTTTAAGGTCCCTTCCAACCCAAACTATTCTGTGATTCTGTGAAACCAAGTACTTTTTTCTCTATAGTATCTGGAGTCTGAGATGGTGCTTTCCTATGTGGAAGGAGCACAGGATGCAGAGCTCGGGCTTTTGCAGTATCCTTCTGCAAACATTACCGCTTTACTCCCAACCACAGAAAGCAGCACCGGGTAACACCAGTCACTGGTTCCCACCTGGGGGGGGCAAGCCTTACACCACACTTCTTACCCCAAGCAGATTGATTTTCTGGCCTTTCTGCAGGCTGGGTACAGAGATTCAGCTGGGTCTGTTTGAGGTTGTGATCTTTAATTCCTACCTGTCAGGGAATGATGGGGATGGGGTAGAAGGCAAGTAACTACAGTATGAAGAGGTGGTCAGGCACCTGTAGTATGAACCAAGACTGCGACTGAAGTGAGAGTGAAGTCAGGAAAAGGAATGAAAGGACAAGGGAAAGCATCAATAACCCTGGGGCTGAGATGAGGGTGGAGTATGGTTATACAGTGGTCCCAGGGGTCACAGTTAGGGGGAAAGAGCATGGCAGCAGCACTAAGATACGAAACACTGAATCAGACAGAGGCAAAAATAACCATGCATTACACCTTTATCTGTACGTCCCACATAAAGGTGTTTAGAAGTGTCTTTGCAAGTTTTGTAAGAATTGTTGATCCTATTGTATTTTCTCCTCTTTAACAATATGGTTCCTTACCCCCAAGATTCAAACTAAACAGATACAGAAATACACACTTCAAAAACTTGTACAAAAACACTCAAAGTATTAATTGCATCAGATTTACCTCCATTTTCATTAGAGAAGGAACAAGCATTTTTTACCTCCTGAAAATCTAAGCCTTTGCATTCTTTTTGTAGTATAACACCAGTATCTCTAATCATAGTGGGCAAGACCGTGAGCCATGAGCTTAAAGGTTCAAATCAGCATTAAGTGAAGCAAATACTGCAAGAGTGGTATTTACTTCTTTAGGACAGGTGTTATAAGCTTACCTAGAGACTGGAAGTTGGGCTGATTCTTGAAAAGCATGTATGAAATTACTTGAAGTCCACAAGGAATATTTTTGTATTTGAAATTATGTTCTAGTCCAGTGCTAGCTCAAACCAAAATTTTAAGACATTTCTAGTGAACTTTTAGGAAACTTCCTTTGCATCTTCCTGGAAATACTGAGCTTTTTTTTTTCACTGCTAACAGAAAATAGTGAAAGTTGGTAAGACTGTGCATTCACTAAGAAGCTTCCAGGGATTCGTAGGGACCAAATAATTGACACCCACTAGAGATCTGAAAACCTGCATGGACTCCTTAAGTAGGCGTTTAAATGTCTTGGCAGGACCAGTGGAGCTCAGTGAACCAACACATTTTCAAAAGAAACTCTCTTGTGGTGAAAAACTGTTGACCAATGTTCATCTTAATGTGAGCAAGTAGATTATGCAGGCCAAGACTGGCAAACAAATAGGAATTAAAGCCTAATTTCTGTGCCTATCCTGGGCATACTGTCTGCGTAAGGGGCAAAGATGCCACAGATTGAACCCACAAAACTGAGAAGTGTTTGTATCATTTTTTTATTCTATATTTTTATGTATAGGTACATTATCATATTTTAAACGTGCAGCAACAATAAACCCATTAAAAAAGAAAAAAAAAGTGGTGGCCCCACTGCTTGACTGTAGCACGAGCTTGAACTCTGGTGGGTTTACTGTGTATGCTTAACTGCAACACCAGTGACATTTCAGCAGTTTATGGACTGGAAAACAAAGCCATTAAGTTCTTTTGGCACTGTGTTTCTCACAAAAGAGAAGGTCTGAAGAAAGGGAGTTACAAAAATGTGTTTTACACTGGAGGGCCATTAGCTCTATTGGTCAGAGAAACTGCTCTGCAGCCTCCACCTGCAGTATTGTGTGTGAGGGATTTATTTTGTGCTCTGTTCATCACAACAAACAGACCTCCCGAGTAGCAATGTGTGTTCTTATATAAAAGATAATTTGGGGGCTCTGAGAACTTGAAACTCAGATTTGGTCATAATTATTGGAAGGTCACCTAGGAATTCTGGAGAAGTTTGTTTATCCTGATTCCAGCCTCCTAAGTCCAAGAAAATACACTTAATTCAATCCAGGTGACTTTCCATTAAATATAATCTTGTCTTAATTGGTGCCACCTTGACCTCTACTTGTGAAGTCTGTTTTGTGGTCTACAAGTCTAGCTTTAAATGCTCAAACACACATTTTTCCATCTGATTCCCTGTGATTTCATTATGACAACAACACACTTCATACCAGGCTCTCCGTGTGTGTGAAGTGCAGGGAAGGTTTAGCAACAAGACCACGTCCAAGCGGGATAGATGTCTTCCTCAAGCTGCTGGCCATGATTGTCTCTGTTACCTGAGCCCAGCTCAGTTATCACAAACTTTAGGATGTCCAAGGTCAAGGGATCAGCGAGCGATTCAAAGGCCCTGCTCCCTGGGACAGCCCATCCCACTCGCTCTGCCCAACAGAGAGGCTGCAATGTCCAATTTATGGGATCACCAGTTGGGATTCATGTGCTCTGCGAGTTCCAGTTTACGTCTCCAGCGGTGTACTTTCCTCCTTGAAGTAACTGTTAGCTTGGCAGCCCTATAGCAGGCTTGAATTCACCCTCGTGGGGTATTCCCAGAAGACCTCAGCTTCTGTTAATGATTTGACACTTTAGCACTGCTCTAGTGAGAGGAGGAACAACAAGGTTGAGATGCTCCTACAAAGTGTTGGGCTGAGGAGCATTAAGAACCGCAGCTCAGAGCAAATGCCTTCCCCTTGGCATCAGGATTTTAATCTGCTCTGGCATTTCGAGCAGATGAAAATATTGCTCTGCATTTCCATTTCTGACAGTGGCAGAGAAACAGAAGCTCCTTTATTTCACCAGAAGCCACAGTTTCCATTCTCGGAAGGAATACAGGAGTTAAGCAGCCCATATCACAGGCATTAGCCAAGTGGGAGCTTGTCATGTTTGATCAATTGCTGGTTGTAGGAGATTTTCTGTGAAATGTGGTAAAAAAAAATGCACTCAACCACTGACATAAATTAATACACTAACAATATTAAACTTTGGCTCCAATACTGGCTGCTGCTTCAGAGGGCTTGAGAAACTGAAATTCTGAATTATGTACCAAACCCAGGCCACCGACTCATCTGGCAACATTTACAAATGTCATATCAATGCTTTGCCAGAAAAGAACAAAGGCAAAACACTGACAGGACCCAGCAATCTTGGAAGAGATAGAATGTGGATGGAAATTCATGTGGAGTGCTTCAAACAGGTATGATCTGGATTGACCTGTAGGTTAGTGTTTCAGGTACATTACAGAAGCAGGAGGTTTGAAAGCTTTCAGGTAAATTAGATTAAAATCAATACTACTAATAAAACTTCACCATATGGCATAGGGAAGCCAAGCACTGCTTGATACGATGCACAAACAGATTCATTGTCAAGATGATATAAAGTGAATTTTATATGCAGAAGACAAATATTTTGGCTTTTGTTCAAAGCTGCAGCTTCTGAAGTCATGTGGCATCATGAGATGCAGCTCTCATTTGAACTTGGGGCAGGAAAAGATGATTCATGGGGTTGCAGAAAAAATCTAAAAATTGGAATTGTTCAAGAACAGAGAAGGCATAGAGAAGGAACAGATTTCTACACCATTATTGTTTTTAAGTGAAGTTCAAAATTTGAACCTTAACATGAAGATTTTGATAATGGTATTGATAATGCTACTTGACACCTTGGACTAACAGGAATAATTAATATTCTAATGTACTATATTATGGAAAAGATTTTCATATTGCTGCCCAAGAGCCATATACAGTTCCTGAAGCAAAATCCAGCATCTTCAGCTTCCTGATGGTGTTGTGGGATTCAGCATGTGCCACCTTAAGGCACCTGAGTGGGATCTTATTAGAGAAAAGGGAAGCCTGAGTGGCAGAGACGACTGGGAAGAAACTGAGACCTGTTAAATCTACCTAAAAAAGAGACTAAGAGAGATTTCAAGGTCCTGAAATCAGCACAGTGGTGCTGATTTTTAGGATATGTTTAAGGGAATCAGTTTAAAGGATGAACAGTATTTTATGAATGTATGCTGTGAGAATTAAATTTCTTTTTGGAGAGCTTAGGCAGGATGAAGCAGTGATGGGTAGAGTGAAGGGATGGATCAGTAATGCCGTACATCATGTTGACAAGACAAGGCCAAAGCTCCTCTGTGGCCTGCAGATTGGGCCAATCTGCTGTTCTGGTGTATGACACAAATAGATACCCAAAAACTCATCTATGCCAATGGACCTCACTACAAGCCAGGCTTCAGTGCCACCATGACTGTCTCTGTTCCTTCAGAAGAAATAGGTCACCATGTCACCTGAGAGTGCTCCCAAAGTTTGCCCTCAAAGCCCGTGTGGACATGTTGACCTCACTGGGTTGTAGCTATGGAGTGTGGTACCAGTGCTCAATCAGAGTCTGGAGCCAGAGGAGCAAGGCATGACACTCCACTGGGGAAAGGACAGGAAGGGAGTCCATACAGGGAACCACTTCTGGTTTTGTGCTGGGTCCAATCCAGCTACATGCTGATACCATGGTGAACCCCAAGCTACTCCAGAACTGCTTTATCTAAGCTGAAATAATTAACGAACTGTTTCCAGAACCCTCAAATACATATTTTGTTTTCTTTTTTCTTTTTTTCTGTTCAGTTGACCATTTCCAAAGCATGCTCTGCGTGCAGAAAAGCATCATTCATTACGAAGGTGTATTGTTCCCCATTTAACAGATGTATTTCCAAAGGGCTTGAATTCACCTGGCTGGTGTTTTCTTTCGCAGTAGCTTTGGCTTCCATGGTACTATGCCAAGAAAGAGATCTTTGTTTGTGCCCTTCACTCTAAGTGGTGTCAGCAAATTACCGGCAACAGCACATATTAGTGTCTTCATCAGAGTGAGAATTTATGATGTCACCGCTAAATCCATCAGGGACATTACATCCTTATAATTCATAGCTGACTCTTGAACACATGAAAGGAATGGAAGTGTGCCAGCTAACAAAGAATAATTGCCCTACTTACCTTAGCCATGATAATTTGCTTAAATAATAAAAATATGCTGGTGCAACAAGAAGAAATTAATGCGCTGATAAACACAAAGGAAAAAAACACCTAAGTACTGAGCCGTATATTAAATACCCAGCTTTCTGGCAGCATCATTTTCAATTTCTGATATTTTAAGCTGATGGAAGCTTTGATCAGTATTTACACTTCATTCAGTCAAGAGGAATATGGCAGCATTATTTAAATTTCCTTTTATGGCCCAAAGGATGGTAGTAATTCATGGCTGGAAAAAAAAAAGTACATGCAACAAGTTGCAGTAATTCCATATTTTTAATGCAAAATTAATTGACTATTCCTGAGAAAGGATATTGAGGGAGTATTCCAGGAGCCTAATTAATTTGGAAAGGAAGCTGAGATCACTGATGAGAGGAATTGCTAAAAACAGGCCTCCCAGTAGAGATTTCTGGATTTTTCACTGCTCAAGTCAGGCTCATCTCTTCCTTGAACTTTTTCTCAATGAGAAAATACACTTGGTTCACAGTGGAGAATTAAGGCACAAACAGATTTTTGTGGGACACAAAGTAGTCATCTTGAGATCTACATACCCAGGTTTTTTAATTTGGGAAGTATCCATTACTGAATCAAAATACCTTTGCGTTTTAGCAACAACAACAACAAACCTCTCCCCCTCCTTCTCTACTCTTCACCCTGAAAACTCTCTTTAAAAGTGTTTTCATTAAAATTCAGCTTTGATGGAACACTTTCAGCCAATACAAATGAGTGTGGTTTTGGTAAAACAGACTTTGGTAAAGCAAGAGGAAGAGGAGCTGAAGACATTTGCCATATTAACCCATACCTAATATATTAAGTGCTGGAAAGGACTTTGTAGTCAAAAAGATTTGCTTTTCAAAACATCACACAAACTCAGAGGGATGGAGGAGACAGGGAAAAAAGAAGGGGAAGCTTGGTGCAAGAAATCATCCATAAAAGCTACAAAGGCTGCCAGACAGAATATTAGTCTTCTGCTAAATTATACAGTGTGATATGAAAGCACTTGCGTTTCTGAAAGGCAACAAAAGAGAAAAATACTGATGAGGAAACCGAATCTTCAAAGCCAAAGCCAGGGATGTTATTCTACGCTCCATGGTAATCCCCATCTTACACCAGCTCTCTGTTTGGTCCTCAGTGCCAAGGGATGGTAAGCTCCACTGATTTCACCACCACTATCCTGCAGCCTATGAATCACAGGCGTTGTATTACCGCCAGGAAAAGGAACCTGTTGAAAGAGATGTGCTCTGTAACCATGGAACTCATCAAGAGGGTTACGAATTTTAACCACATGAGTGAGTAAAGTAAAGCAAAGCAAACTGTCAGCATAAACCTGTGAAGGGGAAAAATCCAGAGAGAGGCAAACTACTGCAGTGATGATATTTCCGTGATTATGTGTCTGGAGAACAGTGCACACCTTGTTATATGACTTATGAAAGAAATTATAATTTGTGCTCCTTGCATTTTGGAAGGTGAGTACTAGCATATTTAAGAAAAGCTGTCTATACTTAACTGCAGTAAAATGAACACGCAGCCGGACCAGACACTTCTAGTATCTTATCTAAAACTCGCAAAGCACAGTTTTTCCTTCTACTTTTATTAGCCAGCCAGAAATATTAATATGATTGTTCTGCAGTATGCCATGGGTTACCTGGAATACCTGAGTCACTTTGTATTCTGCATACTTTTAGCTGTTTTAGTGTTCAGTCTGAATGTTATCGTGTTGAGGTGGGATTTATTGCTATAAATATTTTTCTTATGACTCTTTCCTAGTGCTTGTTTGACAGTGATAAAAACTAAACTGACATATGTTCATTGTGTGGTAATGCACTTAATCCATGCCTTGTCTCTGGAGTCTTATAATCTATAGGCTGCATTGCATAAAGGAATGGCTTTTACAGTACTTCAGTCTTTATAAAGGAACAATTTGTGGATTAAGGGTGTCTTTCGCTACTGATACATGTTGGCACACCTACTTCTGTTTTCCATTGTATAAGCCAAGAGAGAATTCTGCTTGGTAAGAACATGTAGGTGTATTGATGCAGGTGCACTACATCTCAAGGGTTACCCGAGGCCATCCAAAAGCCAAATCTTCTCTTGAGTGTCTGGAAGGCTACAAGGTTGATGCAAGGGAAGACTTTCCTTTGGAGCATTTTAGTGCTTTATGTGCTCAGGCACTGCCAGCATTCATTATGCATCATCATGCCATGACAGGGTCAGGGTGCACATGAGGAGGTCAGGCCAAGCAGACCTGGACAGACTTTTTGCAGGTTGTGTAAGAGGAGCTCAGGTGGACAGGAGGTGGGATTGTGTATTCACAGCTACAGATGTAGCTGTGGCATGTCTTGGCCAGAGAACACTGAGCACATGTACCCATGGCTAACTCAGGGAGGAAGTAAGATCTATAGCACCTTTCTTTAAGTAAAGTGACCAGTGGAATTGGGACTGAATAACATCTTGTTCCACGAACATGGAACTACAGACACAGAGCACATTCGCTCAAGCACCTGAAGAAAATACTGTACCAAGGAATCATTTCCATTGCAGGTGAGTGCTTTGGAATCTGAGGTATGATATATTACTCACTTGACCTGCTGTGTCAAAATCTATGTGTTTACGAATAACCCACTCCAAAAATGTGGCTTGTGTCAATACATCTGTCCTTAATATGGCATCAGATTCAAAACTGCCATGATCCTGGTTCTTGGATTTGATTCAGATGTGACCAGAAACACAAGTGAATGATTTCTATATTTGGAAGAATAATTTCTAAAGGTCCCTGCATCAACACTGCTGCATCCAACTGAGCTCCCCCTATCTGTGTGCACATTTTGAACCCTGAAACAAACACAGCCCACACCCTCATCTGTGTCTTCAAGGTAACACATTCATACCTAAGTACTCTTTTGTCGTGAGTCTTGCAAGAAGCCAAATAATTTATGTATGGCATAAAATACATTTATGGTCTTTCACAGCAACAAAAAAGGCAGCAACTTCCTCATAACCCACTGTGAGTAAAGAGGGTGGTGCCAGTTTAGGAGGTGGAGGTGCTCTTGAGAGCCTTTCAGCAACCTATTCAGGAGTCATCAGAAGGCAAGATCAAACCCGTTGATTTACAGGCCAAACAGTTCATAGCTGTGACACACGCTGCAAGTGGGAGATTATTGCAGCACAACAGCTGCGGTCTCATGATTGCTGACTAGATCCCAGTGCTATCATCCTTGTCCCGTATGGACTAGATAGGCTGCACACACTGTATGGGGCAATGAGTCAAGGAGCCTGCAAGGCTTCTGAATAAAATAGGATGATGAGAGAATATCACACTTGATCTCTAGGTGAAGTATCGGGTGGTGATCACCATGTGAGCCAGAGACCAGTTGATGAGGACTGTCTCTTCTGCGCCTCCACTGTTGTTTCAGCAAGCTGCAGTGAACAAGGGCAGAAGGAAGGCTGGGTGTGGTGTTGCAGAGGACAGATAATTGCTACCTTAAACCTGAGCTTCCCCATGTTCAACAAGGGAATGAAGATCTATCTCTTTGTTCAGGCTTTTATCCAACTTCCCTCTCTGATAAAAATAACTTAACAGTGAATGGCAGTTTCAAGCAAACTGACAAAAGTTTCTACTTGTTTTTCTTTGAAAGCTGAAGTGCTTCAGGAGTTCACAAGGTGTTTGTTTGTCAAATCAGGGAATTTTTCTTTTTAATTGAAGGTTTAGGAGTAGCTCGGATACTTGGAGTAAATAAAATAAAACAAACCAAAGAAGTGAGAAAAATGCCACTCCTTGTGTTGAGGAATGCCATTGATCCCCAAGGCTGCTTTCAGCATGGTGATATCTGTCTGCCTGTTGCTGTACCCCTCTCAGCATAGCCAGCTGTACCCTGAAAGTGCAGCAAGTCTGTGCTGCTCAGAGGGCTTCCCAGAGAACCTGGAGAGACTGCATCCATGTGTTACAGGCCTTTGTTCTCAAATACAGATAAATTAGTTGTGCTGTTTTCCTACAAGAACTTGATTATCAGTCAAAATGGCAACATCAGTGCCTGTCCAGGTCTAACACTTTGCTCAGCAAAAATTGTTATGTGGAGGGAGGGGGGAGGAAGGAACACCTCTTTGAGTTTTCTTCATTTTAATGAAACAACAAACTCTGGAAAAAGTTTTTATGCACATTCCCACACCTTCACACATGTTTAGTTTATGTAGGCAAGATGTTGTAATCAGCATCTCTTCTACTCCTCCTCCCCCATCCTTTCTCTGCAAAGTGACCAGAGGAGTACCTGCATTTCTAATTCTTCAGTATCCTGTTTCATTCACAAAAGCATTGCTTCTTTCATGCAGAAAGACTGATTTGAAGGTACTTATGGAGCCTGTTTGCACTGGGCCGGATGTTCAACACACTGTTAGTTCCAAGTTTGGCAACAGAATCCTACTTTAGAGAAGGAATTGCAGCTCACAATGACCAAAAGTGCAGTCGCACCTCGCTATTAAAAAGGTCCTTCTTTCTAGGTGACATTCCACAGAACTGAAAATTAGGTATATCTTTCTTTATGAGGGGGACTCTGTATTGTATAAAAGTACTCTCCTTGAGATATTTTCCAATATCTGCTTGATTATAACGTTCTATTTAAACAAACTGGCAAGCCTGTCAGAAATGGTACTTATTGCAGGGCAAGAGGCTTTTGACCTTCTGTGTAATTATTCCCAGCTCTCCCTTGGAAGTCTGCATTACTCTAAACTGAATTTGTGGCATTGTGTGGTGCAAAAAGGAACTGAATTGTATCCATTAGTAAATTTGAACTGGAATGCACAGTAAATGTCAAGACTCTTAATTGCGTTTTCTATGATGGCTTCCAAGCTTACTAAGGAACAATCAAAAGCTATTAGTTATTGCTAGGTAAACATTTTAAGGATATTTTTTTTCCAGAAGACTCTTTACTTCTATTTGATGAGTCTTTGTACATGACTGAATGTGAAGCTATGAAAGAAAAGATGTGTTTGTGATAAAATTAGTCTGAGGACTTTCATGAGAACATTCAGGGCTAAACACTCACGGTTTCAGAGTGTTAACTGCAAATCTTTCTGCATTAGCCTATATTATAGCAAAGCCTTTTTTTATGCTGAAGTACCTGAGATACATTCTTACCTGTGAGTCTAGACTGTGCCAGACTTTTCTCCTGTTAGATGTTATCTCTCTCCTCCTCAGCAGTATTAAGTTGACCATGGAAGCAATCTTCCTTTTTATGCGAAATCAGTGATAGACAATCTGCTGTTTTCTTTTCTAGAGCAAGATTTTCAAAGCTATACAACAGTCTTGTGAAAGATCTGGTCAAGAAGAACATAAGGAAAATTTCTTCCTTTGGAGATCTCTTACCCAACATTTGACTGAAAGCTAGGCAGAGGGCAAGGACTGTGGCTGCTTGCAACAGCTCCTGAAAAGCCAGTGTTATCTGACCAACAGTAACACATCCTTATCCAAGACTGAGAATCTGTTCAAAGCCAAAGATAAAGTAGTTGGCTGCTGCAGCAAGATTGGTTAAGATACAGTGCTTCTGCAGCCAGCAGCACAAAAGGGAACGATGTGTTTAGCGTTAGATCTAGGTCAGATCTCAGCTCACATAACCACGTACACATTTAAGTTGCACTGAGTGGAAGCAGCTTGCAGCAGAAGAATGAGTTAGATAAAGTGCAGAGCAAGACTTGAAATCTTATCAGTGAAGCCCTGGTTCTGCCACTATTACCCACAATCTCTTTCAGATATTCAGAAGAAGTGTGTATAAAGCTATGTTCCATGGCACATCAGGTGACTTCTGAACTCTGATGTACAGCAACAAGCAGCAGCAGCAAAACAACAACAAAAACAACCAAACCAAACCAACAAAAAAACCCTCACAAAGAAACAAAAAATCCCCAAGACAAACAAAGCAAACAAAACACCAACCAACCAACCAACAAGGCCACTTGCTGAGACAACAAGGCAACTTGAGAGGTGTTGGTACTTTTACATCTGGACACGAAAGTACAGGCTCAGATGTTGAAAACTCAATCTACAGCCTCCTGTGCTTTGTGTGCCCTGTGTCCCTGCAGACACAGGGGTGACCAAAGTGAGACACGAGGTGTAGGGAAGTAGATGTAATTTGGACTGCCTGAATCTAGGCTCAAGTACTTTAAAGGACACCATGCTAGAAATGTCTTCATTCACTGTTCTTAACAACAGCTGACTCTTAGTGGTCATGAAATAAATTTATGCTGATTAACCATTAGAAAATTATGCAGATTTTAGTAGAAGATAAGCCTGAAATCATTAAGAGATAGCTGCTTGCAACTGATTCTTTTTTTTCCCCCAAACGGAAGTATCTATTAAAGCTGCACAGTTCATCTGAACAGGGATTGCAAAATTAGAGATGTTGTCTAAGTGACTATGTGTGAGAATGAGGATGCTCTTAAGAATGCAGTGAAAGAGACATTAGAAACTTTCTGAGAAGAAATCCAGACAGCAAGTTCTTCACAAGCAGTTTTTGAAAAGATTACTCAAGGTAAAATGTCAAAAGCACCTGACAGTCATTAAGAAACTTATATTTCGCATTTTGATTTTTATATATTCTCAAATAATCGTGTCATAGTAAACTGAAATCTGCAATCTAGTGGAAGTCATTATAAGAAATATTGGTAAAAAAGATGCTACCACTGCTTATTGTCATATAGTTTGTTCACAAAATTAATTCATGTTGTGGGTTTATTGATATGAAGAGGTAAACTATAAATAGAGAGGAGGAAGGATGAAAGATAACCACAGTAAAGGAGAAGGGATAACTACTTCTATGCCACTAGAAAAATGAGAAGACAGAGTTAAACAAAAAGCAGTATGAGATGATGCCAGTGATGACCTATTTCTTTTTCCAAAGAGAAACAGTGCTCCATTAATTCTTCTGCCAGCATCCTATCTACATGATATCTGCCCCAGTGCTTTGCAGTACAGCTTATTTATCTTTTTTGAGGAAGTGCTGCATTTGAGTGGGATTTGCCTGCCCCATCTCAAGTAGCTGGGCTGATTCAGTCACCCAAATGTTTGTCATTCGTTCATCTCATCCCCATGCTACCACCACTCTCCCGGCTTCAAGTCCAGTAAGAGACTAACCCTGAATACTCTGACTGTGGTGGCAAACAGCCACGTCTATAACCAACCAGTTGATCCTAAAAAGGACAACTCATGCCCACACCATGCTGTATTTATGAAAAACTCACAGGGTTTATTAAAATTTAAAAATAGTGGGAAATACGACAGAAGGATGAAGTGAACCTGTATTAAAAAGCCCCTGGATTTACATTGCCTAATGTGTGTCCGTGGCTCCACTGAGCAGCATTCAGCTCTGAATATAGCTCCCCCACCTGATCAGGACCATTGTTTGGTTTGGGATACTGTTTCCCCTGAGCAACAACCAAAGGATTAATCTCCTCTCCCTGTGGAACTGCAGATGGAGACTGCAGTGGACTACCTCCGCAGTAAACCCTTGGTGTTTCACAGGCTTGCTGAAAGCTGTTGAGCATCACATTAGTGTCTCCTTTTTTCACCAAAAGAACTGACCACCTCCCAGTCAGAAACCTGACCATCAGGATTATGGCCAGGCATCGCAGCTGTTCGCCTCTCTTACCTGGCTGGTAGTGATTCCCACGGGGCCTGCTGGCCCACCACACCCTCAGCAATGCCTCAAGCTGCTGGGAAGGCTGCACACACGTTGCTTACAGAAAAATGTGGGCTGCTGGGTGTCCTTCCTCTTCTGTGCCTGGTCTGTCAGGAACTCACTCCATTAGGCCTGAGGTTTACTGGAATCCAGGGAATCACATGCCCTACAGTGTTCATGAGACATGAGTATGGCTTGCAGGAAAAAAAAGAAGAAAGGAGGTTGCAAATCCGTGGAAATCAATCAAGCCTGTGAGGAATTTGTGGCTTATTTACTTAATTCATCCTCACTGCAAAGGAAAGAGTCAGCCTGATGAACCCAAGTGCTGAGTTGTCTGCTCTGGCTGCAGTCACACCTGCAAGTCAAGCAGTGGTGGGAAACACTCAGAAGCACTGCCATCACCTGTGCTTTTGTACCACTGGGGTGGGCTCTGGCCTGTGCTAGCATTGTTCCAAACAACAGCTGGGAATACTTGAGAATTTAGCAGACCCACACAGCCCACAGACCCTTCCCAACAGGCAGCTTGGATGCTGCTGTCCTGTTTTGGAGACTAGGAGAGTCAAACAGTGTGGACAAGAAATGTCTCGTACCAGCTGGCATCAATGCCAGAAGGTGGTTTCAGAGTAGATTTTTAATGTATTAATGTGCCATTTGGTGGTAGGGAAACTTCTTGGTTCTTGCAGCTTGGTGGTGCATGATTTCAGCAGCAAGTTCATCCACGTGTGTTTTTAGAAGTTGAGGCACTTTCTATTTTATCCCACTTTATTGAAAGCTGGGGCCCTGCTAAGGGCTGGGAATCAGAGATTTAGGATATCATAGAATCATATAATCTGCTGAGTTGGAAGGGATGTACTAGGATCATCGAAGTCCAACTCCTGGCCCTGCACAAGACAGCCCAAGAATCACTCCGTGTGCCTGAGAGCATTATCCAAATGCTTCTTGAATGCTGACAGGCTCAGTTCCCACTTTCCTGATTGAGCCTGTTCCGGTGCTCAATCACCCTCTGAGTGAAAAACCATATATTAGGACAAATAGGAAAGGACTTACACAGCTATGAAGGGAGACAAGAGAGGTGAGAGGTTTTCTTTTCTTTTCCTGTGAAATTTTGAATTAAACTCATTATCTACTTGTGATGGGCAGAGAGCTGTGCACAGCAATCCACAGGCTGGGTCACGTGCAACTTGTCAGCAAGTGGTTGTGGGCAGGAGAAGTGATAAGATGTATAAGTGTTCATCTAAATGTGCGTATCTAGTATAACCGGAGCTGTCCTAGGGTGTCGCACCTGGCCTCTGCTGCCTCTCCATGAAGGCAAGGGTCACCCACAGGCCAGGCTTCACAGCCTCTGATCCCACTTGGATTGTGTACCTGCCTATGTTTAAAGTACTGGCTTGAATCTTAAAGGAATCTGCCTGGAGTAGCTGGAATATCTGCTGTCCTATCTGAGGAAGCCACCGAGGATGAAGACCTTGATGTCTTGGTGGTTGATAGTGGGTGAGGGAAGAATTAACTGTCTCCTGCAGGCACCTTGTTTTGCAGCTAAGTGCCAGCATTTGACTGGGAGAGGTGTCTACCTGTATTTTGGATGCATAGCTTAGAGCAGACAAATTGCAGTGAAGGAATCTAATAAATTGCTTTGTTGCAAGCACAACCAAAGCAGTAATGGGCTCTGATTCAGTGGAGCAGGCAAAGTTCTGTGGAAAACAGCCAGTATGATTTAGCACTGGCTTTAGAAGTTCCTTAATGTTGTTTGCTAATGGTGCAATTGTACTTTTGGAAGGACTACACGGAAGAGCAATCCCACTGCCTTGCAAAGAAGCTGAAAACCAAAGACATTTATAAATGACTCAGTGAAGAGCTGAAAAATGGCCACACTACACAGCTCTAGTGGCCATCTTCCCTCCAGCAGAAGTGTGGGAGGGTAGATCAGGCAGATAGTGATGCTTCCTTTGGAGTTTAAAAGCCTGGGCTAAGGCTTGTCCCTGTTTTCCCTATACTAGTATCTAAAATTCATTTAGGGGGCTCTCAGAGGGTCCCTCTTTAACTTTGAGCACACAGAGCCTTCAGCACAGCAGCGTGTTGGTAGCAAGGAACCACAGTACTCCTTGAGGCAAGCAAGGATTTTCTGGCACAAAGTGCTTGAGCACCCAGTCCCTGAGAGGCCATGGATGAATTGCTGCAGTCCCTGTGGCAGACTTGTGCTAGCTACCACAGAGGCAGTGAGTGTTTCAGGAGGGGAAAACTTTCCTCTAGTAAAAACTGACGCTGGTGATTAAAGTGACACCTCCTCAAGTCGTCAGGAGAGCTCAAAATGCTTTCATTAGAACCAGCTAAACCAAATTCAAGTAACTGTAGTAATATTATATAGCAAACACAGTCATCTTCAATATGTCGTTTTTTCACCTGTAAACAGTTGGAAGAGAAAGTGACTGGCAATTAGTTGAGCACTGTGACGTAAGTTTTGAATTCATTCTATTACCTGGTTGAGCTTATAAATAGCAGAAGAAGCTATAAAAAAATAAGTCTTATTCATGTACACAAGGTAATCCCAGAGGATACTGCCGAATGAAACAAAGATAAATAATTTTAAAAACTGGATTTTAGTTATTTGGGCATATCAAGATAAACAAGGTGGAGAATGTATTGTGCAGATCCTCAAAATTGCATCAGAGGAACAATACTTAGCCTTTTAATTATTGTCTTCTCTAGCCAGCTTAGATCAATGGCAACTTTTCTGTTTGTTTTATTTGAATCCTTTCTGCTTTTTTGGTGTTTTTTTTTGAGGGAGGACATGGCGTGACTGTGCAGGTACTGGAACAGAGAAAAGATCTTAAGGGTTTGGCAGGTGAAAGCTGCTGTAAGTTTCACATATGTGCCTCCCCTTCAGTGTTTCTGAAATAAAGAGGAGATTTGTGGTGTATATATTTTTGACAGGACAACAAAAAATCAGACCTGAGTAAACGAATCTGTGACTTGTCTCCACCTGCAAAGAGGGCCTCCCCAGACTGAGCACACTGGAAGTGACTCACAATCACAATCAAGGAAAAATAAGGTTCTTAAAAGAATTGCCTGTCTAATCACCAGGGATCTGGACTTGACAACCCAGGCCTGCATTCCTAAAATAGGTTATATATGCCAATGTCAGGAGGGTGAAAACAGGAAAAATAGAACCACCTAACAGATATTTTAGTGAGGCTTTCTCTTCCTCTCATCAGCTAGTTCCATTTTCCAGCCTGGTGGAAGCAGGCAATAGACCAGAAATTTCTGCTGTATGTCTCGTTTTCCTAGGGATTGAGGACATTTAAGTGGAAGATCAGGTTCTTCTCAGAGGGCCATGCATCCTGTTCATGTAAGTGACTTTGATTAAGCTTCATAAATTCAAAACAAAAGGACATAGAAATATAAGAAGGAAAAGGCTTTAGGTGCATCTGATCCAAAAGCAAACAGAAGCCTCACACTTGCTCAGCCGAACCTAATCGAGCTCACTAGACTTGCTGAACTGATTTGCTGTTTGACCTGAAAGTTGCCTTAGTGTTCATTTGCCCCAGCATGTCCCAAAACACTGGTCTGAGTAGTTTCGGGGCTTAGCTCCAGTCTAAAACATGCTGACTTTGAGAGTCTGACAGAGCAGAACATCCTGATCCAGAGGTTTCAAAGGGTGCTGCCACGCACGAATCTAATACGTGTGTTGCAGACAGCAGGCACTCATTTTCCCATCACCTGGATGAGCATTCGTGACTCCTAGACCCTGGTGCCTGCAGCTGGAGCGTTCAGGAGTTACACTTGGAAGCATCATCTAGAACCTCAGCCAGATCTGTCCCACTGTGCCACCTATAAAATAATTATTTTATTTATAATATATACATATAGAAAATGTAAATTTTCAGCAACTGGGATGTACTGGCAATTTATTCAGGGAGCTGCAAGCAAATGAAAAAATGTCCAGACTTACTTTCTGCTTTATCAAAATATGTTAACTGTATGGAGGTATCCCATTTTGCAACACTGTATGCAAACTGTTCTTTCTTATATATGACTTCTGGATGAAGAACAAGTGCAACAGGAAAAACAGCAGTATAAACAATTCCATTTAACTACATTCATCTGGGCAAATACACAGAAAAGTCTGGACAAGCTTTGGCTTTCAGAGAGATTCTCAAACTGAGGGCAAGAGTGCCAAGATTTCATTACTCTTCTGCTGAAAGAGTTGTTGCTGTGCCCAAAAAAAGTTGGAAACCCACACCCGAATAATGAAAATGAATTTGTACTTAGTACTACATTCCTCCACTGGCAAGGAGAGAATGAACCGGGTGATGTAATAACTGTTTTTCATCTCAAAGTTCTACTAGACGGTATATTTCCTTTGATATTTATTGTGATTTCTTTTAATGACTTGAAGAGGGCCTCAGGCTTTGGCAGAGAAGTGCCTTTTGTTAATAGCAAGAACATTACTTATAATAATTGCATATTTCAATAAATATTTTATATTTTTTTTGGTGAAATTTTCAGCAATTCCTATTTTAAACTTGGTGAAACTGCTCAAGACTATGCATACCCAACATTTTGTGGAGACAACAAATGGAAGTCAAATTTTGTTTCAAAACTTGACATAGTATCAGAACAGAGGGTGTCTGCTACTTGGAAAGTTCACTTTTTGAAATTTCTTTCAAACTGGAAATTCCAGAAGAATAATTAAATAAATGCATAATAACTAATTAACTAATTAAAAAACCTGACAAGATGTTTGGGGTTTTGCTTACCATACTTTTTTCCTCCTTGAGGGGTCAAGTATGGACAATTGCAGAAATGTTGTCATAGTCTCCTCAAACAGGCTGGATACAGCTTTAGTGACTGGGTCTTGTTACACTGAGTTACAGGATGAAAGAATACCAGACTGAAAACTGTCCCTAATGACCTAAAGTATCTGCAATGACAATTAGGTGAGAGAGCAGGAAGGATTGTCATAAATACTGCAGGAGATAGGGGACACCTCATGCAAGCATCCAGAATTTAGTGGTAGTGCAACTTGCTTTGTACATCTCTGGTAGTTTCATTTAGAGCTTTTGATGGTGGATTGATATTTGCCAACACACAGTTCGAATTTAATAACTCCTTTCTTCTGTTTTATCAAGTGAAGGGGAAGCAGAAACTGTACCATGATTCTGCACTCGCCTTAGGAGTAATCATAAGAAAAAACAGATCAACAGAGCAATTATTATTCTGTTTCACTGCTGAATTGTAATACAGGATTTCATGAAACTTACGCCTTATGTGCCTGTTATGGGGAGATTTGTAACACAACTCAGAAAAACCATAGAAAATATTCCAAGGGTAAAAGTATTCCGATGTGAGACAAGAGGCGCCAAGACAAGAAAATACATGTTTGTGAAAAGAAGAATCCCTATATCGGATATGATCGCTGCTTGCAGATAACGCAACTGCGACTCATGAAGGAAGCAGGTTGGATGTGCTTGACAGCTGTTTTTCTTTTGTATTTGAAAAGAGGCTTTAGGCTGTGTACATTACATTGCACATGGTGGATGGAACAGAGAAGTTACCATCTGTAACTGCAGAAGAGGGATGGCAGCATCTGCTGGACGACTTGCATCTAGAAGTCAGAAGGAAATTAGCCAAGATCTTTGAAGGCCCGCAGTAAATTTTAGCAAAATTTGGAAAACTGAAGGAATTTCTGAGGATTTAAAACCAGGACTCTTGGTACTGGTTTGGTTTTTGAAAATGGTGAAAGGAATGACACAGGCAGCCATCAGATAATTATTCTGACAGTGTTGGTTAGAAAACACAGGGCCATGGGTTTTGGACTTCAGAACAAAGGTTTAGAAGCTGTACATATTTTGGTTGGAAGTCAGGGTTTGTTTGTTGTCTTTTGTTCTAAGTTGGCAGACAATGGTAACTATACTGATGTCACATGGATTTCTCCAAGGCATTTGACTTCCTATCAATTACATTTTGACTAAGAAATGTGAATTATATAGAATTAACACAGCATAACACATAACAAGTGTGTCATAAAGTGACTCCTGGAGAGATCTCAGGCAGCTGTTACAATGGAAGAGCAGACCTGCTTCCAGCACTGACTTCTAAGCTGGCACTGTTCAGTGTTTTCATTAACAACATTGATGGCCATACAAAGTATTTTCAAGTAGGGTTCTTAGGCAACACAAAGTTTGTTGGGTTAAAAAAATATGGATGATAACATAATAAGGGCAGAATCAACATAACTGTCTGCTTAAATGGTCACAGTCCCATAAAATGTGTTTCAGTACGGACATGCACAAGACCTCTAGAAACAATTCCTTCCACAAGATAGTGGGTTCATTAATTCTTTTAATTATAAGTCTTTTATAAATCCTTTATTATTTAGTCTTTTAGTCTTTTATGACCAACTTAGATGCAATCAGGAGGCCATAGTTGGGGGGTATAAATTTAGATGAGATGTGTGCAGTTCTGGGCCCCACAATTTAAGAGGGATGGGAAGGTACTCAAGTGCATCCATAGAAGCGCACAGAAGTGGTGAACGGGCTGAGAAGAATGTCCTGTGAGGAGTGGCTGAGGACTCTGGGCTTGTCTAGTTTGGAGAAAAGGAAGCTGAGGCATGACCTCATTGCTCATTCTACAGCTTCCTAAGGAAGGGAAGGAGAGATGGAGGTGACGATCTCTTCTCCCAGGGAACCAGTGACAGAACTTGTGGGAACGGTTCAAAGCTGCACCAGAGGAGGATCAGACTGGACATTAGGAAGCATTTCTTTACTGAGAGGGTGATCAAATCCTGGAACAGGCTTCCTAGTGAGGTAGTCAATGTCCCAAGCTTGTCGGTGGCTAAGATGCCTTTGGACAATGACCTTAATAATATGCTTTATCTTTTGGTTGGCCCTGAATTGGTCAGACAGTTGGACTAGAGGATAGTTGTATGACACTTCCAGCTGAAATGATTCTACCCTATTCTGCTGTATTCTATTCCATGATGAGCTAAGTGCCTAGTTTCCTTTTTTCCACTATGGTTCATAAGGGAAAGAAAGAAAGAAAAAACCACACTGCATAGACCTGACGCGTCTTGCCTCAGAAAGTCGACAGACTAACCCTCACACTTGAATCCAGTTTCAGATTGGACCACATCCTTAGCAATATTTCTGACCCTATTTAAGGGACTCTAAATACACTCTCATCCTAGTTATGCTTTTCTAGATTTCAGCTTCTAGGAAAATGCACCTAATGTCAAGGCCAGTTTGCCTAAATTGACCTTCAAGCAATTACTTCTTGCCAAGCCTTTGGCAACAAGATTAGAAAGCATGCCATTATCAGGACTCACACTAGCATATGGGATAAACAACGTCTCCTCTTCTTTTCAGTAAATTTAGAAAGCTGTACATCTTAACTCTTAGGAAATGTTTGTCTCCCAACCCTTGGGTCTCATTTATAGCCGCACCGGTATTTCCACATTCTTCTTGAAATGGGGATTTCAGACAGGCTTGGTATCTGTATCACAGTGACAGCCTTGTCAAGGCTCTGTGGACAGCCTTGGCATTTCCCAGTCTTGCTGGGATATTCTCCTTTTTTGGTGGGATATTCTCGTTTTTATTTCTTGCAGTCACTGGTGCTGTTTTGTGACAGGAATCTACTGAGATTCAGTTTTTCAAAATTATTAAATGTTTGTTATAGCCACATTTTCTATGCAGGATGGTCAAGACAATAGAGTAAAACAGAACTGAATCCAATTGAATCAAATAGAATAGAATAAATTCCAGTTGGAAGGGACACATCAATCATCCAGCTCAACTGCCTGACCCCTTCAGGGCTGACCAAAAGTTAAAAGCCTGTTACTAAGTTCATTGTTCAGAATTTGAACTTGTTAAATTAATCACAGCCCGATGCTCCAATCTATCTAGGTCCCTCTGCAAGGCCTCTTGTCCCTCTGGAGAGTCCACACCACCTCCCATGTCATGGGGAGCTACATGTTTGCTAACTTCCACCTTGTGACAGAGACTTGAAGTGTATCTCACGTGTTGCATCGTCAGTAGGTTGCTGAGGATGACTTCCCACTCTTCCTTTGTGTTCAATGTCCAGATACATTTGTATGCTCATGTACTTCTTCCTCCCTCTGAATCAGTGCAGCTTTATCCCAGCTGGAGGAAAGGCTGTGCATCAATATTCTCAGGGGGAGCAGATGCCAGCTTGCTCTCTCCTGCTCACATGCTCAGACACAACTAATCACCAGGTTTGAGTCAGTGCAGGCATCACTAGGGCTTTCCTGCTCCGTACCTGTGGCATCTCTAACCCTGCTTGATTCAACCCTAGCACATTTAAAATAACATTTATTTATTTATTTTTGTTCCTCATTTTGGGACAGGACATGAGGACTAGGGTCTTTAATAAAAACAGCTTGAACAAAATTGCCAACAAATTGATACCATCATTCTGTAATCATCTGCCATGCCTGTCTGCCAGCTACTTCCAATTAAGAATATTTCAAAGTCACAAATTATGATGAAGTACGGTGCACAGCTGCGGTCTGTCTCTAATATAGGCCTGTTCTGCTATGCTGTTTCAGCTATGCAAAGCTGAATAAAGAACAGAGACCCACTGGTAGTGGTGGAAGTAAGTGAATTATTTCCTCTTATGATTTAGAGGGCAAAATCTTCAATGTACTAATGCTGGAGTCCTCTGAATGTCACTTTAGCAAATATATACTGTCAGTATGAGTGATTTTTGGCTCCCATGTTTCATGAGGTAATGGTCTACTTAATGGTTACACATGAGCAATCATGATAAAGGAAAACACTTAATACATCATCTTGCATTGCCCACAATCTAAGGCTGAACATTAAATAATCTCATCCAATCTGATGCACCTGGGACACTGAATTACTGTGAGCTTGAGTATTTTAGAAGCCCCAAAATATCTGCTCTCTGAGCTTGCACAGTACTTTGAATTCTCTCCTCCACACATGGCATTGTCCAAACTTCATCCAATTCAGCTATTATTGGAAAGTGAAACAGATTTTAAATGAAGAACAGAGTTGGCACAAAGTGAAGATCAAGAGGTTTAATACAGGTGTATCTTGGCTATCACAAAATATTTACTTCAATTTCAATAATACTGAGCAAGAAACTGGCAGCAGTGGAAAGACTAGCAAGCCCAGCTCCACTTAACTGAATTTTTGGAGTAATGCATTTATTTATTTATTTATTTATTTGTTTTTTATTGTTATTTATATTAAATATGGACTTGGGATGTGAAAGAGTGTACGTCTTCTGAAGTCAGCTGAGCCCCTGCAGGCTGCATCGGCAGAGGAACTGGTAGAAGGACAACAGGGACAATCCTTCTGAGAGACACCAGATGCTGTTCAAGTGGCAAGTTCCTTTCTTGTGAGGTGCTCTGAGTGTGACAGTAAAGCTGGGACAGGCTTTGTGTTAAAGCCTGGAGTGTTCCATACAAGTGTGTAACATTTTCTGTAACGGTGGCTTGTTAAGTTTTATTTTCCTCAAAATGTATCAGCTCAGTTCAATTGCATGGGTTTCACCCTTAATTATTTATTAAAGTCATGTCCACCTGCTGGATTATTTTGCCTGGTATTGAAATCAGGATGACACATCTATAATTATCAAGTCACTCCAACTACCCTTTTGAAGTGCTGGCAGAATGCTTGGTTGGGTGGGGGAGAGTGTTATTAATTCTGTCGCTCTTAAATTGTGACAGATGTTTCTGACTGCTCCTCATCTTTTCATTTTACTACTCTATTGTTCAAGAAATGTATGTCTGTAAATTAAGAAATGCCATTTGTTACTGGTATGGTAGAAAACACTTCCTCTTCAGAAGATGATATGATGATATAATGGAAGAAGATTTAATGATTTATTCTGTATTTTTGTGCATTAAGAAAAAGTTACATGTAAGATTTTCAGATGTTTCTGTAAGTTATAGTTGTTCCAAATCTACTGGAAAGACAGAAATCTTAAAAGTTTACGCCCTCTCTATTTTTGTTCTGTATTCTTAGTGGTTATCCAAGTCTTGGGGTTATCAGTAGCCCAAAAGATAGCATGTCAGCATTAGCTGTTAAGTGAGGATGTACAAGGAATACTCTTGAGTGATGATAGATCGTCTCAGGGCAATTTTAGAAAGTGTTAAAATTAATTCATATTTCACCTTCAGTCTTTCAAAATGGCTGGGTTATAGCTACAATGCTTAACATGTCTTCCCTATCATTACCAGTCATTAGCAAATATCACCTGTCACGTTTTCCAGTTCCTGCATTACAACAGGCATTTCTGCTTCTCGATGACTGCGAATTGCCCCTGTTCGATCCTGCACTGTTGAGACAGCTGGTGGGAACATCCAAGATGTCAATTATCTCATATGTTTGGCAGATGGACAAGACCTTTTCCAGAAGACCTTTCTGACAGACTCTTACTGAAGCTGTCATATCCCCCACCTGACCCTCATCTTACTACATTTGCTTCTGTCAGAGGACTTTGCTATGTGTTTTCCACAACTTATCATATAACTCATATTCTTAGCGATGAACTGTGAAATGTAACAGATGGGATTGCAAACCCCCAAAATACCAGGAAGCAGCCATTTTCCATGGTTGCTATATAATCATGCAGGGATGGTAGTGACATGTGAAATTGCTTGAGACTTTCAAATCTCTCAAGAACACGTGCTGATTTTTGTTTATAAAGCAACATTAATCTCAATAACTGTTACCCATACTGGGCTGTAAATTCAACCCTTTGATTTTAAAATATGACCTTAGGGAGAATTGTCCACCAGAAAACTTCTCAGTCAGGTAAGGCACAAACTTGAAACAAAAAAAAAGGCCTACAATAAAGGTCATTAATGCTTCTGCATTGGTTTTTACACCCAGTGAGAAGAAATAATCAAGTCCTACCACTCTAGAGTATTATACTTGTTCTTGCACAAGTGCCAGCTTTGTACCCTTCTGCTGGGCATGTCCCAGTAATAATGAGCATGACTAGTTGCACAGAAATTTCAACTTTTTGAAAAGCTCTCCCTTGCACAAAATATTTTTGATGTGCATGGTACCTGTGCTTCACTTTAACTCTATGTGAAGTATTCCAGGAATCTAGAGAAGGTACATACATTTGAGACTGGTTTTAAAAACTCATTAGAACAATATCCAATTCCTATTTTTAAGAAGAATGTTTATGTGAGGCTCCTGGGAAAATTCCAATCCCGCTAATTATGTTTTACTGAAATATGTTATCACCTAAAGTTTTACTTGGATGGAGTATAGTTTTTTCGGTTGTTGCTCCTTTTACAGAATGGTTTACTTTTGGGTAAATAGTTCTGCTTTGAGGTGTTAGGCCTTGCTATATTTCATTGATAGGTTTAAATCAGGGATATTTTTTTTTTTTTTTTGTTAAAGAATACAGACCAGGATGCTTCAGGCCTTTAGCACATCAGGATAGGATATTCAGGCTGTTTTGCAGGTGAGGAGGTGGAAAAGCTCACCTGAGGACTGATTCTGGCCACACTTACTGATGTGCTCAGTAGGTTAAAGCCCGAGTCCAAAATCATGTTTGGCTTTGCAGATTTTTGGACACGCTCAGCTTCTGCTTAGAATCTGCTCCTGATGGCAGTTAATGTGAGGAATCAATTTTATATACATTCTTCCTCCTGTTGACTAAATGGAATTAATCACATGCCTGGGGTTGAAGTAGGGGCTTCTGTGTTTCTGAAGTGACTTGGAATGCATTTTTTTGTACTTCTGTTTTTTAGCATAAGTAGTACAAAAATCATACTTCTTCAGGAATATTTTAATGCTTAGAAATCTGTTCTGATTTCTTTTTTCCATTGCAGAAAACACTTTTCATTATGGTTTCTGAAGACCAGACCTGAACATATATTTAATTTCACTTACAAATTCACATCCCAAACACTATAAAACTGTAAAAAATTCAGTAAGAAAATATTTATATCCACATTCTGGCTGTGTAACACAAATATTTTGTCATCATTAACATTCCATGGCAGGTTAAAAATCAAATTGCATACAATATATTTATTTCCAAAGTGCTGAATATATTCCTTTTCAAAATATTTTCAGATACATTATAATTATTAGGATGAATCACAGAATTTCTTTGCTTTTTGGGCCAGCCAGAAGTACTATATTTATTCTCTCTTGCTTATACTGGTAATCAAATTTTTGGCTGTTCTCCAGAAGTGTTCATTAGCCTTAAGAGAGCAGAAAACGGGCATCTTGGAGTATTCCTGGAAGTTTTGTTAAACACCATCATTCAGCTTATGGCCATTACAACTGCGAGCCAGTCCAGAAGCTCTGTGGCCCTCCCAGCAGCTCCGGGCAGCATCTGATGCAGCCTATGTTACCTGTGACCCAGTGCTAATACAGCTCCTGTAACGCGTGAACTCCGAGGCTGTTCCTCACCAGCTTAGGGCAGAGTACAGCTGTTCTTTCTGCACCTGCCTGGAGGGAAGCCCCTCCAGGCCTCCTGTAGCCAAAAGGGAGCTTGTCTCATTTATCCCAAAGTGCCTCCTTTACCATAACTTCCAAATGCAATGATAATATGTGAAATTAAGCTGTCATAAAATACAGTTTGGAATATTCCAGACTAGATGTCAGGACATGGGGGTTTTGCTGCTACCCTCCTGGTGGTTCTGGGCAAGACATGCCTCATTTTGTGCCTTGGATTCTTTGGCTTTGCACTGAGGCTATTTACACTTCATGTTTGCTCTCATTACACTCTTCGGTCAGCAAGTCAAATAGTGCAGCATTAAGTGTGAGGAAGTCCTTGGAAAGCCAACTGTGGGACACTCTTCCGCCATTATGCCTATGATGAAGCTCTTCTCCGTACCACAACTGCTTCTTTTCCACCTCCAACGAGCTGTGTGTGATTGTTACCCGTAACAGATCCAAACCATTTGCTGAGAACTGGTTATTTTTCATAAT
Source organism: Rhagologus leucostigma (assembly GCA_013397725.1). NCBI lineage: Eukaryota > Metazoa > Chordata > Aves > Passeriformes > Rhagologus > Rhagologus leucostigma. The sequence continues at coordinate 376,192 of VZTD01001019.1, forward strand.
CTGCCACTCTTTAGTAAGAATCTAGTTGCAGTTAAGGGTAGGATAAAAGCATCCTAAACCCTTTAGCTTAGCTTGTTATTACTCAAACCCCGGTCTGATCCAAGATGAAAGTTCAACTTGCCTGCTTTTCAAAACTGCTTAATATTGTATGTTCTTAAGTTTTCTAGATTCCTCCCCATTTACCTGAAAGGTCCCAAGGTATTTAGGTTTAGTCACCTACATGTGGTCAGGATCATCTGTTCCTGGTAAATTACTTCTACCTGCAGGTAAACAGACATCTTAATGCTGTTAGTATTCCCTGAAAAAAGTCTCCAGGCTCACTTGTGGTAAAAACTGCAGTCAGTGTCATTAGGAAGGGTCGTTTGTAGCTTTATCGGGTAGTTCCACCTCTTTGCAAGATTTCTTCCTCTCCTTTACAAGGAGGGAGAGATTTCAGTTTTAAGCATACAAGAAGATTTAGGCTTAATGAGTAAGTTCCTGAGGCTTGCAGACAATGAGATATTCTTTCTGAGCCCGGTATCTGGTTTTCTACTTCTGCACTGAAGCCAGGTCACTGCAAAATCAGGCATCCAAGAATTCTAGAGCTGTGAAAGCAGTTATGTCAGAGCCTACTTCTAGTCTAGAGACTCAATTGCTCAGCTGAAGCTGCTAGAGATTTGTTCTTGAAGTTTCTTAGGAGTTATTGTTCCTTTCCAAGCAAGACTTTGTTCTTTGCCCAGTGTCTTTTGTGACAAGCAGATACATCCGAGAGATTTGGAGAGGAGCTCTGGCTCTGCAGCACATATGTTGCTTGCAAACATAGAGACAGTTTTTCTTAAGAAAAATGTCTGCACAAGCACTCTGAGCAGGGGTATCTGGGTTCACCACGATTGATGCCATTCTTGTGCTCCTGCTGCTCTTTCTTCCCAGGGTTCTAGAAAAAAATCGGAGCAGCAAGAAACTGTCATAATCAATAAAGATTGCAGAGAAGCCCTGGAGGATACAAGCACAAGAGTAATGAATTTCAAGCGACTTTGTTATCTGCATATGTTATATCCAGATTAAGGATTATGTGGGCCAAGACCACAGGGTCATATAAGCTGATTCAAGGTCAAGTCTTCTTTAGTAGCTCAGTATTGACAGTCTCTGAACACAAATATGTTGCATCTTAGGGATGGCTCATGTGCAGAAGCGTCATAGCCACTTCGGTGTGTCCTATAACACAGACTAACAAAACTTGCCAAACATGTACTAATTCAGGGGAGAACCAGCTCAGCTGCCCCTGCTTCATATTCCTGGGATCCAAACAACTAAAAAATATGACACATGCAACACCATCAGCTCATACCTAGCAGGGTTTATTAGCCTTGCCTGACCTGAGTTACCTTTGGATAGCCATTCTGTAGCCAGTTAAAGAATCTCTGCTGGTCCTCAGGGTGCTGGAAGACATGGATACAGAGGCACCAGAGATGATTCTCCAGCAGCTTTTCGGGCTGTGTTAGTGCTTTGGCTAGTGCTTCTATACTTTGATGGAGCCAAGTCAGTTGAGTTCGGCTGGACATTAATACCTTGTATTCAGGTACCGCGCTACCCAAGTTCTTCTTTCATCCTCAGTAGCTCAAATAGGAGGAGGTGCTGGTACAACTCTTACAAAATCATGTTTGAAATAATCTACAGATTGATGTTCCTATGGCTGTTATACATCATGCTGAAAATACAAACTGTAACAAAGAGCAACTGCTCTCAGGACAAGCTGAAACACGAAGCTTCACACCAGAGGGAGCCAGTTGTGGAGGGTCTTTGTCTGGAGTGCCCCAGCTCTGGATTTCTGACAGCCAGAAAGATTACCTGGTCCTCAGAGCCATTTAAATGCAGACTGAAAAAAAAAAAATCTTAGTTTGCACAGTCTCACTGTTGGAAAGCCCTCAGCTGACTTCTTGAGCGCAATTTTCTTTCTTTCTTTTTTCTTTTCATGTACACTTCTTTGAAGTGTTTTGCATGAAGGTGTTATTGTATATTTTGGGAAGTGTTACTGTCCCTGTGTATTTTCTTCCAATGTAGCTATAAATTTCTATCTAAATATGCTCAGAAGCTGTTCACTGTCAGAACATGAAATCAACTAGTAGATAAGGATACATAAACGTGGTTATTTCCATAGACAAATCAAAGGCACAAAACAGATGAACAACATTCTTTCAGTCTTAAACACAAGCAGCTATATGGGTGGCAGGATAGGTGGTTTTGCCTTTTAAAGTGTGTTTCCTTAAGCATAAGTGTGAGTTTTGATGTCCCCAAAATTAATTTGCATCTGACTATTGATGTTCTTATCTCTTTTTTCATGAGAGTTTGCTCATGAAACTCCATCTCACATCTCAAACTGTGACAGATCATTAATTTTACCTGCCTCAAAATTAGACAGGTAGTATAAAGTAGGAAATTTACCTGATTTGATAGCCCATGGAGGAAGAGAAGCAGCTCCCAGAGGTCCTCATCTCATACCTTAAATATGTGATATCGCATATCCCACATCAGTCTTAAAGTTCAAAGAATTGAAAGCACTGACCTGGTGAATAAAGAAAGACTGGAAACCAACTAGCTTGGATTAAGAGCATGACTTTTGGATGGCTAAAATGAATTACATTAAATCCTCTCCAAAAAACATAGGTGTCTAACTGAGACTAGGTTTATACCAACAAATAATTCACCACAATAGGACAGATCAGTGCTTAACAGCAAAGGCCTTACAGCTGTGCTTACTTCAGGCAGTGCTCTGGACTGAACATCCCTGCAAGTCTCGTGGTTCAAAGCTGTGTGAAGGACCAGTCATTGCGTTTAGCCTTTACACCTTTCCTTGGGGGTGCAACTGGAGCAGAGTCTCTGGTTTAGTTTCCTTTGGAAGGAATCTAGTTTATCTCCCCTCAAAACTGCCTTGCAATGGTGCCAACACACTGGGCTACCACTACAAGCCGAGGTGTTGGAGTACAACCTCAGTTTTTCATTAATGTCTGCTAACAGAGAGTGCTGTTGGCCATTAAATCTCAGTGAAATCCATGAGACTCAGCAGGGACTGAAAATTTTCCATGGGCAGATCACTCTCCCAGCTGCAAACCGCTATAAACATATTAATAAGGGTTCTCTGTTACAAACACATTGATAAAGATTTTCTGTTATAAACATACTGATAAAGGTTTTATACCAAAATGAGTCCTTACGCAAGATTGTGATCTAAATGAGAACTTAGAAGCAAATCACAGGACAATAGATTAACCAAACAATTTAACCCAACAACTTAAGGACAGGCCAAAATCTTCTGTTTTTTTCAGTACTAATTTTCTACATACTTGTTTATATTTAAAAAGAAATTTCCCCAATCACTTATAAAATGCAGGTGTTGATGAGCTGCCACTGCAACAGTTTTTCTACACAGCAATTCACAGAATCACAAAATGGGTAAGGTTGGAAGAGACCATTGGGTCATCTGTTCCAACCTCTCTTCTTTTGCTTTATCCCTCCTGCCTCATGATTTTTGAAAGATGGTGGGTTTCTAGAACTGCAGCAACAAAGACCAGAAGAAATAGTTTATCTTATTTCAAAAAGAAAGGAGAGACTTTTGCGGCTGATTCATCTGCCTGAGATCTGGAGTTCCTTTTGGACATGACACAGTTCAATCAGGATTTTAATGACTGGCAGTTGTAGTTACCATCTGTTATCAGGTTTTCTTCTGCACACCTGTTCCATGTGATAAATCAGTTGCTTTATAGTCAACGTCCATATTACTTGAATAGAGTCCTGCTGTTACTTTGACGTGGTATCCCACTAGTTAACAGACTGAATAAAAAGGGTAAACACTACATGGATCAAATACTGAGAAGGCAGGAGAGAAATATTTGGCTCCTGCCAGCAGCAAAAGAATCCATCTGGGAGGAGCTCAAAGTGGTACGGTAGAGGCACGACCTGTATGTAAAGGAAAGTCAATAGAAAATTTTATTGTGGCAAATTTACTAGTGGTTTGGAACTGACTACACTGGTAGAATAATTGGGGAATGCACATTGAATAATATTCAATGAGGTTTTGGCTCACATTGTGTTTTTCAAGCTATCCATAAGCTATTAGAAAAATTAAAGATACATGATTTAATCAACAGTATTTCATGCAGGGTTGAGAAGATAATGGGGAGATGTGGGGAAACACTGACCCACTCTAACTCCAGGGCAAGTGGGTGAGATCTCACAGTTTTCCAAACAAGGTGTATGCACCTCATCACATAGTAAATGTGTAAAAGACTGCTGCCTAATTTTCCTTGCTGATACGGGAACAGACTTCCAGCTTCTGCTAATGTAGCCATAAAATATTTCTGCATTTCATTTTGGATTTCAAAATGCATTTTTGATTAACATTCTAGAAGTATACAGTTTCAGTGACCTTCCTGCACTGAAATCACTTACTGTTCTTTTGTCAGAGGCAAGTGAAACACTTAGAAAATTTATATTTTGTTTTGCATGCTGATAGGCTCTTTTTGCAAAATATCCTCAGGGCTAATTGCTTAATTATAAAATTAATAGCAGAACATTATATAAAGTCAGGCAGAACGTGTCACTACATAATTAAACTGTGGTCAGTATTCTGGATCATGTTCTCAACTGCTCTAAGGCACAGGGGGTATGCAAGTGTATCTCTGTTTTTATCACAGAACCTGGACTTTTATATTCTTCAGCAATTCTGAGTCACCAGGCACAAAATCCCGTTCTTCTCTCTGCAGAACTGTGCTCCAGACTATCAGATATGTCCTGGACACTGAAATATATGAAATAAGTGAAAGTTCTGCTGAATAATTGGTCTGATAAGAGCAAGGAATGTTTTAAGAAGAAAATGCTCATAGCTGGAATTGCAATCATTGCAGTTACTGTGAGCTGGTCTTAAAGCAGATAGATTGAACTTTAATCAATCAGTATGTTTTTTCCAGATGGCCATAAGAATGTGTTTTACAATGTGCATTTTAAGGAGTGTTTGTTTCTTAACTCCCGAGGTAAGAGTATATTAAGACATAACACTGAAATCAGTTTAAAGAATACCACAAACACCATAGCCTATTTTCTTTCCAATATATAAATAAGATATGGCTGAGAGATAGTGACAGCCTTCTTTTCTCTGTTTCTCTCACAAGGACGTGTATTGAATACTGTGCTGCCAATGCCTTCATTAATTATTCATATGCAGAAAAGCCACAAGTCTCTCAGGTCCAAAGTTAATCAGTGTTGCTCCAGACTTTTGCCTTTATGTCTTGGATGCTAGACAAGAAGACCGAAAATTATAAGAGCTCTGGCAGAGGCCTTGGACTTCAGGGATCTCTGCTTGCCTTCACTCCACCACTAACCCAACTTTCGGTAAATCCTTTCTGTGCCACTGGTGGATTTCTCTGATCTGTATTTCCAGACTTGGTCAATCTAGAAAGTCCCTTGAGATGCCATGAAACCTCTTTCCTTGGAAACAAGCTCATCTAGGGGCCAACTGGGCACCTAACTTCACTTTCTACCAGGGCAGAGTGCTTCCACTTAGTCCTTCCATCTCTAAAACTTTGGTGATGCTCGGTTGGCCTCAGAGCATTGCTGGTAGCTCAGTCTGCCTTCCTGGTCTCCCGATACAGCAGATTGCTCCAGAGGGTGGATCTTAGCTGCAAACTTCAGGATCAGGCCCCAGCCGAAGCAGGCAGACAGCAGCCCAGACCTGGCAAAATGCACGTCCTTCTCAGCAACTTGTATTATCCGCCCTTAGGAAGGAGCAGATCTGGAGGGAGCCTCAGTTGTATAACACCAGTATTAGCAGCAGGATCAGGAATGCCCTAATTCCTGGAGTAATTTGGGGTTGTATAATGCGGCGAATGAGCTTTGCTTTAGCAAATGCTCTGGAGTGGGAAGGAGGCACTTGGGGAAACAGGATGAAAAACATTGTGACTCGAATGGATGCAGTGGATTAAATGGGATTTTAAAACAACACAAGCATTAGTTGTAGTAGCAGCAGAGCCTACCAGAAGGTGCTGCTTCTCCTCTGCGGGAAAGAGAAATAGAGCAAAAATACACCACAAAGTTGCAGGACAGTGGGAACCTTCAGAGCACTGGGAACATGGCATTCGAGGTTTACAAGGCCTGCAAACTCCTTTTTAACAGGGTTGAGCCTTTCAACCTCTACCACTAAGTGTCTTAGCCCCAGTGACACCCCCACTAAATTAGTGTACTGCTTAACATTGTGTTATTTAGTATTTCAATAACCAAAGATATTTTCTTCGTGTCCTGCTTTCTGGGGAAACAATAGGCTCAAAAAGCAGGGAAGCAAAGAAAATGGTACAAAGGAAAGCTTAAAAAGAAGCCTTTTTTCCAATATGGATTTAGAACACCCATCAGAATGCCCTTCAAACACAAAGAAAAAAATGAAACTAGCTTATCCTCAATATGACAGAAGCTCTTCTAGGGACAGTTCAGATTCAGACCTTCAGAGTTTTCTGGAAATTAGTCTCTCTTCACCGGCTGTACAAAGAGGGTAAGATAGGTCTGCTCCTCACACAGGCTTTTGTTTAGGGACCTAGAGTAAGGTGGGATGAATCTGCAGCTGGATGATTATGTGTTTGCCCGGGTGAACCCCATGCAATTTGCCTCTGAGGACTACAAAACAAAAGCAGCGCAGCAGGTCAAGATGTGGCTGCAACTGGAGCTACAACTCTCCAGAGAGCTCTTTATGTTTCTCTTATTTGGCAATAAATGTGTGGGAACAATTTGCTTTCTTTTTCCCTCTGCAGTTCCACCTTTTGATTTTGTTTTCTTCAAAGCACAGTCAAATGATGTTCCTTCAGGACAGATCTACACCACAGGCACCACTATGGGTGGAAAAATAATAAGATCTACATGAAATTAAAAATCTGATTTGAAAACAGCCTACCAGACACGTATTTCAAACTCAGCTAGCTGGATTCTTGCAAAATACATCCTGGGAGTTTCAGTGTATACTGAAAGGCTCCATATTATTTTTGGTTTGTTTTGGGGTTTTTTTTAAGATCTCTAAGAAATGTATAAAACATTAACTTATCTACTGGGCTGTCAATACACAAACCCCACATATACAGCACTTAGGATGGAAACATCCCTGTAACAGTTATTCATGCAATATAACTGATATTGTTTCCTTCCTCTAAGTTACTATGGAAAATCTTCATGAGTGAACAAATTCTTCCTAAGACCACCACATTCTGAAACCCAGTATTAGAGAAATGCAAAGGCCGTGAATGGAAACAAGACTTGTTTTCTGTGTTTAATGTCCTGCATCATGTGGCTACTCACACGTATTCGTGAAAGAATATTTGTCTGCACAGAAATAGCACCACAAGGAATCTTGGCAGTGCTCTTGAAGGTTTTTTAAGCTTAGACCTATATATATATATATCTATATGTATATATATGTACAGTCACACACATACATATATTTGTTTCTTGCTTCTTTAAATTGCTGCCAAGTTGAACTAGGAGTGACTTTTGTCCACTTTCCTTCTTCTCAACTCTTTCTGGATATATTATTACCTCATCTGGTTTATTATTGTACCTTGTGTTCTTTTCCTTCTTCATTACAGCCTGTAAAAAGCTTTTGGACTTACTGTTAATTTTCTCTCTTCTCTTTTATTTTTTTTCCTCCAGTCTTAATTGTATATCTCTGAAAATGTGTTTCTGAGGTTTTAGCTTTGGCTGTGAGCACAGTAGTTATATTTATGGGTCTACCGTCAGTTTGCTACAGTTCAAGTAATTTTCTGCTTTTTGCTTGTTATGTTTTTGCCCGGACTTGATATACTTTATGAGTTTTTCTGCGATATTGGCTTGTATATCTGGCATAGATAATATTTTGCCTCGCTCCTAATATCCTATCAGAGACCCAAAGAGTAATAATTTTTTCTTCCTGTGTAATGTTGGGAGATTATTTTTTTAAATGAGCTGGAAAGCTTTATTAGTTTACCAGAAATGAAAGCTTGTAATGAATCCACATGGAATTCTTTAATCATATCTTTGCTATTTTATAACTGTACCTTCAAGTGGAATGTGTTTATATTTGCAGAAGAAAAAAAAAAGTTCACTTGTTTAGCATTTCGGCATTATGCAGGAATTTTGAGTGGATGAGGTTGCTCATCATTTTTTCCTAAGTACAAAGAGTACTCAGAAGGCAGAGAGGAGAGAGGTGAGAGGTGTTTTTCCAGCCTAAGAAAGGTGAAAGAGCTGCTCCTCTTTGCCATCAGAGTTTAAACTTCTGGCAGGCTGATTTGTGTGCTGTCATGTAGAGCTGGGCTGTGATGTTACGGATGACACAAACAGCTTAATATTGTACTGAGGGTTTTGGCAAGTAGTTCTGCTTCATTAAACTTTCTCTCCATGATAAAATTCCAAGGGAATTTTTGGGCTAAAAGATTTTTACCTCCAAAAATTAGTGGATATCCACACTTTTTTAGAGTGTTTTGACATGCACAGCATTTCAAACAAATGAACTTAATAGAAAAGCACACTTATGCATGTTTGTTTGTACCTGAGAGATGCCTTATGGAGACTTTATGAAGTCAAACGTGAACTGAGCCCAGCCATGCTTGGAGCTGGAACTCAGACTGATCTGACTGTAGCCCGGGACGCTCTGGGTGGTGAGTACCAGGCTGTAAGGTCTGCTGGGTGAATCTGCTCTCTACAGATGGGCCGTAGGCGCTCTCAGGGAAGGATGATCATCACCTACTGCAGTGCTGCTTCTTCTACGTGCCCTCCATGAAAGCTTGCTGACTGCACAGCCTTTACTAGAGTCAGGTGTTTTTGGAGACTATGAAGAAACTCAATGCAGTGTGAAGGAAGAAATATCTTCGAGATTGTGTAGAAAAGCAGCTTAAAGTGGCACAACATAATGGTAAGGGAAAAGGTCCTCTGAGGGGTCGGGGAAATTTCAGTTCTAAATGTTAGACATCGTTATTTAAATACTGGATTCTAGCAGATGGCAAATCTGGTTACAGGAAGGTAAGCAATAGACCTGGAGTTTTTCAGCTGATAGCTGCCTTTCATAACAAAGCATTAACGACTTAGCAAAAGTCTGGAGGCTGTCTGGTTAAAAAAAATCTAGGCTAAACAACCTGAATCCTGCCATTTTCTGATGTGCAGAGGAGGTTCCCCTTCTCCCACACTGCTTTCAGCTGCCTTGCAATTGCTTAACACAGGGAATAGCATTAGAGCATCATATTATGAATTTTCATGCTTACTGTCACAAATAAGATACATTTATTTTTGAAAGCCACATAAGGCTTTCTTTTAAGAGTCCTACTGATTTCCAAATTGCCCAGATTGCTTTCTTATATTATGGAGAGATTGCTGTGTCTCTTTCTTACGTCAACTGTCTTTTCTCCAATTGTTATATGGAACTCTCATCATTGCCTTTCATTTGTTCTGAATTATTTTCTTCTTTTCCAATGTAGTCATACCTACATTTCTTCTGTTTACAATTTTCTTTTTACAATTTAAATGAGATAATTTTGCTGTCATTCTCTTTGTTTCTGAAAAACATTTATATAAAAAATCATAAATTAAGTGAAAAAAAAAAGACAGTTATGACTGAAGTGGAGAGAGAGAGAGAAAAGAAGCATCAGCTCCCTGAAAACTCTTATGTATTCCTCTGTTTACCCACACTTCAGATATCTTCCCAGGAAGGCTCGGTGTAGAAAGCATGCAACTGGTAGTAAGGAGAAGGGAGGGAGGGAAGGAGGGAGGGTGGTGTGGAACTGACATAGCAGATACACCGTGGAGAGCAAGCCAAGTGCCAAGGGCAGCCCTGCACCTGAACGGTCGCCAGAAGACGATGCCGGCAGTTCACAGAGGTTCTGACGTTCTGTGGTTTGCTTTGCGGGAGAGCTCTGGTGTCTTTTTTTGTGTGGGAGGAAGCAAACAATAAAAAACACCATCAGAGAGTGCCTGCAGGTGAGTGAGGGCATCTCATGATGGAGGTAAATTGTGAGGCTGTGCTCCACTCTGAGCAGAGCCGAGGCTTTAATCTTACAGCCCAGCCAAGTGCTGCAAGCTTTTGCAGAGTCAGTCTTGCTCCTTAAGCTCCTCAACATTCACCTCTTCCTACAAACTACACAGATACAGCAAGAGGCAATTGCTGTAAGATCTTGCTTTAGATAAGGTTTTGTATAGGGATGTGGTTGATCCGTATTTAAGCTTTCCTTTCTCTGGAAAAGGTACAGAAAGCCTTTAATTTGGGTTCTGTCACATTTCCACATCAGCAGGGCAAGGCAAGTCCCTCTTGTATCTATCTGGAGCTTGAGTAATGGTGCTGAAAACAGGATTTGTCATAGAGAAAACGTCTCAACCAGCTCAACTGAGCTCCTAATTTGGTCTAATACATACCCTGGGGTCTCTTCAACATGTATTAAATACATATGTAAATGTCTTTTCATTTTTCTGACTTCTATGTCACATTGCACAAGCTGTCTCAAAAAAAACCCGAGAAGTGCAAGTGTTTAGTAGGAGCTGCTGACATGCTTCAGAATTCCAAATAAAGTGTTTCTTCAGAGAAGTGTGAGAAATGTGGCTTCTGCCCTCCTTGGTGTCTCAGCACTCGGTCAGAGACAGTTTTAAAGGACCTTGATTTTCAGGAAATGCTTTTAGCACCAAGATCTTTTATGCTAGCTACTTGAGCAACCTGAAACAGTTAAAAATCCCTATATATATTTGCAAATTTAAATCAGGAGTTGATCTTTTGATGCCTCTTTTTAGTCAAAACGTGTTCTTTATTTTATCTCTTTACAGGAGATGGATGGTTCATTCACACTATGTCTAAATCTTGCATGGATTTTTAGATTGACCTCCCTGTGGACGTGTTTTTTCACTTATATTGAAAGATTTAATTTATCATGTCATTTGCAGTACCAAGCTTTTTGCACCACGCTACTCAGGGAGAATTCAGTGTCTTAGTAAAAATGGCACACTATGTCTGAGATTTTTCCATGTGAAAAGAAAAAAAGTCCAATGGCAGTGGTAAAAAATGAAGCTTTATTTTTGAAATTTAAAAAATACTATAACTTTTAAAAGGCGTAAATTCTAGTGCTGGTAATACATATTTGAAAGGAGAAAAGAGACAGGTCAAGTCATAACACTGTGTGACAAAGAGAAGGAATTTTATGTCCACTTTTGGAAGTACACTTAGGCCCCACTAAGAGCTTTTTATTCCCCAGGGTCTCTTCCATTTACCTATGTATTTTAATACTTGATTAAAAATGAAGAAAGGAACATAGGCTGGAGGGATACAAGTACTAGGCTATGAAAATGAGGAAAAGCCAAGATGAGATTAACAGATGGCCAGGCATGAGGTCCTGCATAACATCATGTTAAGCTACTGTCCTTCTGAAAATGTATGTGCAGAGAAAGAATACTGTTCCCTTGTAAATTTTTCTTCACTATGTATATGCAAAGCCTTTTTATTTCCCTTTCCACTTCAGTTTTATTTTTGTTGTAAAATAAGTTAGAGATAATTGGGTAACTGTCCTCTGGAGATGTCAATCTATTTTTGTTATTTCTGACCACCCATACAGCCTACAAAACCCTTAGAACTCATGTCTTTATGTATCAACACAACTGAGAAAAAGAGAAAAAGGATTTAAGTGTTGTGGCATGAATTTGCTACCAAAGATAGGTGACACACAGCTTTTACACCTAATTTTTTTTTCCTCAGCATTTCTGACTACTTTGTTTCCTTCTCTGTTGTCCTGTCTGTGAGGTCATAAATTTTTCCTCAGTTTCTCTCAGCTTTTTATTTTCACCTTCCTCTGCCTACAACCTCTTCTCACTTCTGTATTGTGCTCTCTGAACTCCAGCTTCCCAATCTTCCTCTTCTCCAGGATCAGCACCTTTCCTACTTTTTTCCAAGAATGGAAAGTGGGGGTACTCTGATGAGAGAAGAGGAGGTACTCTTTGATCTTAATGTAGGACTCCACCTTGCCCCTTCCACCTGGGCAGGTTTTGTGCTCTGCTCAAAGATAAGGGAAAGCAATGCTAGGAAGAACCTCCTGACTGGCCATACACCACCAGTCCTTCAGAGGCATTCTTCTCATCCACTGAACTGGGCATTCGTACCTGCCTTACTTCCCACCCTCCCTCAGGACAGGGGGAAACAAGGCCATACCTGAGGAGCTGTGGCCTCAAACTGGTCTCCTCTGTTCTCTACTCACTGTCTTTTTCTCTTGCTATTAGAAAAAGAAAATAGATGCAGGTTGTTACCTCTTAAAGGCCCATTAGAAAGCCAGAAAGGGATGTTCTTCTTTTGCCTGCAGCCTTGCCTTAGATGGCACCCAAAACAAAGAGGCAGTGTCCAGAGGTTTTTCTTGGTCCGTTAAAGGAGGGTGAGATGGAAAGAAGCAAGAGTTCCAAAATCTGTCCATGAAATCCCCTCACCATAACAGAAAAGGATATTTGGAGGGCTGCTTCAGACGTAGCAGTTCATGTTTTAAAAACCCCAGCAATCTGATTCAAAAGACGTCTTTGCTATGAGGTGAAGTCTGATTTCTGTACATGAATTGGCTATTATAAGCAGTTGGACAGTAAGATGCATTGTACATGTGTAGTTTCCCAGCACTGCTACAATCCCACTGCACTTCTCCTTTACAAGCAGTCACTAACCTGTGGGTATATATGCCTGCAAATGCTGTCTTTTCCCTATTCCTTCCGTGAGGCTCAGCATGCCTTGGGAATGGGGTACAAGGCTACATAGTGCTGGGGCTGTGTCTATGCCATGAAAGTCTCCAGATCAAACCCTGTGTCACAGCTTGGTTCCTCTGTGTGCTGCTTAGTGCTGGATCCCATGAGCAGATTTCCTGGGGATGAGATAGCTGGAGTGCTCCGGACCAAACCCAGGGAATAAGCTACTCCCTGCGAGGAGCTGGAACATCAGGAGACCTGTGCTAGACCTCAGTCCCTGGCCTCCTTGTTTTTAGCAGTGTCAGTATGCCATAAAAACTCAGTCCTGCACATAATTATTTGTGTAAGAGCCATTTGGCCCAGAGAAGATCAGAGACAGTGTATTCCAGACAGTACAATATGCCACAGTCCCAAAATTGTCTCCCCAGGGATGTGGACTCTGCAGAATCAAATCCCCCACCACTTTGCAATTCTGCAGTCATTTTAAGTCTGGTAATCAACTTTTTTTTTCACAGATTTCCCTTCAAATGCACCTCTAATGGTTCTGCACATATTTGTTTCTTCATAATTGTCACTTTCTATAAAGATTAATGTCTCCTCTCTAATTTTTCAGCTAGAAGTATGTGGAGATCTGACATGGGTAGGGCTAGTAATTTTATAAACTCAGCCTTTAATTTTCACCCAGGAATCTGTGAGGTAAGCAGTATCTATTAAAAAGAAAAAGGAAAGAAAACCATGAGCCTTGACTTCTTTCAGGAATTGTTCTGTGCATTTGTAGCTAGGATATCAGCATCATAAAGTCCTCCTTTCACAGTAGTTTAAAGAGACTTTGATGTGTTTCAAATGGCCAAGTAAGGTGATTTATCATTAATAAGTATAGAAGCAAAGAAGTCCATAGATATTCCAGTGCAATTTAATCATGGAGTTAAATGCAGAGTTGATCCGAAGTTTACCTTAGGTTGGATGATTCATGAATGTTTGCTTTTTTCCTCTATCTATGAACTGCTGAAATGTTTACTGCTAATAATAACTCAGTACAATCAGCCAAAACTGTGTTTCTTGGACAGTAGATCTTTATGTAATGGAAGAAGGTAAATTTCCAGTATGCAAAAGAATCCTTTTCCTTCCTTAGGATTTTTCTTTTTTTTTTAATTGAAGTAGCCTTTTATTAGATGCCCTAAGACATACACACCCTATTCATAATTACAAAAACTGATTTTCTATTGTTCTTCTTAAAAGTGCATTTTGATATATTATCCCTCTGATGTGTACAAATATCAACACACCCTAAAATGGTACTGAGCGATTATAAATTTGATAGGCAATCTAAATATTGTCAAAGTGGAAACTCTATTTAAGAACCTGAATTAAGAGAAACAGTGTAGTACAGATACTTCTATGCAATTAGGAAGACAAGAGAAGTCAAGTCCCCAAGGACAGTGCCTGAACCTTCTTCCATACAACAGAGAGTACAGAAAAATAACTGCAAATTCTAGAGAAAACTGCAGGGTTGACAAGGTGGCTGTTAGTAATTCTGAAACACCTAGAGTACAGTAAAATGGAGGCAGAAGTAATGGAGAAGCTGTAATGCACACAGACTGACTGCAGTAATACAAAAAACACAATGCTGTGAACATCTGATCACCTCTGATAGACCCCTAAACACATCAAATAGATGATATCTGAAGAGGCATTTCTTTGGCACTAGCAATGGCAAGACCTGGAGCAAGCCAAAAGTATAGCCTGTACTAAAAAAACAGGAGCTGAAGTGACACTATTTCTACAGAAAATAAGAGACCTGGAAAAATGCGACTGTGGTGGGAATGATTGCTGTCCCCTGTCCCTGCTTAATGGTCATAGTGAGAAAGGAGGGAGAAAATTAGAGTTTAACGATGATTTTACCCAAACCCACAGGGCATGCCTAACGCAGAATATAATGAAACTTTAATATCACAGGACATCTATCCAGCAGGTGAAATCTGGGAATTTTGAGTACTGTGTCTCTTCCCATCAAAACAGTGCAGGTATTTTTCAAGCTATAATAAGGCATCAGTATTTGCTGTAGCCTGGTAAATTGTAGAATTTTCTACAGATTCATAGAGATTTCTCAAACTTACAGCACATACAGAAAATGATAGCTCAGTACTTGTACTGGTGCTTCAGGTGCAGATCCAGAACCATGTAAAAGAGTATCAGTGGTCCTTGTTTACAGGGTCTGATCCAGAATACCATTTTCCACTTCCTTTATTGTCTCACTGCTGAAAACGGACATGTCATACTGCAAATCCATTTTCATTTTAAGCCCCTGACCACACATTTCAGTAAACATTATATGAAGTTAATAAAAATAAGTCTTTCTAACTGAATTTTATTTTCTACACAGGAAACAGGAAATATTCCCCTGAAATCAAGGTGTGTGGATCCGTTCTGTTTCGCAAACTAGACTGAGTTTTAAGCAATCATGATCTCCTTTTCTTGTTTCTATAAGCCCTGCATTGAGCAATTCTTGGTTCTCTATTGGATCACATCAGCAGACATGACATGATGTACTGTACATGTCAAATGCATTTAATTTTTTCACGCATTCTGTGGGTGGCTGAGAAACAAGCACATTCCAGGACCTTGAAAATCCCTCTTGTTCTGCAGAATGGGAGGGCATTTTTTGTATTATTTCTTTACAGAATTTTTTATAGTTGTCATAGAGTATTCACACTGAAGGACAAGAAGGATCTTAAGGGGACAAGAGAGTAAATCAGCCAAATGCAAAGAAGGAAAGAAAAAAAATCAGCTCCACCCACTGTTCGAAAGATATGCTCACCTCCTGAGATATACAGAACAGGTTAAAAACAGGAAAGCAGTTTTGCTGGCGCAGTGAAGAGGCACATGCATGTTCTAGTCATTACAGTTTTGCCAGCAAAATACCACATAATTCTACAGCTGATGCTTCACATTCAGCTTAATCTGCAATACCTTTTTTTAGCTACAGAATCAGCTGCCTTGGTCACACAAGGTTAGGACTATAAGTAGCTCCAATGAACTCTGGAATGTATTTTCCAGTAACAACATCTGGCTATTGAAAACTCCACTGACAGCTGCATTGGTGGCTGTGAGAGGCTATCTTCAGGTCAAACTGCTGTAGGGCTGGCTGAGCCCTCCTTTTCACCAATGAGATTTACTCCTTCCGTCCTTTTCCCTTTGAATCTGGATGATATCAAGCTTTCAACCTTTCCTTGGACTCAAGAAAAACACACTCGTCGTATTAATCTATGAACTGATGTAAGGATATGGTTGAGCAATAACATAGTTGTGCTTGAACAGTTGAGCTCCCAAAAAGTAATTTTTGCAAGATTTCCCTTGCAAAAATGAGTCCAAAAGCCATGTGCATACCATCTTATTAATCAGGTAAAGCAGCTTGTCCTGCTGTCCCATGAGTAGATCCTGTAATAATGCTGTCTCATCTGAGAATTCCTCATTTCTCCCTCTTCCAGAAGAAAAAAAGTTATCTCAGTGCCTTGAGAAGTGAGGATTAGTCTCAGTATGTATATCCCCCGAACACAAGGAGCGGCTAACCCATATATTTTCTTCCTCTACCCCACTGCTTGTGGCAAGGTGCCTTATGTGTGTTGCCCTTGCTCTTCTCCCCACAGTAATCACAGCAGAAGAGAACCGAAGAGGGGACGAATCAGGCCAGCCTCACTCCAAGCCACAGCTGGAGACTGGATATGAAAATGGAGTCTCTGAAGTCACCTGAAAGAAACTGACTGCTTACTGGTTGGTTTGGTTGGTTGGTTGATGGGGGTTTTGTCAGTTGACTTTTACTGATTTCGGGTGTCCCTTACTTCAAGAGCTTTAGTCCACTTCTCTAACCTGGCAGAAATTGCTGAGTTTTGCTAAGCTCAAGCCACAGACAATAAAGCTCATGTAAAAGGTGAGAAGGTTGTGCAGGTAGATAGAGCACATATACTCCAGCCAGTTTTTCAAAAGTGAAGGTGCTACTGGGGCACCAGTTGGCCTGTATGGAGAGTCCAGCTATATCTGAAATATTTATTTCTCTAATGTGTTTAAAATGAGAATGCTGATCAATGCCTAGAAAGATGTCAGTCCTTTTCCAAGAATTTGATTTGCTTTGACTTTGGCAAAGTCAGAACGGAAAAATGTTTCACGTCTTTCTGTTTATTTAGTTGTGTTTATTTCTAAACTTCTAATTGCTCTGAGGTAATCACCTCATTAGAGATGATTTCCAGAGAATGCAAACTGAACTGCTAGGTAGCACTGTAAGATTCTTTCCAACAGGAATTAGGAAAGACCATTGGAAATGTTAGTGGTTGTGTTTATAGGGCTTAGACAACTTTTTTCCAGTTGGCTTTAAGGTATGATTAAATTGTTTTGCATAGCCAAGAACTGCAGGAAGACTGCTGCTTGTGGATACTTTACTAGGAAATTGTTTTAGCTAGAACATTATTTTTGAAAATGTTCATTTGCCACTTATTCTGGAAATGTTCACGCCCAGCCCTCAGTGGGTTTTAGTGTTTGCAAAGGGCTCAATCAACTTCTACTGAAATTAATGGAAAAATACAAGTAGTGGAAAAGTCTCTAAATATAATCAAGTGTATCCTTGTCTGCTTGCTCAGAAGACTTAACCGCCATGATTCATAAATGAACCACAGAGAGGAGTGCAACAGATAAAATTCTGTCCTATCTGAACAAAACTGGGCTGTCAGCTAAAAGGCAGAGACGACACTGCCAATGTAGCCTTTACTTGCTTCCCCTTTATTCTTCTCTACTGTCATCCTTCCCAAAACTACTATGCATTGCAAATTAGATTTTAACTCTGAATAATAACTCAGCATTATCAGGGCCTAATTATAATCTCACTTTATATTTACTATTGATTTTGTGTAATCTTGATATACAGAGAGATAAGCATTAGATCATCTCACTCTGCGTAGATATTGTACTGTTGAAATCAGTGGGAGCAGGATATCGCCCTAATCCAAAGCCCGTTGAAAGAAACTGGGATCTTTTCATTCATTTGGACAGTTTTCATTTTAGATTCTCGTGGAGCACCAAAGGGAAACTGTTGCTGAGGCACAAAAAGTTTTTTCCCCCTTTCTGGATTAACATTAAAACTCTGTTTGTGAAAAGGTTTACTTTTTTTCTTTCCTTTAAACTCAACAAGGTCTTTTAAAAATAGAGTGAAATTTAATATTTCCATTGATAATCTGTTTCACACAAATAAAAATAATCATGCTGTATAAATGACCTTGGGTTATTAAGGAAAGATGACTGCAAATGAAAAAAAACTTCATTTGCAATACTGAATGTAGGCAGCATTTGTATCTGGCAAAAACATTTCATATGCTACTATATTGTCTTTGAACTTATTTCCCATGGGAGTAGCTGTTGCTCAAGAAAACAGGTGTTTCAGTATAATACCTGGAGGGCATCATTTAAGTAAGTTAAAACATTATTTGTTTAAGGAACCCACTCAAGGGGTTTATTAGGGTTTGAATAGTCCATGGTTCCTAAATGCAAATGCCCATGACTGCTACATAAAACTGTTTAGACCTGCTAACAATTGAAAACTGAACCAGGACATCTCATTTTCCATGGTCTAGCTTTGCTTCAAAACTCTGAAAAAAAGGGCATTAAGCCTTTGGTTTATCCTGTGTGTGATGTCAGATTGAGACCTCTGCAGCCACGTTGGCCGATGTCCTGCTGCTGACTTTTGTGGGCTGTGCCCACTCTGGGGAAGGTGCTCGCAATCTCACCCTTGGGGCATCAGATTTCTCTTACCTAATGCCAGCATCCCCAAATTAGACAGAAGTCTAAGGTAATCACTCCAGTTCCCTTAGATAATAAAAAAGGAGGACATTTTCAAAGGGACACTCATCACCCCATCAGCCAGTGTGAGGAATTTCCAGCTGAGCTGCCCAACTCTTGGTTGCTGACAGAGAGAGCTCTCTGCACCTAGCAGGCATTCTGCAGCCAGCTTTTTACATGGATGGTGTTAAGGGAATTAATCCCAGAGATGTGACTAATGATTTATGGAGCGTGCCTGCACAGGTGGGTACAGACAGCCCTGAGTTCAGCCCATCTGCACTCCTGCTCAGTCAGCTAGCTCTGAGGAAAGGCAAAATGAGCTCAGGTCTGCCTGCACCTGCCTGGGTAAATCATGCCCTTGCAAGACGAGGTGTAAGTAGCCAGTTACTGCTTTCAGCTGCACCCATAAAGATCTGCTGGTCATTCCTGGGAAAAAAAAAATTTAAAAAGCGGTAAGAAAAGATAACTGAATGATGTCAAAAATTACCCCCTTTCTGACCTTGAGTGTGAAAAGAAGAAATGGAGAAGAGAGGACCTGTGTCTCAAGAGATAGAGTTAATGAATATGTGAGACTAGGATTTCTTTTTAAAGTCCATTAAGCTCTAATTACTCTGAAAGGAGCCAAGTTCCCTAACAGCAGCTTCTGCACGGTAGCAAGTCCTCTTCTTCCCATGCACAGGCAGCCCTTCTCTAAGTGTAGAGCAGATTCAGAGGTGTCTGGGGCATGAATTAAAATACTTATTTTTGAAGCTCTCTTCATCTTCTCTGAGTGCTGGAAGTTCTATTTTTATGGTGAAAGTAAGCACAGTAACATATGAGTGCTACTTTTTAAATGGCACACTTGATGCACTTTAACAAGTTAAGCATATTGAATGTGTCTGGTGGTGAAATTTGCAAAGAAAAATACAGAAAATATTTTTTTTGTTTGTGCCTGAATATGTGGTTTTAAAGCTGGCATGTGTGCTGTTTTAAAACGTTAAGCTTTGCTTTTGAGTATAGAACTTCTGCTTTTTTTTCCATTGGAGATTAGATGAAGATGAATCAATTCTGGAGACAGATCTCTTGTTATTAGGCTGTCTATCATTAGGGTTCTGGTTCTCCTAACAGAGAAAATCATTCTCTAGGTTAAGTAAATCTTGATAACACTATACTTCCTTACTCCTACCTACTTCTTTCAGTATTGTCATTTAATTGAATGGATAACACTAATGAGGTCACAGATGCAAGAAAAATACGTTGGGTCATCTGTTGCAAAACTATTTAGAAATATCAAAGTCGATTCTAAACTCTCTGTTGATAAATATGACTTTTTATTTTTCATCCAAATATGCAGTCTGAAAGCAAAACATTACTGATGTCCATCAAGAACTTTGAACTAAAAACAGTTTTATTTTGAAATTTTCACCTCATCCTTCACCTATATATTTTTGGAGTGTCTGGAGTTTGGTATCTCATCTATCTTTCTCTCTTTTCTTTGCATATCTACAGATTTATGTACCTGTGTCTAGGACAGAACTTACTGCAGTGCATAGTCAGAAATCAGTATATGATAAATCTTGGCTGAGTTCTCTTTAGTCACTCTTTTCTTCTACTACGTCAATCTTCTTGTGTCATCATCAGACAGAGATGTTAGTGCAAAATTAGTCCTGTTTGTCTAGCTTACACATCTAACATGCTACTAATTTTAGGTTCTTAGGGAACTTATTCCTATAAAAGTAGGTGCTTATAAAGTCAACAGAAAAATGTAGGTGATTTCAAAGTCATCCAAAAGGAATTACTGTCCATTTAGTTTTAGATATCTAAGTCAGGCACCTACTTTTCTCTTCTACCATGCAGAGAACTTCGGTGCTTACTGTAATGATTCCCTAGATCCCTGAAAATTAGTTGCCTAAGCTAGACAGAGGCAATCCTTTGCAGCTGAATTTATATGACCTGTGCTGAAGTATCTGCATCTGAAATCCTAGTCTCACATATTCATTATGCATTTGAACTAGTTACGTTCTTATACATCTGACCTTTTTCAGAAATCTTCCTCAAGCATTGCATAATAGGATACTTTTACCAGTTATAAAGTATTATCTCAAAAGCAGGTACAACAGAGTGTAGGCATTGAAATTTGGAAAGATTATTCCACTGTTTGTGGCAGTTGTCTCTGTAGGAAAGGCTTCTGAAAAGGGCAGGCTGTTCATTAAATCAAGAATCATCACCTCTCAAGTTTTGTGAGAGTCATTGTGCGACAAAAATGTACAGCTTAAGACATACTTAAATATTTGAAATGAACATGCCAAATCCAGTAAATAGTTTGAACCAAAAACTTCTGTGGGGTCCATCATGATTTCCACCTGCATTCATATCCTTGTTAGTTACAGCTGTCTTCTTAGATTACTATTCACTGTGTATTTATCTTATGTAACCTGAAAGAATCTGGTTTTGTAGAATAAGGAAAAAGGTGAAGAATATTCTTCAGTTTTATGGAAGATAAAGGTACTCCAAGCACATTCAGGATCTTAGCAGGTAAGTCCACAATGAGAAAGAGGCTCTTTGTATCTTTATCATAAATCACAACAAATACTTTGAAATAAGATAGCAGACACCCAGCTTCATGTGACTTTAAATTCTGTGTTACTAATTAACATTACTAAGAATAAAGGCCATTTGAAGAGCATACCCCAACATCATGCACAGTTCCTTGTTATCATGAGCAAACAGACTATAGAATGCTTGTCATAAACTGATCAAAGCCTTTTCTAAAAGGTTAGGTTTCTTCCTTCCATAACTTTTCTTGTAAGACTCACAACTTTTTTCCTGGAATCATAGAGTCATAGAATAGCTTGGGTTGGAAAGGACTTTAAAGTTCATCTCGTTCCAGCCCCTCTGCTGTGGACAGGGACACCTTCCTCTAGACCAGGTTGCTCAAAGCCCTGTCCAGCCCAGCCTTGAACACTTCTAAGGAAGGGTCATTTGTTTCTTAGAATCCTTCTTTTATTTTCTACTCTCAACCCTGTTTGTTACTTATTTGTAATTATCTGCTCTATTCCAACATGATAATTTAGCTTAAAAGAATTCTTTTGCCTTCTTATTTTGTCCCCTGGGTTTAAGGAGAGACCATCCATTTATCCCCTAAGCCTTCAGTCTGCCTAGTTAAGGAACCAAAGACTGGTTCCACACTGGGGGACTTAGCACGTTAAGGCCACACAAATTTTTGATCTTTGAAGGCAAGAGTGGAATCCCATGCAATGCATTTAAATTCTTTGTTCAAGGACTTGGTACAGCCTGGTGCTTGTGAATGACATTCACTCACAAGAGCCAACATGCCGACTCCTAAACTGACTCCAAAAGACACGGCAGAGTGAGGAGTGTGTCTGAGATTCTCACCATGGCCTGTACCATGATATTTGTATTTCTGGTTTTACTTTTACTTGAAATACCTTGTCTGGTACACTCTAAGAATAACATGCTAACGCTTTGTATTCAGAGATCTGAGTTCCTAGACCAGTACAGAATCCAGCCAGGACATACTGGAGCATTTATGTACACAGCAGAAGTTCAAACTTGAAATGGCAAATATGAGTTGATGTGACTGGTAGAACTATCCCTGAAATTGTTCACAACGGCTGTGTATTATTTTGAGATATGGTGGGGTATTCATATAATCTAAAATCTCAGCTTTAACATCACCAAAAAAATGAAAACGTTAAGAGAGTTAACACCATCAATGTTCCATTATTTTAATAGTATTACATCCTTACAATTAGTTGTTTAGGAAGAAGGATTTAGAACGTCTTTATTTTAAAAGAAAAAGTACGGAGAATTATTACCTTCATAAATTTTACACAACAGTATCAGAGCACATTAAGAAAGCATACAAAAGTAAAACAGACAAAAAAGGACGTAAAATGTCATACATAGGAATTCTGATATTAGAAATGTTTAGTTGCATACAGATGAGGTGTCCGCAAAAATTGTTTTGTTAATCTATTAGAACAGTTAATCTTTCAGCTTCTCTTAAATCTTTCTCTTTTAGTCTGAGTCATATTTCTAGGCCACTAAGACAACATACCTAGATTTTTGAACAAAGTGTGAAGGCTGTTGTCATCCCGATTTTGAAACTCCATGAAATCATAATTGCAGCTATAAGACTAAATATAACCTTGTCATTAAGCAAATAACTAGTACAAGCCTCCCTGAAATCTCCTCCACCCAACAGTATAGGATATATGAAGTTTTTCACATTCTTTGTCAGATTTATTTGGTTGTCAGTTCAGTTACTGATGCAGTTAAAAGGCACTACTAAGTATTACATTTGTGGCAGGAAGAAAAACCCCTATTTGTGGACTTCACTCATTCCTCACTATTTTAAAGACACTTTTTGGAGTTTGGTTACATAACAACATTCCATTCAAACTTCCCCAGGGGCAAATTTTCTATAGTTGCCAGAAATGTATCATTCAGCAGTCATGGTGGTGTTAGATTGGGTATTCTGGCGAGATAATTTCGTTTCAGTGTTCTAAACATTTGTGCACACACTAATGCGAAATTTAAGATCTTCAGTTACTGGAAAACGAATATAAGATGCCTTTACCAGTATGCTTGTTAACATTTTTTTCATTAAAAAGAAAGTATTTTTTTCTCATTGCAAAGACCCATTTTGTATCTATAGATATCCAAATAATATTAGTATGGATCAGCAGAGATTGCATTTAATTATGTTAAAATAATTACATAGGAATAGAAGAAAATAGAATGAATCCTTTAATAATTAGTCAAGACACCTTTATTTTTTCTTTTGAAAGCAATGTACAAGCAATGTCAATTTATCTTACCTGTCTCCAGGGCATCAACTCAGTATACGAGTCTAGTGACATCTTGAATTCCTTAGATTCACCATGCCTTCAGCAGTCTAGTCAGAAGAGTGCAAGACATTTGGATTCTGTTCAATGTCAGGTCAGCACAGGTTTTTTTAGACCGTCTAGGATATTAGCAGTGATGCTGGATGTCAGTGTTTATGCTACTGACTTGAGACCCCAGACAGTTAAATTGTCTTTTGGGGTGAGATTCAGACATCAGCATGGAGGTGTCTACACATGAGCTTACCTTCTAACATGTGGAAGCAATTTGAGCAATTTGAGTCAGTTCAGTGAATTCAGCTGACCAAGTCTAGGCCTCTGCTGTAGATGGAGTTGAATAGCTCTCCAGACCTTATTGGTTCTGCTAAGAGTCAGCTCAGCTATGCAAATGTAGAAATTCTGTTCCATATAAGCTGTTCTAGGATATTCTGACTGGCTTCCAGATGCCAGTCCAGAAGGGTTTGGGGTTCTCGTATATGTATTCTATCTGCCATCCCCAAATTATGTCCCAGGTATCTAGAATAATCTCCTCAGCACTCCTGAAAAGATAGCTGAATCAACCCTTGAATCACTATTTACTAAAATGAGAACTCACACACCTATCTCATGTGTAGATACCTACACTTGTTCACAATAAATGTCTACAACCTGATTGATTCCCAACATAATGAGCCAAGCCTAAACTTGTTGCCTATTATGTCTCTAGAACCAGCAACTGCAACAGGTACTGCCTATGGGAAATTCAGACTCTTTGAAGATCAGGAGTAGTTAGGGTGAGATGCCCGCTTCTCTCTCTCAACAGTCCTTCACAATTCATGCAGAGAGCTGAAGACCCACGTTACCCATGAAAGTTATGGGCATTGTAGATGAACAAAGGTGATGCTGAGGTGAGGACTTGTGTGAGGCCTAGGGACAGAAGAACTTGTTCAGAATCGTCTTTAAGATTCCAGGAAAAAGCCAGCAATAATACACGCCACTAGGGCTAAGTGACAAGAATTTAAAAATCAGGATTCAGATGGAAGTCATAAAAAATTCATTACTTAGGGGTCACACTTCTGAATTTTTGTACCTCAGATATTATCAATGTCAGGGGCAGGAGAAGGGGTGAGTGTGTTGGTATTTGATTTTATGCCTGTGTCATAAGTTCAAATATGTATGAAACTTTAGTCGGATATTTTATTTATTTTGTTTTCATCTACTCAATGAATGAATAAGGCACAATTACAAAATAATCTATAATCCTAGCACAGAACTGTATGTAGATGTATGTTTTGCAAAGGAAGAAAAGAAAGACACTGGGAATTCACATTTTGAGAGCTTCCTTCTGTGTGGGCTGAACAATACAAAACAGTTTCCTTTCATTACTGTGTAGGACTGTCATTTAAGGCACAGTCTGAATGGATAAGGAGCAGCTGTTCTTTCGTTCTCCAGACTTGAATCTGACAGCTAAAATTCAGTAAATCAAGAGCTCCAACAAAGTTAGGAAAAGGCTCCTTGTGCTTAGTGCTTTTACTAGGGCTAGCTGTTCATAGAAGGGTATCATGCCTCTGCCGAATGTACAAGCAGATGCAGAGTCAAAGCCTGGCTTTAAGATGATGGTTTCATGGGTCTTCATTTGTACCTCTTAAAAAGCTTAAAAGTTCTTGACCCATTATCTGTAACCTCGTCTGAATTAATCTAAGGTTAACAACATGGTACAATTTAAATAAGTTCTTATCTTCTTGTATCAAAAATGGAAAGACAATGGTAATACACAACTCTTTGACTGGACATCAGCTGTCACTTTGGATTTTTGAGATAGTGAGAACCAGGACAAGTCAGAACACTGGAGAATTAGTAACTGTCTAGGATCCACATCTCTTGATCCTTTGATTCCTTTACTATACAATCTTTTAAAGTCACCCATTTGTTTTCTTCTACAGATCTAAAGCCTTTCCTATCTATTCTTTATGTCTCTTCTTGAAGTGGAATTAATAAGATTATTTCTTTATGCTTGGCTGTGCCTTAAACCAAACAGTCACTCCATCTTCATCCAGATACATCTGACCATTAAGTCCTGTCAGTGTTGTTTTAGTAATTATGAGTAATAACTATTATATTGCCTAATTTTGACACTTAGATTCTTCCTGAAGAAAAAAGGATCCGAACAGACTCACATCTTAATTCCAGCAAGTGTGAATTTTTAGACCACTAAAATTGTTTCAAGGTGAGTACATTTTCAAGTCATAAATACGTTGAATCCATTTTTAATTACATATAATATTTGTATTTAAAAAACACAGGAGGAAATTCTAATAAAATTCTCCTGCCTGTGTCATCTTTTCCAACGCCTCTAAACTGTACTTGCTGCAGCTGTAGATGAACACGTGTGACACCGTTTTCCCTCAATGAAGTGGGCCATCTCATCTGCTTCTGTTGTAATGTCCTATAGCACCGACAGGAATCACACAAACACAAAACATCACAGCCAGGATGCACTGCAAAACCTGCCAATTCCAGGCACTACTTCAATGAAGATTTTTACATCAGTGGATGTAAAAAGGAGACTTTGGGACCCAAAATATCTCCTTTTGGATTAAGTTAGAGCCAACTGGTCTTAAATTCACTGCATAATCTGCTAAAAACATAGAAATCAGCTTAGTTCTTCCCATATAGGTCTATTTGATAGGGTAGGTAGGTGCCTATATTCACATGGCATATAAGCATATCTAGGCAGGATTTTTAATTAATAACTATTTAATTTGCAAAGAATGTTACCATTATTAAAGACATGTTAATACCAATGGATAAGATGGTTAATCTCCTTTTATAAACTGCCAACATGTAGTGATATTTTATGGGGGTTTTTAATGAGTTTCATCACAGTGAAATGCTAGTTCTTCTTTATAATCCAATCTGTTTTACTGACTCACAAAGGGTGGAGCAAAATGTCAAAGTCTTTTGGTCCTTCACTTAGAACTGTTTGTAATACTGAGAGATTATACATTTATCTGCTTATTAACATCAAGTACAACATTATGTGAACTCATGATCCACAATTACCACTGTAAAACTAACTTTAAAGTACAACAGGACAACCTTGACATGTAAAGAGACAGAGAATCCTCTGGATCTGAGGATATACAAAAAGAACTCTAGCCTGTCATTAAGAAGTGCGTGTGAGGGGAACCCCAACCTTCATGTCAAGAAGAATAGAATTTGGCCAGAGGTCAAAGGCTCTGTGTAACAATTACTAAATATTTCCTCTCTGCTGTAATACAGGAGTACTTGTATTAACTGTTTTGGGATAGAGAGGAAAGGGATCATATGTGTGTGGAAGTCTGCTTTCTCCCCTGTTAATTCATGGAAGTAAGGAATTTCAGTTTAAATGTTAAAACTGGGCTAGTTGGATTAACAATCCACATTGTTTTATTTGCTGATCAAAAAAAAAAAAACCACCAAAAAAAAAGAAGATGTATATAGATACACTGCATTTCATGGGGTTTTTGGACATTCATGTCAGGTAGGGAGGAGTCAAAGTTTTGTGGAAGCCTCTCATGGGAGTCTGTGCTATGTGCCTGTGCCTTGAGGATTACAAAGAAACCCCAAAGCTCCTATACAGATCTTTCTAAAGATCTAAGAAAGTGTTCTTATTTTCTGTAGGAATGAAACAGAAGACTTTCACAATCAATAAATAAAAAATGAGAAAGCCCTGCTTCCAAAGACGCTGGTTATCACTTAGCTTTTGAGGACTTTCCTGTCCTGTCATTTCACATATCTCTGGTAAGGACCCTTACTACCAAGTTATTACTCAGTTTTTTAGGCTGAACCTTCTCCATTACTCCCTATGCAATTCATAGTAGTAAACTTAAGTTAGTATCTAAGTATTAATCGGACAAGAGACCTCAGTGAGTGTATTTTTCATCTGTGGTAATTGTACTAAGCACTGGACCAAAACTAGGGTAATATTTTATTTGATTTTTCTCATTAGAAGCAAGTGAATTAAAAATCTCAATTGCAGCAGGATAGGGAGGGAAAGAACAGAGAAAGGAAGAAAAAACAGAAATTCAGATCCTGTGATATTCCAAATTTTGTCAAGGAAAACTGACACAAACCTTTCTAAGTGACTTAGGAGCCCAAACCTTGTAATTCAAAGAGGCAGATTTTTAAAGTTAGCTAGATAGCCAAAGATTTAGATAGAGACAAGAGGTGAAGATTTTTTAAAGCATTAATCAGCCAGCAGAATATAATTATTGAAATCAGTAGGATTTTGTTCTGGAAATAACACATTTTTTAAAAATGAGCCAGAGCTGGGATGTCCAAGTCCACAGAGCTTTTTGACTGTCCATGTTCTGATTGATCAACATGATATAGCAGCAAGCTCTAATGACTTGTGCTCAACCATTTTTGAGGTGCAATCTTCAAACCTAATTGTTTTCCTATAACCTATTCTGAAATTATTCCAGAGAAACTAAAACAGCCCAAATGAGAAATAATGAGACCTATCCTGTCAGAATAGCTATTATCTTGGCACTAAGGTACTCTTTTGGGAGGTCAAAGTGAGTTAAACACTGATGGTAAGACCCAAACCTAAGTCTTTCTGAGGGATCTGGTAATTTAACTCCTATGCTATGGACTGAAACTGAAAAATCCTCCCGGCTTTCTCAGATTTCTTGGTCTTCTTTTCTCCTTATGCAGGGGCTTGATATTGTGAAAAAGCCTCATGACCTGAAGCTGCCAGATGAGGTAAGCAGGGAACAGTGGAGGCTGTCCTAGCTTTTACTCTCTAGTGCGCCTATGTGCAAACTAGGTATCTAAATTTATAATACGTAGAAATTTAGTGGAGTTTTGGAAACAATTCAGCTGACCAGATGAACGTTGTCACGTTGTCTTGAGAGTGACCCACACTGACTACGTCTCAGCAAGATTGTAGAACCATTTGTGTAGACTCCAGCTCTCTACGTACTCTATTTCAGGCCCTGTGCTTTGAGAAGAGCAGTACTGTTTTGTCTCAAGTAAGTGCAAACCCACATCCAGCAAATCTAAACTGTTTCTGTGTGTAACACCTTGAATACCTAGGCCTGCCATCAGTGAAAAGAAAGGACAGCTTAATTCGGAGTGAGACAAATCTCCCTCTGGAGATGTGTGTCTCCTTTGACAAGAAGGGACGCTATGTTGAATAGGCATCTAAGTAGTATGAAACCAACCTTTCCAGTCTGGAGCTGCTGTGTTGTGGCATGCTTTTGACAAACTCTTCTTAATGGTTACCTTTGGCTCAAGGGATCTGTGCTTACATTTCTGTGTTGCTGTGTACACACAGTATGTACAGGTGTGTGGATGGGTATAAAATACAAACGTGCTGTTGGTGAACCTATCAGCTTCAGAAAGCATAACTACCATGAAAAATGAAACTTATTATCTGAATTACATAGCTTTTACAAATATAATTAGTGGGACTGAAGTGACAGCTCTAGCCATTGTCATTCGCAACTATGAAGGCCTAGATTTATTGTCATGATGTATCAGTTGTGAAAGGGACATAATCCATGTATCAGAAGAGGGTGTACCGATGGTCACAATTGTTTACATCAATAAACATCAGGTCCAACACCTATTTGAACTCTAACTGCTCTGTTACCCACACTTCCAGAATAAACTTTTTAGTCTGTTTAGCCCCAACTCTTATGACTACAAGCAAACCTGAGAACTTCATACAGTCACCACAGAAACAGAGATAAACGGTCTAAATTCTTCAAGAGAATATGAATACAGACTGAAGCTTTTAATGAGGAGGTCAAAATTTCTGTTTCCAGCTTGAAGAGGACACTGGGTAAGCCTACATAGTAATTAAGAGCAGCCTTAAAAAACCAGGACCTGTGATCCTTCCATTTATGTTATTCCCTCAAGGACTGAATGAACTGGCCCTGCCTGAATTCCTAATGTAGAAGAACCTGGGCGAGAGGAGACAGAAGTCACCACAGCAGGCATGGGGAGGCATACTTGCCCTGGCAGATCTGGGAGGTCATGGTTTGTTCAAGCCTCAGGCTACTGCATGCTTAAAAAATGGACAGAAGATGAGTCTGGTTTTCAGGGTGATTGCATGGAGGTAGACACCTTGCTGTAAGCAAATTTAAAGGAGTTTCTTCGAAGACTTTAAAATCAAGGTTGAGACCTACTATTAGGATCACAACATTTCTGTGTCACAGGACAAGTTACCTATTTGATGTTTCATTAAAGTTCAAGTTCTGAGACAAATGGTTATCTAAAGATCTCTTTTTTTTTTTTTTAATGAGAATTTAAGACACATTGCCCTTTCTGTATACAGTAGATGTAGAGAGAGACACCTCCAGAAGGTGATTCATCTCATCATAAGATAGGCATCCAAGATAGGTCATACAGTTTGCCTCCAGTGGTGTTTATTTTCTCCTACACTAACTATAAAAGAAGCCTTGGTTGAATAGGTCATATTTAGATGTTCAATTTTCAGACAGCTGGAAGCCATCTGAAGGCACTGACAGCCTCAGTAACAAGACCAGTTAGCCTGGGCTTTGCATTGTGCTAATGGGATGCACATGGGTTTTGACTTCCTTGAAGACTGGGCAGAGCACTCAATGACTGAAAAAGACTGTATAGGCACACCCTGTAAGAGATTATCTAAGGGAATTCCCTGAAGAGAGAATGTTTTATCCTACCTGCAGCAAACCTTGAGCAATAGCGGCAAAAATGCTGTAAAGTACTTGGGAGAAGTGATGAATACATGAAGAAAACTAGAAAGATATCTCCCAAGGAACAGAATTTCTTTATCTGTCCTGACCTCAGTATGAGGAATAGCCACAGGGAACAGGAATTCCTCTAATGCATCTACCACCCTGAATAACGTGAAACCAATGACAATGAAATATCTGCAATTTCCAGGCACATTTGGCCTAGAGGTTCAAGTGGTCACAGCAGGTTTCCTTCATCACTCCAGTTTTTACAACATGCATAACAAACCTTTATTCTTCCACTTCAGTTTATGGCTTCTTGCACAAGACAATGAACACTAATTGTTGGCCATGTTTATGACAGCGGTGTCCCCAGCAGTTCGTCAGATGGATGGACTATCATCTCGGACTTCACAAGCCACTTTTAGATTTCATGGTTTTGACAGCTAAGATTTATGACGTTCAGGATTAACTCAAAGATGCACCTGCTTTCCCAGGATTTGACTGAACAGAGAAAGAGTGGATGGACTAAGTGAACGATGGCTTTTGGCTGGACTCATGTGGAGATGTCAAAAGATTCTCTAATGGAGGCTGTGCAGCATAACTGGATAGCTTAGTGGTCATTGTGCTGTGCAGAAAGACTTGGTCTGGATGATTCAATGCACTTTAAATCACTGTTTTCATACTTCAGTCCATAACTTATTCAATATGTGCAGTCTAAGAGGTAACCACAATAAAAAACTAGACAAAAAAATACTGTGAAATAACCTCGTAATCATCAGTCTGAAAAAGATAAGCTTCCTTGACTGGTCAAACAAGAGCGGGATAAATGGTCTGGCATTTCTGTTCAGCTGCTCATTTGGGAGCTCGAAACTCAACTTGATAGTGCCGTCATATGAACTAAGAGTTGCTGGGAAGACACACACCACATAATTAGCTAAACTATTGAATCTGGGTGTAGCATAAGGAAATGAGTGCCTCATCCATTTCCCTCATGTACAAGAAAAACGTGCACTGCGTTGTGCATAACCATTCAGCACAGTTTCACTCAGTGGTCATTCAGTGCAGACCCAAAATGCTGGGTCAGCATTGCACCCTGAAGTATGTCTGGATGCACAGCATGCACTGTCACTCTGGCAGGTCTGATAGACTGAATTGATTCAGAGCAACATACACACTTAGTACCCAGATGCCCAGAGCCCTTCAAACAGTCCTGCCTACTTCTAGCAGGAGCTATAATGAGATTTTCTTCACAATGTTCTTTGACTAATTGCAGCCCAAATTAACCCTGAAGTAATTTTAAAGGTATCTGAGACAGATGCACTAGAGGTGTATGCGACCTAAACAGTCAACAGGGAGAACCAGACACTTCTCAGAATGCTGAATCACCTTCCAGAGGTGTCTTACTTTCTTTGTTGACTACCTGGGGGCCTGAAGCAATGAAGTTTCTGGCTTGCATGCTTCAGCTAAAGGTGTTTGGGGGAGGAATTCAGGCCATACCATCCCTGGTAGAGGAGCACAGAACAGGCCAGACTGCATTCCCTTGAGCAGCTTTCTCATGGAGCCCCACAGGGCCTGGCTACGTGGTCTTCACCAACAAATAGAAGAGATCAGAGACCTGGTCCCAGGTCAAGTGATGCTAATTGCCTCGCATCCCCTCTGCTTTGGGCTGGTTGCCTCTACAGCCGGTTTCCTCCGGGCAAAAGCAACTGGAGCAGCCCAAGCAAAGACCAGTAGCAATTAAACTGTGAACCATTAATGCTCAAGCTTGGTCTACGGCCTTAGCTGCCTTTTCTTGTCTTATTATTGCCCTACACACTAATATTTAGATTTTTGAGAAGTTCTAAAAATAGCATTCTATTAGTCTCTGCCAATATTAGTCAAGGATGCATTTACACCAACAAGGATTTGTGCTTCAGGTTCTTTAGCAAAACACCTATCAAGCCTTCCCATTCACTCCTTAGCTACTAGTACAGATAATTAGTCTAATTTTGAGAAATTATTGTACATTTGGACAACATGCTTTTACATGCTGCCTCCAGCTGGTCATGTGAACAACTCTAGCACAGGAAGGTATTTAATTCCCCCACCTGAGTATTTTTGACTGTTTTAGTTAGTATTTTGGCTGCATATATTTCTGCATTAATTGTAAATTTTAGAATGTTTTTAGAATTCTTTGGAAAAAGTGGCAAGTTTGGCATAAAAAGGCAGTGAACAAACCATTTTGAGAAACCCTGCCCTTACACTGTAGACCAGCATTACTCATTCTACTGTCACTGGCAGATGGTTCATGAAATATTTATTGAGAAATAACAAATGATAACAACAACATTGACAACAACAGCTTATTTATACACATCTTCCCACAAGCTATTGAATGAAAACCTTTTCCCCTGTGAGGACAGTCAGACAGGGTGCAAGCTGTCCAAAGATTTTTCGCAGTGTCTGTCCTTGGAAGTGTTCGAGACCCAACTGACCGTGGGCCTGAGCAACCTGGTCTGGGCACAGAGCTGCCTCTGCTTTGAGCAGTAGGTTGGGCTGGAGGGGTCCTCCAGTGCTATGATCCCACAATCCTATAAAACCAGTGAGAGTGAGAATATACAACAAACAATTTGTCTCCTGATGTTTAGTCCAATTATTGATTTGATTGTAAATGAAAAATACCATAGCAACACAGCACAAGATGATTCCTGTGTCTAATTGAAGAGATGAGGTGGTTAGTGAAGGAAAACAGTTTTTCTAGAAAATCTAATTTTAGTAGTTAATTTACTGGATTTTTTTTTTTTTTTTTGGTCTAACTCATGTATTTGCATACTTTGAGTGCTGTTTGCAAATTTGTAAGAATTCTTGTCAGAACCTTTCCAAAAAGTAAAGCAGCTTCATCTGGATACATAAGTTTGTTGCTGATTTCAGTAACTCCATTACAGCAAGGTTCAGCCAACTTCAGTTTATTTCCATGTCAGACAAGTTATCTATGTTCCTTTATTTTCAACACAAGAGCATGGCCTGTATCATGTAAGTGTTTGTATTTTACAGTTTACTTATAGACTTGTTGCACTGAAGTGGTTCTGTGTTTTGTTCCGTAGTTCAGTGCTTGAGTCATTAGAAATGGTCCATTTGTTTCAGATTTTTTAGCATATTATTTAACTAGAAATTGATTTGACACATTTTTGCATATTTTTGCTGAGACTGGAAAATATTTCAATGGGCATAATCACATGCCCATCTTGGACTCATTTACATATAGATAAGAATCACACATTCAAAATGCTACAGATAGTGAACATGACTTATAGCTAAATGTGCTGTTTTGAGATCAAAGGTGAAGTATTGAAGTATATATATCACCTGGAAGAGACTGTTCTATAATTGCATGGATAAAGACTCTTGAAAGGAATCCTGCTTATACTGGTATACTGTTATTGATCTCTTTCATTGTAAACGAGTCCTTTGGGGATAGGCAAATTACCCAGGAACATGGGGGAAGAACTGTACTTCCTTTATCTCTTCGTCTTTATCTCTTTTACTTGTGCAACTGATAAAAACTAATCCCTGATCCATGGAGCCCAGTGAATCAAGCAACGTACAACAAGAGCAGTGTCAGCTGCTCAGTTCTTTGAGCACAGCACAGGGAGATATTCTGAATGCCAAGATTTTGTAAACAGCAGGAAAAATTAAAAGTTGCATAATCACATGCTGCCTGTGATTCACTAATGCTGCCTGTATTCACTAATGTCAGGGACGGAAATCTCTGTCCTTTCTCTTTCTGTACTGAGCTGCTGCTTGGTGCTGCTATCACACACCAGAAGTGTTTCGACCCAGAGGTATTTCCAGATGGTTTGATATCAGAAGCAGAACGTCTGAAACTCACACAGAGCTTTGTGACTGTTGGGTTCAGTAGCAAATCTGTCTTTATGGAGATACTGTCAATCATCTCACCGTATTGGCCTGGATCATCAAACTCACAGAAGCTGAGGGCAGAGGAGGAACTCTCAGTATCCCACTTCATTTGTAAACTGCTTCACATAAGGACCTCGATCTGTAGTGGCCCTTCAGTGTGCTGCCCATGTGAGATTAAGAGGATTAGCATCACAGAAAATCATACCATAGCAATTGAAATGTTTTCATGTAATTTCAAGTATTTTCCATGGTGTATGGGATTCAGAGAAATCTGGAATTTAAACTGACACTGGCAACAAAGAGATCCAGTCAGCAATTTCTACTCACTTCTCAGTTCGATAAAAATCATCATTGTTCGGTCTGAGTGAAGAGTGAACAAAAAGCCTTGAGTCATCCCCTGCAGTGTTAGCTGTCAAACCATCAATAAAATATTTCAGTCTGTGTCTCTGCTTCTTAATCACTTGTGAACTAACAAATAATTCTTTAATTTTTCATGGGCGAATTCTCCTTATCTCTTACCTAAGGTCTAGTTGAAAAAAAATAATGAAGAGGAGTTTGAACTTGTACAATCAAGTTGGTTTTGCATTATGAGTAGGCCAAAGTGACTTGTACTTGTAACAGTGGGAAGTGTATTAGATAATCACACTGCCGGTGTGCAGTTCGAAAATGACTTGGTAAACACATTTCCAAATTCTTCTAAAAGTAAGCAAAAAACTTTCCAAAGTCAAGAAAAAAATGTTTACTCATTTGACGTCTATCTAACAAAGGTAAGAATGAAGAAGCAGGAATCTAACAAGTGCTGAATAGAAAAAAAATCATATTTCAAGAGTCTGTTTGTGACCTCAGTGTGTGGTTCTCCTTTGAAAAATGATTCTCTAAAGTTTTTCCAGTTCCCATCCTGCACCCCAAGCTCTGTCCCTCTCTTTGCTCATTATTCTCAGTTTTAAAGAATGTGTGGGCTAACTTAAAAAAATTAAAGAAATCTTTTTTAAATGGGCTTTTTTTTCCCTGATTGTAGTCCAATGGAAAACAACTATAGGCCTCCCCAGTTGGTTTCCCAGCTCCAGAAACATGCTTGCCAATTTGCAGTTTATGTAATTTGCACTTCAAAATGTGGGCACATAACCTCAATGCTCTCAGAGTTGTGGGAATAAACAGAATTTCTCCACAAATCTTCAGGGGAACTTTTAATCAAAAGTCTGCCTGGGGCCGGATGTTATCATGCAACATGAAGAAGCAGGATTGTGATAGATCTACTCCCAGAAAGGTTTAATCAAATCTGTTCAGTCGGAGTACTCTACTCTTGAGTCACTGATGGGCATAGACAATGCAGGAGTGTTGCAAGAATGTCCTTAAAGAAGCACGGCGCTCTCTCGTCCCTCGCATTAAACGTGGACAGCGTATAACACCGAGCCCTGCCTGCTTCTTACTCCTTGGGTGATGGGTGATGTGTGCTCGCTCCCCCTTCTAGCTCCAGAATAAACAAGGTGGAATGAATTCAATATCCTTTAAAGTCACATGCATTTGCATGTGCCTCTGGACAGTGTTTTCAAAACTCATTACTCCACAAATGAAGAATAATAAAAATATTTACCCTCATCAAAAGAGTAACCCTGAGGAAAAATCCATCAGAAATAGGACACCAACAGTACAACTTATTTATTTATAAGTTTGTGGAGCTGCATATGTAGATCTGCATATGAATTTGATATTTTGAGTATTTAACTAAACATTTATTAATACTACTGAGATCTAATTTGAATCTCAGTTATGCTGGTGTTATTCTGAAATAACTCCACCAAGTTAATGTTTTTGAATCCAGCAATCTATTAACACCTTCAGTCTGGAATTTGCCCAAGCTTACACTTTTTTATCTGAGATTGTGGAACGAAGGCTCATGTCTGGAAGAGACACTAAAACAACCATTAGCAAATTGCTTAGGATGCCAAGGCATCACAAAGAGACTGACAGTGAAAAGTGGCGTAAGAATTTAGTCCTCAGAGCAAAGACAGTGGGACAACTTATCTGTGGTACTGAAAAACACAGATATATATATATATATATATTCCCCCCCCGGGTAGCCGGGTTCAGAAATGAAGGAGCACTTTATATAAGGTGGTAAGTCACAAGAGTGAGGCACAAAATCTTTGTCACCGGCTTCACCTGGAGATGCATTAGCCCTGTGCAGTAGAACTCACAGTATTGATCAGACCATGCCCTCGTTCAGCAGGACCAAACTGCCCTAAAATTAACAGGAAGTTCATTTTCACCACCTGGTTGTAAAATTAATTAAGTGCACTGGTTGGGCAATGATTGGAACAATATTTATTTTAACATTTTCCACTATTTCTTAAACCAAAACATCTTCTGCTTAAAATACATGGAACATTGAACTTTTAATAAATACGACTGTGTTGGAATGTGGTTACACTACTTCATGTGTATAAGGTAGGGGATTATTTTGAAGAAATAAGAGGACTCAAGGTATTACAAATGATTTCTCAGTTCAGTAAAGGAAAACATAACTTTTAGGAAAATGATTCACAGTAACTCAGGTTTTGGTTTTCCTCCTACAGGAAAAGTACAGGGTAAGTAGGGATAGAGCTGAGTAGGAATTTTCAACAATTCAGACTTTCAGTTGAAAATAACGATTAAGTCAAGGGAAACCTTAGCTTGGAAAAGATTTGGTTTTAACAGTTTTTTTCCTACCCACAGGTTTTTAGGAATTATTTTCCAAACGTGTTTTTCTGTTGCTAATAACTTTGGAAACAGTAGTAAAGAAAAACTTATTTTTAAAAGAAGAAAAAGTGAATCCACAACAATTTCTAGAATACTACTGTTCTATAGGAAAGCTGCTAAGAATTGAGTATCTTCTTCTTGTTGATGCTACATGTATTTCTTTTTAAACAGTTTTTCAGACTGATACAAGTAATTTTAGAGTCCTTTGGAATACCAGGAGTGTTGGTATGATCCCTGCTGCCCCCTTGGTACAAAAAGCCTCACTAACAGTAGGAAGCACTTGATGCAGGGAAAAGGGAGCTATCCCAAGCTGTACAGTGCAACCACCAGAGCCACCAAAGTTCATGCCTTCACCTCTCTGTGCTCAGACATAGAGCCCCTTCAGAGAGCCTGTGAGAAGGCAGAGGGGAGACAGTTTCACCTGCAGCATTTTAAATCATTCAGAGAGGAATAGATTTACAGTACCCCTTCAGGCTATTGTAAAGGAGATGTACTATCCTGCAAACAGGGACTAGAGATGTTTTACAAATTGTAAAAGCAGAGAGACAAAGCCAGAGCAAAGCCAGAAGTGAAATCTAGCCAATCTTGCAAACTGCTTGATTATTCAGTCCCAGAGTAGGAGACTTCAGCCCCCGAGTGAGCAACCTTTGAACCCATCTTATGCTAAATTTCAGACTGCATTGATGGTGGTTGCAAGTGTAAGGAGTACAGGTTTCATCAAAAATCTGTGCGCACACATGAAAGCACAGCAATTACAGAGGACAGGAATGAAGGGAAAAGCATTGACTTGCTGTGTGAATGTGAAACAGATCTTGTATCTTTCATAAATATTTACAAAGTAATTAGAAAAAAGGAAAGAAAATACACATCAACAAATGAGGCACATCAAAACACTGTCACTAAAGCTTGCATTTCAAAAAGGTTTGGGAGAAAGAGAAGTGCAGCTGCAGACTATAGAAAACTTCATTAATGTTTTCAAATCACTCGTAGGATTTAGGTGCTGAAAGGCATGCTAAATTGGGATTTATACATAATCAGATCATTGAAAAACATACAAATGGCTGCCAGGGAAAAGTACAATGTTCACTTTTGAAATTACAAAAAATCCTTTGTTTCAAAGAGTGAATTGACTAAAGTTTAGTTTCAGTGAAGCATGTTTTTGCTTTGGGTGTCATTATTTAGTTTGGCCTCCTTGCCAGAGAAACCTTTTTACTGACTGCAGTTCCTTCAACTGTTGTTTTTATTCTCCAGCAACTAAAAAAAAAAAAAAAAAGAAAAAACTCTGCATCAGATGCTTCAAATTTAAATGAGAGCTGCTCTGTTTACCTTTAATTTTGAGATGGCAGTGGGGGTGAATTGCATGGGGCTTGATTGCTTGCCAGGATTTCTCAAACAGATGTATTTGAACCTCCTCACTTAAATAATCTGGAAAATCAGGTTGGACTGGTTGAATCAAAATGCTGGCAAGTGGGTAAAGAAAACATCCATCCATCTCTCCATCCAGGCACCTCTATCTCTCCCATCGCCATGGTATCTGCGCACCTTCAGCAGCAATGTCATGCAGCAGCCTCAGATTCCACACACCACCAAACATGCCCTTGGCAAAAGCCCAGCAGCTTTGCCAGAGATAAAGGATTATGGATGTTATGCCTGTGCATACTAAAGAAAGGATTTTTGCACTTTAACAGCAGTTTCTGAGGTTTCTATGGCTAAGATACTCAAGCACACACATATCCTAAATCTTAGGGCTTAGCAATGATGAATAGCTCTGAATGCGCTCTTACAGTACATTCATTGAAGCCTTGTGATTAGAGAATGAATAAAACACATATTTCCTTTTATAGACAGATGGAGGTAGGAGGTGGTTTTCCAAATGGTTACTAGGTAAACTTGTTTGTCATAATTTTGTTTTCTTTTTTTACTTCTCTCTCTCTCTCTTATTTTTTTTTTGATGTGAGAGCCGCCTGTCTCAATACCTGTAAAGACAAGAATTATTTAGATCACAATACACTCCAAGGAGGGGGGAGGAAATGGGGGCAGAACTGAATTCTATGTTTGGACATCCACCCTTGCTGAAGGTAGTTCCCATGGATACAATAGAAAAATACATTTCTCTGCAAAGAATAAAGTTCCAGTAGATAAGGGGCATAATGTGTCCTGTACAGTGAGAACAAACTGTGATCCTCCTGAGCTGCACAGTCCATAAAGAATATTTGAGAGCAATACAGAGGGCAACCACAACCTGTATCCAAGAGTAGCATGATATGAAAAGGTCTGAATAAGGACCTTGAATCATTTCTCCCCGTTCCTAGCCCAAACTTGACATATTGGCATTAAGCTAGTTTACAGGTACACAAACAGACAGATAGGATATTTCATGGGATTTTATATTGCATGTACTTTGTAATGATTTAAGAATCAATTTGTTGCCAAGAATCAGAGGAGGAAAGAAAAGAGTATCTAACTTTTCAGTATTACATGTTTATAAAGATGTACACGGTCTGAAGGGTTGGTCCTTTGCATTGGTGCACTCTGAGCAACCACTACTGGTCTCCCAGCTCCCATCTTCCTCGTGTTCTACCAGGTCAAGCTTCTACTTCGTTCTTCTATTCTATACAGTTAAGCTGTGGAAGTCCTTCCCACAAGATGCTGCAGATGTGGGTTCTTAAATGTGTTCACACAAGACTGATCAAACACATGATACACAAACACTCTGAAGGCTATTAAACACAAAGCTACCACCACTGGCTCGGGAAACACCCCCTGCCTCCATGAGGAAGGCAGGAGAGGTCCTTGCAGCCACTGATGGAGGAAAGGTATGGGAAGAAAGACTTTGGTCCGACCACTAGAGAAGTTCCTTCCCTCTGCCCTGTCTCACGGCTTCACAGAGCCGTAACACAAGACAGCTCTCCTAAATTTAAACACTTAACTGAGATTCTCCAGGTAGGAAAGGAGATGCACCAAGGTGCACCCACATAGCCCCTGGAGAAGGGCTGAGAGTGAGGCACCCACTACACCCCCACCTAAATCCTGAATCGCCCTCTAGGAAAACCTCTCTTTCCATTGCCAGAGACTCATGGGCAGCAGTGTTCTCAATTCCCTCATGGTCTAAAGGCTTAAATTTAGGTAGGATAAATCTAGGCCTATATTTTCATGTGAGCATTTACACAGGAAATGCTCACCATGAAATTGTTGAGAATGGACGTATAGAAGCTGTCTACAACAATAAACGTGTACCATAGAGGAACATTTTTCATTTCATTTGTGTCTTCAAGTAACTGTAAAGCTGAAAAGTGTTTTCAAAAATGCATTTCAAAAGAAAATAGTGATCTGTTTTCTTTTTAAAGTCCCCAAAGGTCACTAGGGAACAGCTTTCATTTGCAGATTTCCTGTTAAAAAAAGGAAAAAAAAAGAATATAAACATCAGACAGAACAGTCTAAAAATTGTTATTGTGGTCAAAAGCCACTTTTCAATTTAAAAAAATGCCAATGACACAACGTCTTCTAGTTCTAATATCCAGTTTCGAAGTGCTTACTGAGATAAGTGGTATCACTGACTTTGTTAAAACAATGTGTAAATAAAAACAATTGTTATTTAAACATGTATACAAGATGCCCTAAAATTACGGTTTTGAAAATGATACAGTGTTTTTCATTCATGTTGATGCAATTTGAATTCTTTCAGCACCGTGTGAAACTCAGGTCCCTCAGCTCTTATTGACAGCGATGTTTCATACATCATTATTGTGCTGTTACAGCTTTATATTGAAATAATGTCTAGACCCCAGGCCTAGACAGAGCATTAGTCCAGTGCACACAGGTACAAGGGAAGGACAGTTTGTAAAAGGTTTCAGAGAAATCACCATGACATCTTGCAATGCAAATGTAAACAGCTTTCAGTTTGGCTGAGTATTAACACAACTATGTGGCCAAGGTTGGGGCACTGGAGTTTTCTATATGCTTA
This sequence comes from Rhagologus leucostigma, assembly GCA_013397725.1. NCBI lineage: Eukaryota > Metazoa > Chordata > Aves > Passeriformes > Rhagologus > Rhagologus leucostigma. The sequence goes on from VZTD01001019.1 coordinate 416,820, forward strand.
TTTAATTTGGGCTGTACTTTGTTAGTTTTATTTATACAGAGGAGGAGTAGTAGTTGTCCAACCCCTGTCCGAATCAGTGAAATTTATAGAGCATGAAGCTGATCATATTTATAGAGCATGAAGCTGATCATGACTAAGGTCATGTTTACAACGAGAATAAAAGATGATGCAGAGAACACAAAGCTGGTTCTGAGGCCAGCGTTATCTCTGCAAAATGGTACAATAAAGTCAGACCAGTGTGACAGTGTGAATACAACAGTGTAGAACAGCAGAACTGGAGACTGGCAATCCCTGAACCTGGGAAAAGCAGAGTACTTGTAATAAATGGAGCAGCCAGAGCCCATGCCATGAAACACACGGCTCCATCTCTCTTCCAAGCTGACTCTATGGCTCTAACAATCATCTCTTCATTTCTGTGTGCTTTTTTACATCTGCACAGGGGTAAGGCTGCATTGTAGCCTACCAAAGGACTGTTCCTGCACAACGAGTGTATGTTGCATGCTCCTTGGTGTGGCCTGATGGGGTGGGTGGTGTTTAAGGACACAGAGGATGGTGGAGGCAGCTCAGTGCCATTTAATGTAGTTATACTGTTTCTGGTCAAATTATCCCAGAGCAGTGGCCAGGCTTTATTTCAATGCAGATTCAGGACCCAGGAGCACCCTGGAAAGTTAAGCAGTTTGGTAGAGTAGCTATAGCCCCTGCTGCTTGCCAGACACAAAGCCCCAGTCTGGGAGGATCCCCTGCCTAGTTCCAGCCTCGTCCTCTGCCCAGCAAGTTCTAAAGACACCTGACGTGAGGCACTATACAGCTGCCAGGCTGAAGGGGACACAAAGCCAAGATCTCAGCATGCCGCACTCCACTGTTAGCAGCCGTGGAGAAGCCTTAACTGAAACACACTGGTCCCTAAAGAGTTAAATAACTTGCTTTCCCCTCCACTATCTTCCTTTCCCCCAAAAATATCTCCATTTTTTTCCTAAACCTGTCTGGTTTTGAGGGTACTCTCTTCATCTCCCTCTTTGTGCTGAAGATCTGTGGCTGATGTGTGGACTGCTGTGTCTGAACAGTTCCCAGCCATCTTGTTACCAAGATTTAGGTCACAAACCTTGAAATTAAATGGAGGAAAAATATAAAGGGTTAGTTCAAAACAAAATGTGTTTCCTTATTGTCTTGATTTTTTTCTGTAAAAAGGTGTATGTTTAATGTCCCTGGTTACAGACTCTAACGTTGTTTTGTAATTCAGATACTGTTTCAAAATATGTATTTGTGTCTCATCTCTGTTAGATACAAAATAGCCAATGAAACAAGAAATTCTATGTGAAAAGCAAAAGATTCAGATTCTAAAGTACTACAGCCTAAGTGCCATTGTTACAGCAAGAATAACAGTCCCCATAATGGTAGGAAGGATGCTTTTACCCAATGTCAGATGTGATCCAGTCATTAAAATGTTTCTCATGCTCAATACAGTAGAATAAGTAATGGATAGGACGTTCTTCATCTCACACTGGCGTATATGTGAAAGGTTAGATGAAGACGTTGCCTGCAAGTGTTTGTTTCTTTACCCTGACAATAAAGGGAGTATAGAGCAATGCAGATGTCTATATTACAATGTTTGAAGTTAGGTGTAAACAAAATATTTACTTCTGGACAAGGATGTCTTGGTGCCATAAATGCTCAAAACTCTTTTTTCATACCTGCTAATAATTATGAACTTGGCCCAAATATCAAAGATATTTAGAGATGAAACATATTTTAGACTATTTTTTTCTAATTTACCTTCTGTGTTGTGGGGGATTCAGCCTTCAAGGCACATTTCAGTCACATATTTAAACTCTCCCTTATAATCCAGGCAAAGCTGAAGTCTAAAAGTCTCAGGTAACCAAATTACTCTGGAAAGTCAGGTTTCACTATTCCTCTTACCTTTGCTAAGATTTATGGCTGGGTTTATAATGTAAGAATTTGAAAGGTTTTTTCTAGAAAAATGTATGTGGCTTCTCTGAAAAGATTAGAAATCCTGTGTCTCTTTTTCACAGTGCGTACTGTGAGATGAATAATTTCAGAACAAAAAGAGAAGTGGTTGCACAGCTACAAACACACAACGTATTGCTTTTTGAATGGCACGTAGTCACTGTGGATCCTGTCTGAAGAAAATGTTGCTAGGTGGCTGATAAATAAAAACAAAGTGGGTTGGATGCGTAGCTGAGTCTGAACATGAATTTTCAGAACTAGCAAATGGATACGAACAAAGGAGCCAGCAAGGAAACAAGGAAAAGTTTCAGAGTAAAGCCGGAGTTACTTGCATTGCTTTCCAGAGGTAATTAGGCACAGTCAGGTGCAGCAGCCGCCACTGTTACGTGGCTGCAAAAATTAAGACAATCAAGACAAAAGCAAGTTAAATTTAAGGTGGAACTAAAGCAGGTTTCTAACACAGAACTGCAGATTCAGTCAGTGCAAATGGTGGCCTTGGAAAAGGCAGAAGAATTAACTTAGGTAAGGGACAAAACCAGGTGCAAGCACAGCAAGAAAGAGCATTTGAAATTATTTATTCTGAGATAAGTGCAGTCTAATTCTATACAGTTATTTGACACAAGATATATAAATACTCTTTTAAAGTGATAACATGCAAAATTCAGTCAATTTGGGAGATGTTACACATGTAGAACTTGAATTCACAAGTTTAGCAAACTGAGGTGGGTTTTTATTTTTCCATAGAATGTAATTAAAAGTTGGTAACTATCACCTCAAAGTTATTATTTCGTTACTCTAATCACAATTCCATATTATTTTCCTGTAGTGGGACCCCAAAAGTGGGATCAGGCAATGCCTCTAATATAATAACTATAATTTGTTTGTATTGAGAAACTTCCAGTTTATTTTTTTTAACCATAGTTTAGCACAACATGCCTACAGACCTCACACACGGACAGATTTTCTCTCTTAAAACAGAAACTATCTCTCTGACTTTTGAATTTCACTGATCTAACAGTACAGCAGTATCCATTCTAAAGCAAGTGAAAAACATTTTCTTCTTTTCCTTGGAACTGAAATTTCCCCTCAAAGTGATGGCAAAGAAAAAGGGATGTTCGGAATAGGTGACATTCAGCCATATGGAGGGGTGAATTTTAAAGGCACCTTATGCAAAACATGTGTTCAATAAGTATTTTTTTAAAAATGTACAGCTCTGCAGGGCTAGAAGCAAGAACTTCATATTAATGCTTACAGCTGAAGAGGTCCTTCAATAAATATTTGCTCCCAGAATTGTGACATTTTTATACTTGGGAGTAGAGTTTTTTGAAGATTTTTATGGTTCTTCTTGACCCCTGAAAGGTTGGATTCATGGTAAGTAGGGCATGTGATTTTCAAGGCTACATACCATAGTCTCAGTAAAAACAGGCAAAACCTCCTCACTGCTCTGATGGTTACAAACCTCCTTCTAATTTCCAGCTTCAATTTATTCATGGTGAGTTTATACCATTTGTTCTTGTGCCAACCTTATCCTTTATTTTTAATAGCTTTTCAACCTCCCTGTATTCACCTGTCTAATGTATTTATAGAGAATGATCACAAGTCTTCTCAGATCTTCGCTAACTTTTTCAGTGTCCTCTGGTAAAATACATTTAAAAGATTCTGCTCTTACATACACTGCACATTCAGAATACATATTATGGTATAATTTTTCCTGCCACTTAGACAGAATGATCTGCACAGTTTACCCACAGGTTTCTACTACTGCATACAGCCGTCACCCCAGCTTGGGTGTTTATTTCCTTACTAACATAGTCTCCTTTACATCCATATATATGTATACTGTGTAAGTTATTCTTCAAGGAATTCCATTTTGCTCAGGCTGTAGATGAATGACTATATGAATATACAGTTTATTATTGTTAATTAATCATCTATGCTGCCTTTTACCTGAAAGCAATATATATTTCAAGGGCTCAGCATGAAGTAAACTGAGGTAACACAAAGTCATCCCATGAAAATGGGTAAAAGGTTGATGAGACTGTATAAGCATTCAAAAATTATAAACCAGATTCCCAAATTAGTCATAAAAACCATGAAATTAAGAAAAAATCTTGAGGTTTTCATGCAGCTTTTGACAGTTTAAATTTCCTTGAACCAAATGTTTCTCTGCAACTTGGAAGGTTTATGTATCAGCGTCATAAAAAAATGAGATAGAATTTTCTTGTAATTAGCTGACTTCAGTGGAGGTTTAGATAAAAAATACAAAATATTATGAGACTTGTGATAAAATCTTAGTAGTCAGCACTGCTGAGTTATAGAAACAGAGAACTGTAGGTGGTAGGAGCCAAGGGAACAAAACAGGCATCGCTTGGCTGTTGATGGGTTACCTGGAGGTCCAAAGACCATGACTTTAGGAAAAACAGGGGATTTAAAATAAAAAAGTGAACATCTAAACAGTGTTCACGCTACGGTTTTGAGAAATGCTGTGAAAAGGAACCCTTCTCATGAAAAATTACTTCAAGCAGCACCTATCATAGCTCTGTGTCAGGAAAGAGGCTTTTGGCTTCTTAACATGTCATCATATGCATGCTTAGAAGTCCTGCGGCTGTTTAAAAGTGTGCTGGAGAGTGGCCTCTCTCAAAGGGGAATTGCATAGCAGAGATCACTGGAGAACAGCTTGCGCTGGTCACAGCTGCTACAGCTGGGAGAGTGGTCAGCTGCAGGCTTCAGGCAGTTTTTCAGCCTCTTCTGTAGCCAGGAGTGGATCCAACCCAAGAGGTATGAGGTACAATAGGTTCGAGCAAGTGCCTGAAAAGTCCATAAAGCCAGGGGAGTTATTTTGAACTGGATCTTGAAACCAAAAAGGAACTATTACAGTTGCTTCAACATGGGGGTGATGCACTTTGTGCTTGTGAAAAGGTGCCAGCAGCACTCCACACACAGTTCTAGTCTGGAGGTCTGGGACTTCTGGAGGCCAAAGAGAAGCAATTGCATTTATGCCAGTAAAAAGTATATGGTATGCTGAATTTTAGTTCAAAAGCAACATGACTAGCACACCTTCCAAGGGAACAAATAACCACAAAAAAGAAAATCAAACAATGGAAATTGTTTAAAGAAGAAAACTCATATTTAATTGTGAATTGCTTCATGTGAGGCAAGGGAGCCAAACCCACTGAGTGTTTCAGCTATGCTTGATTTATTGAGCACAGTGAGCTTGTCTCTATCACCTGACATAGTAATTTTAAACTATCTTTGAATTATCTTTTTTAATTAAATTTCTGTGGGATGATTGGATTTTCTGTTTGAGTGATTATTTGTTTGCTTAGAAAACACACTAGACTTCTTGCTATTTGACCTTTCTTTTATTTCAGATGAGGGCTTAGAAACACTCAATAGCTGGGCACTATGTTAACAGCCAGTCGACTGTAGCTCCAAAGCAGGAACATCCTTCCCTAGCAGGAGTCCCTCCACCACACCGGAATTATCTGGTAACCTGCAGTAAACAGCCTGCACGCTTCCCACCAGCTTTTGCTGCTCATGTATGCTGTTTCACGTCTGTCTGTTCCTTGTCAGCCACACTGAACAGCCCTGTAGCCTTTTCTGTGGCTACAGCTTGGCCACAGCTGAGAGTACCAGAGAAGGTGTTGAAGAAACTTTAACATGTTCTGTGTAGCCGTGACAGGTGCAGAGGAGGAGAAGACAGGTGGTGGGGGATGAGGCTGCAGATGAAGCTCAGCCTCAGCCACTGTTTTGTATCACTATAGCAATAGTAATTGTTACACCTAGAAACAAACACAACCAGTTAACATTCTACAGGTCAGAGTACAGCCAGAAATGGATATTTCAATGTAACTTCAGTGGTAGTAGAGTTAAGGAAACATGAATGTTTCTGACTAGCCCTCTCCTATATCTCATATCCCAGAATCAGAGGCACAGTATTGCCAGTGGTTTTCGGTTGGTAAAAACTAAAGAGGGGATTAAGCTACTTGGCTACATTATCACTAGAAAAGCACGTCCTAATAGGGACTGAACAGGCAGCAATCATTCTAATGTGAATGCTGGAATAAGCCCAGAAATAAATTTTAAGAGAATGACCTTTCCAACCACTCATAGCCACAGTTAACCCTGGAATTAAGGTCCAGCTCAGATTAACACTGATCTATGGATTCCTTAGATTTTATCCCAAACAATGCATGAATTATCAAAACAGTGACCACTGTAGTGTTCTGGGTTTTTTCCTTCCTTTGAGGGAAAGATAAACATTATTACTATTATTAATTACTAATATTACTATTAACAAAAAGGATCACAGGCAGAACTGGTTCCTCTGACTGTTTGTCACACTCAGTTCGTTATTTTTTAAGAAATTTCTCAAAGTTGCTTAGGGGTCTGGTGAGCCATTCGGGAAAGGAGTCTTCTCACCTAATTTCGCCCTTGTACCATGTAGACATCTATATCTGATCTAGTCGTGCTAGTTATCGCTGATAAAAGGAATAAGCACACAGGACACGTTTCAACTGGCTTTATGTCTGTGTTATGATAGACACACATCACACACCACAAGCACCTTTTTCACTCTGGTGACTGTTAAGGAGAACCACGTTGATTAACTCAGATGTGAACATCTATAGGTAATGTGTAGATATTTGCATGTAGTTAATATACTCCGCCCTTTCTTACCCTTATGACATAACATCACACGTGATCCTAAGTCTTTCTCTTTTGCTTACTTAATTGCTGTTTGCTTGTTTGTTTATAACGCATGGAATATTTGTGCGTTATCACCTTTGCACACACCGCAAATTTTTCATATAGGCACACCAAATTTCTGACCACACAAGGTCTGAAACATTCATTCATTTTGGCACCTACAAACATACAAGTGCTTGCTCATGCCCAACTAGAAATCATATTATGGGAGTTGATCTCATAATACCAACAAAAAATCATGATTGTTCTGTGCTAAATGACCTCAGTCATGACCTGCAGATTATCTGTGGATGATCTGTCCTCTGTGACTTCCTGACTGTTTCTCAGGCTATTCTGCTTCACAATTATGACTGGCCGTGATGAACTGAGAGCCAAATGACTCAATTTCTTAGTATCTCTGATTAAAATGTTATGCTTTCAAAACCAGTTAAACAGTTTTCATTTAATTCTAAAATGAAGTTTTGTTTCTAATGGGAAAAAAGATTTTCTTTACTTAGGATTTTCCTTTTTAATGTTTCTGTTTCTCCCTGTTGTTTTGGGGGGTGGATTTTTATGGTCTTTGTTCACCGGAAAAATCATCAGAGATTTTTTGAATGACTGGAAAACATATTTCTCAACTTTCGAATCCTTCGAAACTTTATTCTAGGAAAGGTCTTGTTACAAGAACACTATTTAGTCTGTTCAGTCCCTTTCCCCTTGCATTCTTCAGTGGGAGAAAATGCAGGGAAAGAGGAAAAGACAATAACTGAAATCTGATACATTACTGAAGGAACAAGGCAGTATTCTCTGTTGTAACAACCTTTGAAAAATTAAACATTTGATCAAAAGAATTTTTTCACAATTTTTTGGGTCTTTTTTTTTTACATAAACACAACATTTCCTCAAGAAAATGACAATAAATTTTAATTAGTAACTCAGAGTCTCTTAAGATAGACTGTTATTTCCTTATAGTGCCAAAGGCAAAAAAAAAAAAAGGATCTTTTCTGCTTTAAAAAATGAAAAATGGTTTATTTCTTGAGCATTTTTGGCTAGCCAACACAGATATCTCATCCAGCTCCTGTGTTTACTTTCCATTTTCAAGCAACCTAAATTTACATTCACACTATAAAAGTTTTTGACCATTAATACTGTTCCCAGAAGAGGTTTCAACTGCTACACCCAGCCAGCCAGACAATACTGTTCCAGAGGGAAGGAAAGCAAAAAGTCTCTGTGGGTATTTATACTACACCAGACTTCTTAAGCTCTTCACGCACAAAGTTTTAACTAGATTTATATGGAAAGTACCCTTCCCTCCTGTTTCTCCTTCCAAACACTAGCTTCCACCAGCATTGTATCCAAAATCACTGAGGACACAGAGACAAAAGAGCCCATGGAGGCTTCTGGAAAGTTTCTGAAAGTTTCAGCCAGCTCCTGACTTCCCCGGTGACCCCCAAGAGGTACACAAGGGAGCATAATGAGCCTGAATGATGAGCTGCTCTTTGTCACGAGCCACCTTTCAAGTCTCTGTCTGCAGAGAAAGAGTTTAGCAGCAGATAACCTTTGCATTGTCCATTCTGCTCTGAATGGGCAGATGAGAAGAAAATAGCTCTCAGGAGATATAAAGCTAGAGATAGTCAAATAGAAAAGAAAGAAACTAGAGCTCTGGAAAATCTCTGTGAGCATAGTGGGGAGTTTGGGACATCTGTGCAGTGAGGAAAGGCTGTTGGTGAATTTTTTGTCTACGTGACTTGATTTTTGAGACGGACTTTCATGTGGCTTTAACATGATTGTAAGATGGTCCTTTTCATAATTTTTATTCTCCTCACCTATGGTGTGAAGCAACAGGGTACGAACCAAGGAATTTAACTTGCCCAGCAATGTCAGCTCAGGTGCTGAAACCTAAGTTTTTAGCAAGCTACCTGCTTTTACATGAGTTCACATGTTGTGCTACATGCACACCATTTCAGAATTTAGACTGAGTCTACGTATAGTGAAGACAATAGAAGAGGGAGAATAAAGAGTCAAGCTTTTTTCCAGCATTCACTGAATAAAAGTAAAATATGCAGTTTGATATGTGTTTTTAAATATTTCTCACGGAGATGAAAATAAGCTAATATTTTCACTTAATTTTTGCTATGAAGTGTCAAAGCAGTGTTAATGTGTTGTTATTTGGCATAACAAGAGTATTACTGAGAAACAAAAGTCTCAAGCCCTTGATTTTAAAGGTGTTAAAAGGTATGAATTAATGGATTTTTCAAAGGTAAGTATTTAAGTGCTTACCCATTTAAGTCCTTGCCCATCTTTAATCCCATTAAAGTGCTCTCTGCATCTGACATTTCTTACCGGCTGTTTTAAGGACTGACCATCTGTTTTAAAGAAGAGTTTTTGTACAGTCATCTTGAAACCACTTGTATTCCTCTTGTTTTATAAAAATGTCAGTAATTCTATAAGGTAGCAGACATTAATATACCACACAGCTAGGCAAACACCACAGTTTCTAGCAGAGTCTGAGGTGTGTACAGTTTAAGAATAACCTATACGCTCAAACTAACTTACGTGGAGCTTTTTCAGAAATATTTCAGAGATGTTTCACAAAGAGAGAAAACGACTAATTCTTTTTTACTATTTTCCCAACTCTACAAGACAATTACAAAAGTTATCAAAACCAGGTTTGGGTTTGGGGGCACTTTTTTGGGTTGGTTTTGGTTTATTTGCTTGCTTTTTAACACAAGCTTTCTTCTCCCCAAGGTTACCTCCTGTATTTTGCAAAAATAAAGCATGTAAATGCCTACTTTAGAAACTGAAACAGGGAATTAAAATGATATTCAAAAGGAGCTGAATTCATCTAAAACTAAAGTACATTGTCAACCACCTCCACTTGCTCCAGGCACTGATGCCATGATTAGCCATGCAAGAAGCTACCTGCTGGTTTAGAATTATATGAAGTCACCTCAGGGTATCTACAAGCTTCTCACGCACAAGATACTGACAGTTTCTTTACTTGGCTTGAAACACAGTCGTTGCTACATCCAAGTACTATATCATAGATTGTTATTTCACAAGCTGTCATTAAAGTAGCTTGCCTTATTCTCACCAAACAATTAGTCTGCAAACAGTAATGGTTTGTTCCAAATACCCTCAAAGACTACAAGAACCTAGCATTTTTCAGGTAACAACTTCTTATCTGAAGTATGAATGTGCACTGTTTTTTTAATAATAGAGAATTGGGGGGCAAAGAGTATTATAATCTACCTTTACAAAGCAACTTAAACTGGGGAGTGATGGCAGGAAAGAGGAGACTTATCATGGTACGAAGATGCCTGGTAACAAAGGTATTCGTGCACCTGAACAATAACATGTATGTACAAGAGTTTGGAGCTAAATTGTTTTTACCTGAACTGGCCAACTTTCTGTGGAGAACCAATATTTTATTTTAAATGTTTATTTTCAGTTACTGTGTACATGAAAAGCAAATCTGGACAGTGCCGAGAATTAGATATAAGAACATATATAGTTGAGCTGTCTCAAGATAAGTAGCATAAATACTGTTTATTCTGTCTAAAGTCAGTGATAATACTTCATTCAGAAGGGGCTTGACCTGCATTTGCTGGTGGTTTTTCACGCTTTGTCTGATGATTGCTGGTTATCACCAACTCACACCAAACAAGGAAAGGATGAGCAGTTCCCGTTAGGTCAGATGTTTTGTACCTGTCCTTCTGCAAACGCGTCAATAAAACTCGATGTGGACAATCAGCTTTGTCCTTCAGTGTTAAGGTTTCTCCTAGGCTGAAGTCAACAAAACTACTGCATTGTGCAGCTCTCCTCTGACACGAACACACGTTTCCTTAAAAAGGTGTTTTGGTAACTGCACACTCCATTATTCAAGATTTAGTTTGGATCAAGTGACTCATTTTTACTTGTTGTCTAACCAGATCTTCATTGCTATAAAAAAATCTAACAATCAGTCTTTGCTCTGATCTTCCCAGCTTCTGTGCTTACTTACTCATTCCCCCTGAAGTGCGTCCATACAACCTTCCTCATCCTGGTCCTTTTACATTTGTCAGATGGCACTCATGATATTTACATGTGTTTGCATGTCAGGAATCCCTGCTTGGCACAGCGGGGCACGAAGGTGCCTGCTAATAATTCTAGCAGGGAAGATGGGAATAGATGCTGTCAGCACCAGTCAGGAGTAATATGCACCTTTGAAAATGAAACCATTTATATTTAGACACATAAATATAGACTGAAGAATCTAAATTTAATTCTTAGGCTGAAAATGTTGACCTCAATGAACAAACCCCTCTGGTAAGAGCTGCAGAAGAATGGTATTACTAAACAGTTGAAGAGGATGATCTGAACTCTTCACTGCAATAATCTCCTGGTACAACTCCACGGCCCTTAAGCAAACACTTCCTTGAAAATTATCTTGATCTTAGCTAGCACATAGGACTCACATTTCATTGTAACTGGCATTAAAACAAAATGCAGGTGCCGATCAGTAAAAACCCCATATTTTTAAAACTGAGGAACAGTAAGGCACACTGTCACCGGGACCACATATCTGGGCTTTGAGAAATTCAGGAGTGTGCGAAGGACTGAGAACAAATGAGATATCCCATAAAGAAACACAGGTACACGGATACACATATGTATGTGTATACATAAATAGACAGTCTTCTTGTCCCAAAGATCTTATACTGTAATCACCAACAAGGCACAGCATCAGAAAACCACAAAAATAGGAAGTAGAGAGAAAGAGGAAAAATGGAAAATAGTCGCGCTAATGCTAATGTATTTACTGCTTCAGCTGAGATTTCACACTCTGTGTTATTCAAAAACATACTCATTAGTGACTTCAAAGCACACGGAAGTCGACATAAAGGCTCCTATTTGTCTACCACAGACCTTTAAGCAGGCGTTTGAAAACACATGGCTACCTGCTTTGTGTCAGGTGGTGTTAACCAGCGCAGAATGTCACTCACCAACACAAACTGTCCGCATGAATACCTTTCCTGTTTCTTCCACATTTTGCTGTCAGCTTGTCATACGCGAGTTGCTTCACAATAATAAACAGACCATGGCAGGTTGGATTAATATCAGTTTTTATTACAGCGGTTGCAACCATTAATTATCTGGCTGACTAGTGATGAGATGTGGTTCTTATCTAATAGGTAAGGGTATCAAGTTCAATAAAGTTCATCAAACATAAAACTAAAAAATTTGGCTGCTGCAACTTTTCTAGAAGTCTCATAAGAAAAAAATCCTCAAGCATACACAGTCATATGACTTTTGCTTTTCTCATTGTTGTATAGAACTCAAGCTTGTATTAAACAAGAAGAGCAAATGAAAATTAGTTGGAAGAGTATTTCAAATTGCTCCCATCTTAAAATCATTTGTTCTTCCCAAAAAAATATTTAGTAGCTTCCTTAGTGGGTGTTTTCTGTTATGATTTAAAATTATATCTTATAAATCCCTTGAAGAATTATCCTAAAAACACAGGGTGAAACTCAGGCCTATTGAAGTCAATGCCAAAACTCCCATTGACTGCAGCAGAGCCAGGATTCCACCCACAAAAAGATTCAAAACAAGAAATTACAGAATGTCCTTTTTTTTTTTGTAAATGCTTAAACCCATTGTTCACTGCCCTGTTCTTTCGTGGTTTTACTCTTCATTTTTACCTTGTCTTTGAATGAGGTTTTTGAGTCCTAACTCAGCTTACAAACTATGTTTAAGCATGTTTTTCATGCATTTATGCTGATATTTATAAAAATATTCACTGTAGGCTTATACAATATCTAGAAAGAAAGACAGTATGTGAACTTATTTCTTGCTTTTGTGCATCCAAACATTTTGAAGCTTCAATTTGCATGTATATTAAAAAGCTTGATTAAGGCAACCGAAAATATCCACTTGTAAATGACTTCAGGGATAACTGTTTGCCTTAAAGAAAAAGCACGATTTCTGTAACACAAGATAAGAGTCTTTCTTGAACGCATTACATCTTGAATTTTAAGTGTTTGGCATCCAGATGACATTTGAAGAATTTAATGCTATTATCCAGGAAATAATAAAGTGGTTATAATTTATACACAGAAATCTTGCTTGTGAAGCTCGCAGGGCTGCTACATATGCAATGTATCCAAATCAAGGCTAAAAAGCAAGGAAATGAAACTGTAAGCTACATGAAAGCATGCAGATTCTACTTTTCCTTTCAAAACTTGTTTATTACTACCAGAGCACAAGCTGCCTGACTCCTAATGGAACTTCCTTGAGGGCACCTGCCATCATTTTGGCCATTTTTCCCAAATATTCATTTTACAAGACTTTGCGCTCAAACTGTAAAAGCTGTGGGATGAATACAGGGAGTCACTTGCATTGAGAGACAGTCACCCGGCAAACACAAATTCAGGCCAGCAGGGAGAAGGAACCTACCACGAACAGAGCAGATGCATGGACACAGCAGAATGGGCATCTCTGTCTCTAGCAGTGTCCTGTGCAAAGAAGTCCAGGCAGCCTGAGCCAGGCAGTGCCTCCTTCCAGAGATGTTGGGATTCAAGGGTCTGACCCCCATTAATGAGAAACAAATAACCGATGTTGCCATACAATTCAGTCAGTCTGAGAAAGTTTTAATGAGATTAAGGATTGCACTGAAAATGTGTAATTAATCCACTGTTTTCATTCTAGCTCTTTGCATTTGCTTGCCAGATGAAAATGATAATAGGATGATATGGTCTCTCAAGCAAGAACCTAACTGCCTCTGGCTTCAGGGTATTAGATGACTTATTCTCACAAAAGGAGATATTAATACTACTCATTAAAAACAAACAGACTTTCTCTCTATAGACTTATAATAACTCAGAAAGGCAAGAAGTGTCTATTTTAGAGGGGCCTGGGCAGTGCTTATCAGCATACTCAAAATGTGTGTTGATGAGGCTGAGTTTTTCAGGTAGAAAAAGGAACCTGTTACCCTGAAGAGCTCTGATGTGGTTCTGGGATTCAGGGAAAGCACGACAAGTGAAGCAGCTTGTCAGCAACTCCAATGTGACGTTCATCAGAGCAAAAATTACTTGATGTCACCCAGGAGTATATTGCCTGTTGCTGGTCTAAATTTTGCAAGAAACAAAGGTAGCATGACTGCACTCAGTTCTAGGTGACATCATGTTCTGAGTTAACATAAGACCTGAATTCTACATCTGACCAATCTTCACTCCTCCAGGTGAATTCAAGAAGGTGGTAGCTTTCTAGAGAGCTGCAAAAGCTCTCTACCCTTTGCAGCCATCTCACCCACCATGTTCCATACTGCCCTTCTCCTGTCGATTGTGAGAATTACCATTGCTCTCTGTCCTCAAGGTGTCACAGAGGCAACAGTACATTCCTTGCAGAAGCCTCACAGAACTAGAAATAACTTGCTCCTATGACCTCTCAGAGCCAAGCCTATGGATTTTTTTGAAGGTGGAGCAGAATCCTTATTAATTGTAGCATTTCCTCCATGTAGACCTGTAATCACAACTTCCTTGTTTCAGACTGACAGTATTGTTTCTGATCTACAAACTCCTGAAAGGCATGTTTACTTCGAGAATCACCTCTTCCCCTGCTCTGTGCTGCTGCTGCTGAGAAAAGGCAGCTGAAACAGTACTCCAAGAAGACAAGAAGCTCTTGGTGTATCATGGAGATGAAACAAGTTTAGTTGGATATCTGGAGGATAAAGGTTATTACTTTGCTGTTACGGTGAACTGGACTGCACTTTCAAGGATCTTTAGGGGATACCTGTACCCCATTACAATGAAGTGATACATTTATGGTACCACTGTTGGATTCGTTAACTCCAGTGCAATGCAGAATGAGGAACACAGAAAACAGGCAGCAAAAATGCCATGGATCTCGTGCTGTTAATTCTCAGCAGGACATTACAGAGCCTTCCAGTAGATTCACAGAAAAACTTGGTCCCTTCTGCTGCTCTCTCCCAGGAGCAAAGTATTGTTGCCTTTTTATGCAGCCTGGCATTTCCAGCTCTATGCCTACAGGCTGGGAGTCACAGCAACCTTCTTGCTGATCCACAAGTATTTTTGAGGGTATACCTGTAGCAGTTGGATAATTCTGGCTCAACTGTGCCTGGAAGAAAGCATTACCAGGACTGCTTCAGTCCCTTCTTTACTCCTTGGGTGCTTCTCTTTTCTTCTCTGGATATTTGGTCACATGAAAACACGGCAGCCAGCATGAAGGCAGCTACAGGTACATGTATGATAGCTTTAGCGTCTCTCTCTGTAGAAGACAATTTAACCCACTTCTCTCTGATGGGAGTAGTCTAGACCCTTTCCCCAGAACTATTTGAAACAGGTGCTATGGAGCTTGCACTGGCACTTCCAGCAGTGTGTGGAGAATCTCACAGGTATTTCAAGCATCCCTACACTCTCTGGTCTGTAGGCGTGTGAGATCCTACAGACCCTGTCATGGTGAGATAGTACCTTCTCTCATCTGAAATTGTTTAAAAGATTAATTGTTAAGAATATGCTTTCATGTCAAAGCTGATTGCTCCTTCTCAGCACACAGAATGAGACTGTCAAGAGAAACAGGGATTTTTTCAGGTAAAGCTATGAGGACTGCATGGTACCTAGTGATGAGACTGCTGCACAAGGATATAAAGGCAGTGCACAGATAGGATAATTTTAGTCTAATGAGGTTCACCACTCCTTCTGAACAGGTTCAGGGCACTTAAAGCTCGACTTCTGCTTTGCTTTATCTACAAAGGCAGACTGTCGAAACTGTCCTCCCCATCCTGATGTCCGCCTTTGAAAGCACAAACCAGAAAACAGTTTGGGCTTTTCAGAGCAAGTGCTTACAACAGCCATGGTCCCAGCATCTGGGAACAGAGAAGGCTGTTGGGGACAGGGAACTCACCTGTCAGCACCTATCTGTGCTGTCTGCCTGCCTGGGACCCTGTGCATTAAAAAAGGAATTAATAAAGCAAGGCAGGGACACACAGAGGATAACTCTCACAATATAAAGCTCAGGTAAACATACCAGAGCTGCTCATTAGTTCAGGCAAAGCTAAAAATGTAGCTGGGACAACAGAGAACTTTGGGCAAGGTGCAAAGGCTGATCAAAAAGCCGACAAAATACTTGGGTTGTTAGCTCATGCACGTGTTACGTGCCGTCAGTACCTGGGGAAGCAGGCACAGATTGAGGATGACAGACGGACAGCCGCAGAAGCTGAAGTTATTGCATGAGGCTACACAAGGCAACAAGCTCCCTGTCAGAGATGCGTGGTGGGGATGGAGCTGCTCAGTTACCAGATGTTGCTTTTACCTTATTCACTGTAGACACAGATGTCCTTCATACTCAGCAGAAGAGTATCTAAGAGATAGCAATATTGTACAAGTGCTTGCATGTTAAAACTATTTGTGTCCTTCAACTAGGGACTTTGTTCCACTAGACTTTTCCTCTTGGCTTTCTGGAAAGCGGGAAATGGTAAGTGCTCTTCTTGGGCCTCATTTTGTCTGCCAGTATTACCCACAGGGGTCAGAAACCCCCTTACATCATCTTACACACTGGTTGCCTTTAGAGGAATGCTCCTGCCTCTAAGGAAAGCTCAGCTGTGTAGACCATGACCAGACTGATTGTGTTTCACAACACAGAGTTCAAGTTGGAGGGAAAACAAAGCAAAGTGCATGTGCTTCCGTCTTACCTGCTGCCTCTGACAGTCTGACAGAGGTGGTGTTTTAGAAACCCGAGTAAAAATACCAACACTTCCAAACGGTGATAAGTGCTGTTGGACCCTAAAGCTGTATTCTGGCATCCACAGGGCATAATTGGCTTTAAGATCAGAGCTGGTGAGGGCTCACAGCCCATGTTAAGAGAGAGGCTGTTAAGGGGCTATCTGTAAATCAGTACAGTGGCCTCAGGCCTACCTTTGGAATAAAAAGCTCCACTTTTACAGCAGCAAAGCCCAGATCCTCAAAGACATTCAGATGCTAAATTCCCATTGACCTCTCTTTAAGGTTTCAGGCTTCAAATTTCAGCATTTTGGAACCAAGTACACAAACAAGTTTCTCAGGTCTCTCTAAAATCAACATTAACTTTCCATTTGTTTCCAGCTTACAATTTATGTCAAACAGTGATGACAGAATTCAAGGCAGAGTATTTGACAGGTAATAATAACATCACATCTGCTTTGTGTTTGTGTGTGAAAATTCAACAGGAACAACTAACATCAAATTCTTTCACTGTACTGTCGTCTTTACTCCTATGACTACTGAAGCAAATTGCACCTACAAATGCTAAAGGCATATGTGGACTACATGACACAAATAAATTTATATTGGAACTGACAGGATGCCCATATAAGACTAGCACTCCCCCAATATGGAAATGCGGAAAAGTCAAAAAACAGTTAAAAAATACTTTATTTTGATAACTTGTAAAAATTTACAATAGATCATAGAATCATACAATGTATATTATTTTAAAAAAATGATATAATGCTTTGAACAATTTGAAGTTGTATGTATTTAATGTTACAAATAATTTATAATTAATTTTAAAGGCACTTCAAAAGTAGTGGAGACATTTCATTTGAAAAGCTTGTAGATATATAATGGTGAAGAGTACCTCAGAACTAAAAATGTGTTGTTATGCTGATCTTGTCAGTTCATATACACTGGTCATGTGGATGGGTATAATATTACATGTAATGGAGAATGAGAAATTTGCTGAAATCCATGCTTGAGGAGGGATGGAATACCAATTTTCAAGAAATGCCTGGTAAATATTGAATATGAATGACTGAAATACTACTTGAAAAGGAAGAAATGCTGTCAAATTAAAAAAAAATCGTGACTCCTGGCTGAACCAAAACTATAGTCTTTAAATGGAAGCTCACCAAAAACTTTTTCCTTGCCCACTGGCCAACAAGTTGTCCATGAATATTTTTGGCATTAAGTAGTTTAAATTAAAACCACAGTGCTCTATTTCATCACGATTTTTTTGATACCCAATGCCAGACACTATAAGGTTTGAATGACAGAGCCACATCGCAGTTTTTAATTCCAAGTGTAACCTGTGGAGAGGCGTGAGCATTCCAACTGTGTCTAGAGTATCTGGATTGCCAGACTTCAAATCCCCTGTAAACAGCCTGTTGCAAGCCTAAAAATAGCTGGACATGTGTAGGACCTGATGCAGCAGCTTTTAGAAGGAAGATTCCCCAGCTGAGGGACAAGCAGAAGGCACTAGGGGTTCAATGAGTTATTATAGCTGATTTTCATTTTAGGTTTTTCTTCCTTTCTGTCTATCTCATTATCATGCTATAAATAATACTCTGAGTCAGGATATCATTTAGAGGACTCTGGAACATATTTTTTTCAGCCTTTTCCAGATGCAAGGTGTAATTTAATTTTAATTGGTTTTTATTCCCACTCAAATATTAGCAGAACTGCCACTATAGAGAAGGTTTACACATGAGGACCTTGTTTTTGGACAGCTGAACTCCAGTTATTTCAGGACTAGGAGGATTTAATCTTCTTCCCCTCACCCTTGTGAACTGATCTTTTGGCATCTAAAAACATCTCAGTGTAAGAGTCTCCAGAAACTGTCCCCCGAATTTTCAAGAATTCTCTGAGCATATATGGAATTAATTTGTGCTATTGATGTGCCTTGGGTTGCATGAAAGTCTTCCAGAAGAAAAGCAAATTGCCACAGGCGATCTTAATTGTTCTCTTGCAACAGCTGGCCTAAGTGTATGGCATACATGGCTTCGATCAGACGTGGAAGTAAAACTGGTGTTCTTTAGTCATAATCCGGCTTGCAAGGGAAATGTTGGGAGCACTGCTAGCAGTATCCACAAAGGATGTGCACCTTTAAGCACCCATTCTGAGAAAAGCTGGAGGTGCCCTTAAGAAATGCTTCTCCATACCACTACACTTCCTTGGTAAAGGTCTCAGTATCAGTGTCTTTCCCCTCAGTACTGCAACACAACGTAATAATTAGGACAAAGTGATAAAAAGAGGGATAGCAGAATACTCATTCAGTGTTCCAGGAGGAAAGTGCAAACAATTGCAGCTCTGTCAAACTTACATGCATGTATGGTTTATCAAATAAGTGCATTTGGAATATGATTCATGTCTAAAGCTCATGATGTTCTTTTCTGATGATTACTTTGCTGGAATGACAATGTAAACATGTTATATAAAATGTTTTGAAGTCTTAAAATAAAAAGGCCCTGGCACTTGTTATGTTTTGCAAAAATACACACATGCTGAAATAGGCATATTTCAGTGTCTTATAGAACTTTATATATGCAGTTCATCCTTTCCAAAGAATTTCATTGCATGGATGTTTTGAGCACTGCTCTATTTATATTCATCCTGCAGCAAAGTACATTCAGAAACTACTTCTCTGACTTCAGTACCTATTTTGAAAGACCTCTGTTCTGGTACATTTATGTCTTACATATATCCTGAAATCTGGTATAACAAGTGCAGGCAGTTACCGTAAGGGTATGTATTCCAGAGCCATTACGCATTACCTAGATGGACTCCATCAGTCATTTCACCCCACACAGAGCCAGAGGGGCTTTACCATTACTGTAGATACAGACAAAGGAGCATCTGTTAGCATATCATAGAATCACAGAATCACAGAATCATGGAATGCTTTGGGTTGAAAGGGACATTTAAAATCATCTCTAGCTCCAGCCTTGCCCACCACAGGCAAAGGATGCCGCCTACTAGAGCAGGTTGCTCTGGGCCCCATCCAACTTGGCCTTGAACACTTTCAGGGATGGAAGTAATTTATGTCACAGAAATTTCAGTATGTTCAGATGCGATTAAGAAGCATAAAATTTCACACCAAATTTTCAAACATGCAAAATCTCAAACCAAAGCAGAAGCAACATTATTTTATTTCTTGTAGGGGAAGTAAATTAGTAGTTCTTTGCACTGAAGAAAATCAAGTTGCTATGAATAGCATAACCTACATTTTCACAATGGCTTCTTCCTACATGATAATCCATTTCTTAGTATTTACATATGTGAAGATTTTTTCCTTTTAAATTTATGTAACTGTAAAGACAATAGATAAATTTCAGTACCCTTTGATACTATCATTTTCTCTTTGTATGTCACAAATACTCCATTTTTCTATTTTGAATTGAAATGTGCCCTGAAGCATAAAATTGTGTCACTTCTCAGGGTGGGTCAAAGGCAAAGACTCAAAGACCGTCTTACTGAAATTTGCAAGAACTTCAACGGATTCCAAAACCAAACTGTGTTCGAAAGCCAAGCTGCCATTCAGACGGATATAAAATCTCATCAGAATGAGTCTCCTAACTTCTTGTTAGCTTTTCCATCATGCCTATACTTGAAACTTCACTATAATTGGGTTAAGAACCTAATCTACTTCATATGGATTTGACAGTAATTTTAATGGGTTGTTTTGTGGAGGTTTTTCCCAGTCATCTGCTTTACTGAGGGTAAGTACAGGAAAGAAGCACACTAGGAATCTAATGTGTACTGAAGCTTAGGACGTGATTCAAGGAAGTCATCATGAAAATAAATACAGGGAAGTTGTGAAATATGGCACAGAACTGTGCTATTAATTAGCAAATAGCACTTTCTTCAGCAACCAAAAAAAAAAAGCAAATGGAATGTCTCCTCCCTTTTGCCTCCCCGTATATATCTCTGCACTCGAGCAACTTGCCGTCTGACGTTCAAACCATGCTACGCCTGGAATTACATAGTGCCCATACTGAACATATATTCCATGCACCGACAGACACGAGCGACATAGGAGCCACAGCACCCACACGGGCAGGGAAGTCCAGAAGTGGGGGGGGAATGCACCTTCTCTCAAGTGACTCTGGGGTTGACCGAAAACCAAACAGCTCTAGGCATTCACCTAAGAGGCTGCTGTAGCAGGATTTAGAGTACTGCCTAGGCAGGCACCTGGGACTCAGCGCATGCTTGCCGTAAGTCCCAGATGAGGTACCTACATAGAAACACTAAGGTTGGAAAAGACCTCTAAGATCATTGAGGTCTTGAGGACTTCTGCCAGGAACTGCATGGAAGAATGATGTTGGACCCAGGTCTCGCAAAGGCTTTGGCTAGCACCCTAACCACCAGAAAGTCTTTCCTCTTGTTGTTCTTTATCATTCAAATGTCGAAGAATGGTCTTGCGGTTTAGCCCCAGTCAGGATCACAAAACATGGAGCCAAGCACCCCAGGCGTAGGCAGGAGCAACATGAATTGTAATCACTTGGAGGCACACCCGCCCTAAATCAAAGTACATTTGCTTCCTGGCTCCTGTTCCTGGCTTGGACCATGCGCAAGTCACTTGAACTGCTGGTGCTTTTCTTTCCTCTCTTGTAATTTTAGGATAACAAAACTGGCCGCTCTCCCCAGGCTGTTGTGGGGATCCATCAATGCAGACTCCTAAAGGACAATGAGATTTTGGATTGGGAAGCTGTGTCTGAATGCATTGCACAGTTATAAATGTTACTCACAGAGGACTCAGATATGTAACTACACACGTACACAATCATTTAGCTTTACTGCTTCACTATGTTCCAGTGAACTAACTGCAGATTACTGTGTCAGTAGTCTTAAATAATACTCTTTTCAGAGTTAGTGACGTGCTCAGTCATGCGTCAAAATCTGGCTGAATATCTTTAAATAACTTGGGTCATTTTTGGCTTCATATGACTGGCTGTGGCTTTACAAAACTGAGAACCTGACTCCCAAATTTTTACTGGGTACGATTTCAAGTCCTGCCACTGGCCATCACAAAAAGTTCTAAACCAGTTGAAAAACTTGTGAAAATCAATAATCTGCATTGTTAGCCATATCCCTTCTTCTGCTCCAGAGCTGCCCATGTGGCGTTCCTGGTCAGAGGCTGGGCGGGCAGAAGGGGTGAGCACGTGTTGGGTAAGTAGGAGGGCTGCAGTCTGGGTCCCCTCCCACCGGCAGTTCTCAGGCATTCCTGGTGCAGCCCAGACTGCTGCTGCATCACTGGTGGCACCAGCCCAGCTTTAGACGGGGCTGTGTAGCTTGTTGGTGCTTTGCCGTTCAGCCAACATATTCCTGAGGAGCTCAGTCGGGAGGAAAGTGGGAAATGTTAGTAGTGTAGAAGTCAGCCAGTTCTCCAGAAAAGGCATTTGTTTCCCTTGCCAAAAGTCAAAGTCTACTATATACAAAGGAGGCATTATAGCTTCTCATAAAAAGGTCACAATAATCTTTTGTAATGGAAAGTAGAGTACAGCCTAAATATAGGATCTCTCCCAGAATTCCTATAGCATGCAGATTAAATTCTGTTTATTACTGCTGTGTGGATCGCTGCTATGCTGTGCTGTACAAAACTCAGCAGTTGAAAGAGAAGAAACCCAATCTATTTTGTTTGCAGCTATGTAACTGGAAAGAGATGTTGTTATATATATTTTAAAGCAGAGGAATTTTAATTCATCTGTAGAATATTCCAAGATGAGTCATTGATCTCCAGCTTCTCATGGAAAATGCATCGGGTTTTTTTATCTTCCTTCCTTCATCAGAAGTGTAACTTGTGCTATGTGCATTTGCACAAGTGAGAATAATTTTATGAAAGCTTTCAAAATATTTCGTAGAAATACATATTGTGAGGAGTTCCCGGACAACACCTGCCATCATAAAAAAATTCCTGAGTATAGAATTACATCACAAACCATTACTGTGTCAAAATATGTTAAGATTGGCTCTTAATGGCCCCTGAATCAATAATGAACACGTGAAATGGCCCTGCATACATATTCACAAAATAAAGTTTTGCAGGCTTGACAGAGTTCTGACAGAAAGGTGATAGAAACTGATTAATTACAATTAAGTCTAATCCTGTTTAGAAAGCAGTAGTCATTTAATAATACATTATATACTGCCCAGGGAAATGGGAGTGGGGATTTCTCTTCAATCTAACTTTTGCTGTTATGTTCCTGAAAGCTTCTCAAATCCCAATCCTGTGTTGTTGCCACTAAGAAAACCTCATGCAAGAAAAGTACCCTCAAGTCAACTTATCCACTTAGCCAGTGGTTAAAAAGAAAAAGAAAATGAAAAAGAAAATGATGGAATTTCCAAATCTTATCTTGGCCTGCTAATCTAAAAATCCTGCTTGGCCTTTCAAGTATTGTTGAAAATCTGGCAAGCATCACAAAGAGCAAAGCAACACATATTAGCTGTGCTGTTAGACATTCACTTCTAGGAAGCTCTGTCCTTTTGACATTACAGATCTTGAAATGGGGAATTACTGGCAATTCTAACATCAGAAAACTGAGCCAGCATTTTGCACGGAATAGATTTTCCTCTTTCTGGCTATATTTCTAACCATCCTAAAGCAAAACATTCCTTATCTACTGGTACCTTTTCTATTCCATTCCCAATCATTATTCCAGCAACACCCCCACTCAAAAAGTGTGCAAGTTACTATTAATAAAATTCATTTAGAAGAAAATCAGCTTTTGCCAACTGATTTTTTTTTCTGGTGGCAAAGAAACAATCATTAACTTTTATAGTTTCAGCTCATATTACTGCTTGCGTGAGATGGGGCAGCAGCCACTTCTACTGCAAACACAGCAAAGCATTTGCAAAAGGCACGTGTCTTTTATTGTTTTTATATATGCATTTATATTCACGTATGCTTGCACATGCACTTTTGTGCTGTATCAGATCTGTAAGATAAAAATTGCACAGCAACAAAAATAATCAAAATAGATTTTCAAAGCATATATTTGGAAATTGCTACACTGATACACAGAAGACTATAGAAAAGTCATAATAAAAAAAGATATTAATATGAAGAACATGTTCTGGCCAGCCATGAAAGCCTACTGTATGTTCATCCTGCATAGCTTGGCTTGGGGTATCAGTGACTCTGACTTCATCTGACTTACACCAGGAGAAGAAACAAATAATGTCACTGACAACAGAAGATGCATTTTTGTAGAAAAATATATGGTTGCTGGAGGCCATGACTCTGGTGGGGTGAGATTCCTCTCCTTATTTTTGCCATCTAAAAGTGAATTGTCTTATCTAAACTTGTCACCTTGGTTCTCTCTGGGGAAGCCAATGGGAAGTAGCAATTCATCTTATTCCACTATAATTGTCTAAGATAGGTAGAAGAGCTGCCCTTTGTTAGACATCTCATTCTTTCCATTGACTGCAGAGAGCCAAGATAAATTATTTAGATTTGGTCTTTAATTTTTAGGTGATTAATGGTCAGTGAGACAAATACCACCCGACTCCCATGGGAGAAAAGGCAAATCTCTCACTGCAAGGCCAGTGGAAGGAATGAGCAGTCCAAGGCCTGGAGGCTGCAGACAAGAATGTGGTTTCCTTACACCAAATCAGCTAGTCTGGAGGGAAGTAAATTAAGGGCGTGACTTAATAATAAGGGAGAAAGATTTGGGTTTCCCATAATGTCACTGCCTTTAAATCCCCCTCTGCTTTGGTTTCTAATGACAAAGACTGGCTTTCCAAAGAAAAGGGTCGGACTACCCTTTTCAATAAATCTAGCAGCTGGTCTTATGGTGCTGCTTAGTCATAGGCACTATTAGATCTCTTTCCAAAAGCATTCCTGGGAAACACACACACTGGTCTTTTGGAGAGTGTAACAGGTGATGTGGAGAGGACACATCCACTAATAATCAATGGTTTTTAGCCCCCATATGCAGAGACTCTGTTTGGTCCTGCACTGTTTGAACTGCCGGTGGATGCTGACCAGGAGCACGCTGGTCAGAGGTGTGTGTGCACCTCTCAGAGAGAGCTGAACTTTGCACAGGTAGACAAGGCAGTGGGAGATCACTTGCTCTGTCTGACCATTCCACACCTAAGGAGAGGAATTCAGTGTGTCCATGTGGAACACTGAAGAGGTTCTGGTACTCCTTGTAACTCCAGCAAACCCAGACTGAGCTACACTGGCTACTTCCAGGTCAAGCTTATCCAACTCCCTAAGACTTGACCAGACCACTGCCCAGAGACAAAACTGGCATCACAGACTGCACACAAGCCTGAAGGAGGAACACATGCATGATAATTTGGTTTACGGTTAGATTAATTAACAGAACAACCACAGTGCTGTGCACAGTGCTGAGCCCTGATCTAATCAGCTTGGCATGCATGTTTTATCCTACCACTCTCCATTGCATTAATACCCTCTAAAACAGGTGTCAAAATGAATAACCAAAAGAGGTAAGTCCATTTTCATGGTTAGATAAAAGTTTTAAGTGATGTGAGTAGTTAAATAGGAAGTAATTGGTGACATTCTCTTCGACAAAATTCTCAAAAATACAACTAGCAGAAACAGCTAAAGCTGAACTAAGAGACTGGTTTCTCTGTGTCATCCTTGCAATTCCACTGCAAAATTTTGACCCCATTGATGAAACAGTTGTAGAAATTTTGCCACTTCTTTACGTTTCATGAGGAATTAGTGATGGACACAACCACCCTTTTTACACGTTCCTGTTTCACTCCTCTTTGTGGCAAATGCTCAAGCTGCTGTTTCCTACACTCGGGAGGATTCAGATAAGGGCAGCAGATCTGCACTGTGTCCTGAGCCTCTTTTTCCAGCCATTTCCCAGTGCTGCTTCTGGCAGCTTTTCTGGTTTTTCTGTATCTCCTCTGCCTCTGTGGTATTTCTCACACTCTTATGCACAGATGCAGCTTGCTAATCCCTTTGCCTCTGGGGCATGTCTTCGTGATACAAGACAGCAAAGCCATATCCCATGCTTGCCCTGAGCTCCAGAGAGCAGCAGAAGGATGTCAGTGTGGCTGTGCTACTTAAAACCTGGGCAAGCATCTGCATTGTGCAGTATGTTGTGTGCTGCAGACACACTCAGCTAAGCTTTCCACCATACACCAGTGACTTGGTAATGCACTTTTTTTTGGCTGAAGAGCTCTGCTGTTTCAGCTATGCTCAACTGCATCTTAAAATTACCCTGAGTCAAAGGAACTGTGATAATAAATAATGCCAGTGAAGGTTAGCTTACTAAATAAAAATTTACTGTACTACATTGGTAGAGTCCCTGACCCAACAGAGGTATCACTTATAAATCTCTGGTCTTCAAAGCAATTAAAAAATAAATACTGTAAAAATCTGCTGCAGTCAACTGCAATTTGTACTAAATTCTTGACTGTTGTTGTTTATGTGCAAAAAAAAAGGTAAAAAGAATTGCTTTTGATATCTTAATCTCTGTTTTATATCAGCTTTCTGTTTCTGGAATGTAAAGAAAAGATATTAAGTATCCCATAAATCTAAAACCATGCTACTGGGAAGGAATCCATGAAAAGCAAATGCTGTAAGAAATACAAAAGCTGGTTTCTTTGTCTAGTTAAGGAATTTCTAGTCACATCAAAATAGCTTCTTCTAAGCAAAGTAGTACTTGCTTGCCATTAATCAGTTGTAGGTTAAAGGAGTTTAGACTTTTGCCTTGGAAACATGTATGCTTGTGACATGCAAAGCTGCAGGTAGCCACTTTAATTGGATTTTCTTTTGAACAAGATACTTATTCCATGGGACAGGAAAACTGCATGTATTAATAAATTACTGAAATAATAAATAAAACAAAGGCTAATCAAAGAAACACTGAGAAAAAACTGTGCGCTCTGAGCACTCAAACTGTTTTGAATGACTGAAAAATCTTCAGTTTTTAGCATTTCAGGCCTAGGGTATTGCGTTGGCTTCAGCAGTGATTGATTTTTGTTCTTAGAGAGGATATACATACATGAAGACATACTGAAATGGTGCAGCTTATAAATCCAAAGTTAAAAAACCCAAACAAACCTCAAACTGTACCCTGCACATAGTCCTCCCTTGCAGAGAAGACCTTGAGCACCACAAAGGGGTGCAAAACACTGAATCCTAACTGAAGAAAGGTTCCAGAGAGGGAAAGCATTTTCAGAAAGGGACAGGGCCTCACCACAGCCATCATGATCACTTGCTTTTGCCCTGCAGTCTTTCCCAAGTGCACTACTGAAAATGAATAAAGTACTTTTTATTTTTGCCTTCTGATCTGTTTATTTTTTGTTACCCTCTTCCCCAATGAATTTCACAATGCCTGTACTTACCAAATAAAAACCCCTAGTACTTTCCAGCAGCGTGCAAAAGACCTTTCTCCTGTCTGTCACCATGAATGGTTACCCTGTTCTTTACAGTTTTCTTCCAGAATATTTTTTTTATTGGCCACTGTCTGTGACAGGATACTGCACTATAAGGACCTATGGTCATATTCAGTGTGGCTGTTTTTACACTTTGTTCTTACAATAAATGCAGAGAGCCTGTGTACACTGGTCTTCTGCAAGTGAGTAAGGCTGCGTTCCACAAACTACGCGTTCCTAAAAATAGAGGCAAGGAGTTATGAGTAAGGAGAGTAAAATCCCTGTCTTTTCATCCAGGATTGAGAAGAAAACAATAGAGCCCATAGAGCACCCACAAGGCGACATAATGCTACCCACACACCTGAGCATGTGTATTGATTGAGGTTTGGCTGTGGCCTGAGCAAAGGAACGAACAACAAGCAGCAAGATGCTCTGCTCTGCAGAGGCTGAGGTACTTTCCACATGTGTACATAGCTGCAGAACTCTGAAGTAAGCAGAACTTTGAAGGTGCTGACCAAAGGGATCTGTGAAGTTTTGGCACACCTGTGAACGTGAAGATGCTGAGTGTGGGCTTTTGAGACAGTAATTTTCAGTATTAAAATACATGGATCACCCTTTCTCTTGAAACATAGCAGCAACTGGTGATGGTGCTGATGGTGGTGGTGTAATTATTCTTTTTTATAGGAATAGGATTGTTATAGGTCCTACACGAGTTCTAGTAAAACTGCTCTACAACACCTGAGCTATAGGATAAAAGCGTGTTTTTGTCATGAGCTATATGACTACTGGTTTGATATTCTCAGGATTTAAATGGTAAAGAGCTTGTTCAGTGGCTGAAAATTAGGTGTTTCGAGAACAGTGTTTGGCAGTTACAAGCAGGTAAGTGCCCCAGGATGATCGAATAAATAAGGCCATGCTTGCAACCATTTCTTCACAGATGACATAGGATGTTCAACACGTTAGGATCAATGTGACAATAATTTCTCTGGTTTTTATAGAAGAGGAAAAGGAGTCAGAGGAAATATGATTAAATAAGACAATATTTCAGAATAGAATAATGGAAAGCTGTGGATATTGAGTTTGGATGGACTTGGGTTGTTTTTCTAGGTTATTTTTATTTTTAACTCATAACCTCAGTCAAATGTAAATAACTTTGAAATTTATCCTACAGAAGACCTTGTATCTTACTCTTTTAAAATATAGAGTCTGTACATTTTCTGGGCAGAAACAGTACTTGCTGTTGGCAGCTCACAGTTTTGCATAACGTCTGTAATGAGCTATGAAAATTAGACAAATGCCATGAACTTTGTCTTGCTAATTTTTTTTTTTTTGTGCTAATCAAAACAGAAGATCCTGATTATGTTTCCTTATGCTCCAAAACATACAACTTAAGAGGAGGGGGTTGTTTTTTCAAGAATATTTTCCTTTCCTTATCCTTTATATAAACTCTGTCTGGATCAAAACAACAGACTTTCATTCCTGAAGTCAACTGTATATGGAATCTTCAAAACAATCCCCTCGCTTAGAAAAAAAAAATTAAAACCTCTTCCCTTTGAGGAAAAGGTATTTATAAAACCAGGTTAAAAAGAAATATGTGACAAATGGGATAGACTGACAAATATACTTTCTTGGGCTTCAAATTTTATAGAGCACCAGCATCACTGTGATTTAAACTGGTAATGAAGACAATAGTGTATGGAGCCCCTGATAAGGAGTTTGTGGAACCCTTCAAGGGAGTGAAGCAACCACAAACACTCATGCCTGATAGATAAAAGACTTTAGGAGACTTCACCTCCAGATGTTCTCTCTGCCTCCTAATTACAAGAAGCTATCCACAGGCTGGGCATCAGGATGAGGAATGCATCCTGAATAGGATATAGAGAAGTATATGAAAGAACTGAACACCAAATATAAAAAAACCCATAAGATTCTAATCCTAAATGTGGCAATTCATTTTATTGTTCAAGTAAATTTGTTTTCTACAGAAAAGTTATATAAAAAAAAAATGAGTATCTCAGACTTTCAGATTTAAATATTTGTGTGAATATGTGGAAATTTTTTTTCAAGATCTCATAAACAACAGAAATAATTATTTTAATTGTTTATTGTAAAAGAAAGCAAGCAAAAACCCCACCCTTTTATGCTTTGTGTAGCTTGTTTGTTTCCTGCTTGGAATTTTTATAAGCTTCTGAAGGCTCTTGAAGCCCCCTTGCCACATTATAGTTACAATAAAATCAACCTTCACATCTCAAACTTTCTCCAAAGGCACTTCTTTCCTGTGTGTCAGGAAGGAGTGGGAAGAAGGGGAGTTAACCAGATTAATGTTTGTCGAGCTAGCAGAATGCTTGTCATCGTTGATCAGGACTCTAATTTATGTGACCACATGAGATATAGAGACTCTCAGTCAGCAACTCGCTTGCTCGCTCGCTCGCTACAGGAGGAAGACATTGGCCAAAATTCAAACTTATTATTTATTTTTGAAAATACAAATACAAGTTCCACTGGGATTTCCCCAGTGAATAAGTGTAGCCATAGAGGAAGGTAGAACTAAATTACAATAGTAGAAAGCCACATGCTGTAACCACTAAAATGGCTGATGAAGATCCTAAATGTAAAACAATAAATCAATTATTTCTTATTAATTATGATTTAATATTATGGAACTTCAAAATTCTATGCCATTTCCTAATATTAAGCAAACAAACAGGTTTTCTTTCTTTGAATTGAAGGTGAGCTAAGAAAAAGAATTTGCCTCAGGAAGTGAGCATGAAAAGATGAAACAATATTTGATACCAGGGCTGAAATCCTGGGTGATAATAGACAAGAAAGGATGAATAATGGAATCATTAAGTATCCAGACAAAAGGAGAATGGCAAGGCTTGAGGACTGTCTTCCCAGGGGAGATGAACTGAAATGAAAGCTGGTGACTGGGTTTCACAGGAGAGTTGGAAAATGGTAGCAAGCTCTGTGAAGCATCTGGGTTAAAGACAGTGAGAGTAACTGTTCAAGGAGAAGGGTATTGAAGATATGAAGCATGTAGGATGAGCTTCACCTCACTTCACTTTAAAAATCTTTTGAGTTAGTCATTCAGATTCCCTTTATAGTCAATAAGTACTTCCAGGGAGTGAGTCACCTGACCTAAATTAGATGTCTATCTTGAGATGGGATGAATCACACACTCAGAGTGTCTATTGATATCTATTGACTATAAAAGGAACCAGGACTTGCTTAGATGCAGACATCTACACTGCAGATGAATCCCATCCTTAGGCATTTTACAGAGTAATGTGATAAACAGGAAAATCCATTATTTGGGGCCAAGCTTCAAACACAGAATGGGCACAGGGAATCTGGTACCCTCCCCCTCACAAAGTAACTGGAAATAGGATTAATAGACTGGGCTTTGGGATAATCCTTTATTGAGTTGAAAAGGAGAGGCCACGGCAAGGAATGCTGCTCTGTAGAAAACTGCTGCTAATGACAATAATTAGGCTGAATCTGAGACTCTGCTTAAAAGACAGAAGTAAGATATGTGTTGGGGGGAGGAGAGAGGGAGCAAATAGCCTGTCTTCACTCTGGAATGTGGGATACTGCATCTAATCAGAGACTGATATCAAAGTGTTAAAACTTTATTAAAAGCAGAATCTAAACAAATGCCTTTCTACCCTGCTCACCCTCCCAAATTCCTTAATGGAGAGTTTAAATGAAAATAAAAGTTCAAAATAAGTTCAGTCACTCTTGAGAAGCTCTTATATCTGAACATTCTGCAATGAGAGCAATTTGTTATATATTAACTGGAAGATTTAAGAAGTCAAATTTCAGAAAGGTGTGGCTCATGCTAGCAAAAAACCAGCACATATTTCAAATTTCCCATTCTTTTAAATGTCATATATTATAATTACACTTGCAGACTATTGAATATAATGTATGTTTTTAAATCTTTGATTGTTTTCTGCTCTGTATTCTGACCCATGCACCATGTCATCACTTGGTTGAAGTAGACCAAAATTTTTACACTGACTTCTGTGGGTGCAATCACAAAGGTGTTGCATCTACAAACACATTTCCACCATCAGTAATATTTTGCCCTGGGTGCAGAAGATCAAGCAGAGGTGTTGATTTTGACTGCCCTGTCTGGGGACTGCCAGTTTGAGAACCGCGGTAGAACCTCAGGTGTTATCCAATATTCACTGTTATATCCACTATTTCTATTATATTTTATATATAAAAAAATATATATATAAAATAATCACTATTTCAATAGTGGAAATAGTTAAAAACTACAACTTTTTTTTTCTACCTTTTCACACAGATACACAGCTTCCCTATTTACAATTAGGCTGTTGCAGTATGGCCTGCCTGGGATCACCCCTCTATTTTGTGGAGGAACTGTTTTCAGAAAATTATCTGTGCTTTGTGGGACTTACTGAGCTGTAATAATTAGTAAACAGAGAAACAAAGCATTTATTGAAGGTAGCCATGATACAAGTTAAAATATAGATATCTAAGTGAAATACTGTCATTAAGCAGATGTTGTACTTATAAAAAATTAAATTGTGTCTACAATACAATAAGTTTACATCACTGATGACAGTAACTTTGTTTTCCTTAATACTGTACAGGAATTTTTTGAACAAGATCGTAACTACATTACTGATGCACCAGCAGTTCATGCCAAGCAAATAAGCAATAGGTTAAATGAGGTATATGGTAAAATTTGCACTTTAAAACTACAAAACTCCAGGCAAGCTAAAACATGGAAACATCTACATAAAAGTTGCTTGCATAATTCATGGCAAGGCTTAGTATTATGTCCATTAGAGCCAATACAAGGAATACAAAGACAATTTTAAAGCAACCAGTGAAACATTTAAATGTGCTCTGCACTCAGACTTTGTGTGGAGATTCCAGTGAATCTCAGAGTGCATTTCTTAGTTTAACATTTGTTTTGCTAATTCCTCCATGTCTCCATGGATTGTATTTACTGTTCTGTTGCTAATGCATTTTAAAGCTTTAAAGCTTTTAACCTTTAATCTCCACTTATTCAAGTGAGGTTAAGTGATCTTTTTCCTTACCTCATGTCCAAAAACAGGTCTTCAATCAAACATTCTTCTGAAAAGACCACACTCACACTTACCTATATCCTCATAAGCTTCCTTTTAAATGTGGAATCCTTTCTTAATGGTAATTCATAAGAAACATCTTAAACAGCTTGTGCAGCATTCAAGAGCAAAATAAACACCATTTTTTTCCCCGTCCTATCACATTTAAAGAGGGAGATACAAAGCACAGTTGATGGACACACACGGACAGGGTGCTTCAGAGAAAAATGATACTACATTTATTTGAACAAGACTGCAATACTACTACTGTACTGCAATACATAGATTTTACTGAGATAAGAGCAGAGCGTCAGGGAAAAAAACAGAAATGCTGTATCCAGGCAGATGTGTTTTTAAACAAATCAGAATTAGTTTTGTCAGTGTAAGGGCTGACTTACAATTAACTCAACAGAGGCTTCAGGAAATAGCAATGTTTTTAACATTCATTCAGCTTTTCCATTGGCATTCCTCCCTGATTCAATCTCCAACACACTTGTTCCTTCTGGAGATGCCTTCATCTTTCTCTTGATGGAGGGGGAGGCTGGGAGATGAGCTCGGAGCCAGTGCCCAGCCTTTAGACAAAGAAATTTAGGAGTTAGTGTTCAGCCACCCTACACTACAAAGGGAAGCACACAAGTACTTGAAAAATTTGTATCTATTATATCCCCTTTCAAACCAAGTTTTGCACTTTTGTTCTTTTTATGCATGGGTAAGAGAGGAAACTGAGGACAGCAGAAACAAAAGGCCCGCAGAAGAGGAAGTTTGCATGCAGGAGGCTATACAGATCCTCAGATGGGTCTCTTAGAAAAAAATCCTAGTTCTTCTAAAACTGAGGTTTGCAGTGTAGCTAAACTCAATCCACATTTACTCTTCCGCCTCTAGGTTGAAATTCTGAACCAAGTCCCTAGTTAGTTACTCTGAGACTTCTTAGTGGAATCTAATTATATGATTTGACCATGAAATCTCTCTTGCCAAATTTTCCATATTCTCCAAGGTTCTTTATTAAAACTGTATGTGAAAACAGGGATGACATGGAAGCATCAGCTCAGGGAAGTGCTGACATGCTGTTTCATCTTATATGGATTACTGAACACAGACAGTGTCAGTCTTAAAATGAGGGCAGATGAATGAGAAATACAAATATAAAAGGCCACATAAACCAAGATTTCAGTTATCAGAGACAGATTCAGTGCTGATTGTTGTCAGTGGGAATTCATTTGTTTACCGTGAAATCTTTCAGTCAGCTTCCAGATAAATCACACAGCAAAATATCCTTTTGGTATCAAAAGTTCAGGGCTGTTACTTGCCTATTTTGTTCACATGCCAAAAAATTCGGGGAAATTTGAAACCAAATTAGTTCAGTAACTCATGGAAAGTGGAAATACAGTTGACTCTGAGATGATATAACAACATAAATATCATGCTCAGTGACATTGCATACCAACAAATATTTTATTTCAGTGTCCAACGATATTTAAAAAAACCCCTTTAACAGAATCTTGCGGCAAGTTTCTTCAAAGATAGTATTCTAGAGTGTTTCTTTTTTCATTTTGGTTTTAATTATAGCAATTGCCTTAATAAAAGTTTCTGAGGTAAGGACTTATGCATTTCATTCACTCACTGCCGTGTTTAATTCCTATCACTGTTCAATCACTTGTTACTTTATTTTTAGGGGCAAATTTATAGCAAGCTGCTGGATCACATGTACCCAAGTATTTGAAGTATCTGCAGCTGCTTACATTGCAAGAGATCCAAGCTGCATTCCTGTCATGAATCATAGATTTGTGAGAGCAGAGCCACAAATACATATTAAAAAAATGCAGCTTACATGGCTTGAAATCAGATTTTAAACAACCTTCCTAAAGGATTCATAGTGCTGGAAGAGCTGGGGCACTCATTCACCCAGGTTATGATCTCTTTCCTGACACAGGGCATCTTTAGGTTCTCATCACGAGCTTCTGCTGGGATGTTTACTGGAGGCAGACGATAGTCACTGTGTGACTGTAGGTAGAAAGGATAAATAAGAGATAATTAACAGAAAATCATTCAGGACCAACTTCCCAGGGGGTTTCCACTTGCAAAAGCCAAGGGACAATGGATTTTGCATTGTCATTGATGTAAATTCTCTTCTGCAGGATTTGCTTGTGCAAACAGGACTTGGACTTACAACTTACGTCATTTTGCTGTATATGAGAACATCACCAAATTGTACTTATAAGTTACTGGTGGTGAAATAGGTGAGACAGAAAAGCTGTGAAAAATCATTCTGTGATGAATAGATCTTTGTATCAGCAAATGTGCGTGTGAATGGACACAGACAGTGTAGGTCATTCTCAATCAGTTCTCTATTCTGAGAATGCCAACAATTGCCAGGTTACTCTGAAAATATTTGGGACTAAAATCTTTCCCAATTGCTGCTGTGACTAGATAATAAAAATGAGAGTGATTGCTGTTAGTCACTAGTGATTGTTTTGTGATTCATTTTTAGCTTCCGATCATGAAGGAAAAGAATTATCATGTGACATAGATATCAACCCAACCAATACAAATAGAGTTAAACAAACAGTTCATGAACAACATGTAGTCTGAAATTAAAGTTTTCCACCACTCCCTTTGTTTTTCTTTCATTTACAGAATGGAATAATTCTGAAGAGAAAGAGCGTAAGTTCATACATGAGTCACTAACAAGAGAGGGTTGAACTGCTTGAATAGCTTGAAAAGTTCTCTCTATAATAAGATTAAAATAACAGTATAAGTATGTTCATTCAACAGTTATAATATGAAAATTAGAATGTATTAGAATCCCTTTTACTACATAAAAATTTCTGCAATTTTATTATATAAGACAAGGAGTCTCAAATACTGCACATGCAAGACAGGTGAGACTGTTAGACTGTAGAAAGTTCCGACCTAAACAAAAGCTATGTCTGCCAATCTTTATTTGAATCTCAAGATGTATATATTTTACCCTTCAAAATGGCCGTGAAAGCACTTGTCTAATTTCTTTCCTGTTTTTCATATCTTATATATCTTCCTGCTTTTCTTTCCTACCTACAATGCCAGTTTATTGATTCAAACTTAATTTTCCTTTCAGATCTTTTTTTTTAACAGAAAATTAAAGTTCACTTCCTTGATAGTTCATAAAGAAGCTGTGGTCACCTTGTTGCTTGTATTCTGAAGGAGATATATATATATATATATAATTTCTTGAAGCATGGACAACATACAAACATTTGTCTCAGATAATAAGAAAAGAGTGAAGAACAGTAAAGAGGATTTTCACAAAGCAGTATCTTGGGAAGATGAGAGTAATGCTTTATTTCAGTTTGTAAAAGCATCTAGTAAGCTTGCCTTTGTTTAGTTCTAAAAATACACCACTTTTGACATGTATATATATAAAGAAATGAATATGTGTCAGTAGTTTTCTAGTATCATGCATTTGTACAAATAGTTCAAATAAATAGACACAACAGTAGTAAGCCTGTAAGCCAGGAGCACAGCACACAATCACACAGAGTAAAGAGCACCTGAGAATAAGAATGGACTGAGAAGGAGCCTATGCCTTTTATTTTTCCTTTAAGGTTTCTCTTGTCAATGCCTTATCTACCCTACAAAAGGATGAATAGTTATGAGTTCAAACGAATACCATTTCCGGGCCCCTTCATGCAACTTGCCATTTGAGTTTAACTTCCCTCTAAATCAGCTGTTTATGTGATCTCTTAATGTTGGGTTTGGAGATAAGAACAAAATGTAGGATGACTTGTTTTTTCCTTCCTGAATATTATTATAATGTTTTATACCAGGTTTTAAAGGCACACACACCTGTTCAATGTCCATAAAGTGCTATCAAATAATTATGATACATTACGTATAGGTATTGCAAAAGTGCTACCTGTAAAAGGGTTTTCTTAGAGCAGCAATCTATTACTGTCCAATCCGTGCTTGAGCAGCAGTCCTTTTCAGACAGTTTCCCACATTTGGTATGTGTGTGCATGTTTACGTGAACACCCAGAAAAGCCCTGAGATTCTCTGTCAATACCAAGGGCAAGCTGAGTGCCAGCCCGTTCTACCTGGAAGCTTTAGGGCCCTGTTAGTACAGAGTGCTCCTGAGCTAAAATAATCACGGGAGGTTTAGACTGATATCAGGAAAAAATTTCTTCACCAAGAGGGTGGCTGGACACTAGAAGAGGCTCCCCACGGAAGTGGTCACAGCACCAAGCCTGACAGAGTTCAAGAAGCATTTGGATAATGCTCTCAGGCACATGGTGTGATTCCTGGGATAGGTCCCTTCCAAATCAGCATATTCTGTGATTCTGTAAAATTCCTTTTCTTGCACAGCAGTCCTCACCATGGAGATAGTCTCTGTCTCTGTCTGTTGTTAAAGAATAATATACATGATTCTACAGATTTTCCTAATATTTTTGTTTTGGATTGATGACAGTACCTAAAGAAACACATAATATAATTTCCTTCAAATTACTTATAAAAGTTGGTTCAAATATTTGTTAAAAATTGCAGGGCAAGCATTTTCACAGCTAATTTAAAATCTCTTTGATTTCTCTTCTCTTCAAAAATGTTGCAGTTAATAAGACAGCAGAAGCAACACCATATGTTTAATCTCAATAAAATTAGAGAACAATTTTGTAGAGAACAAAGATGTAGTCAGTGGAAATATCCTAATTTAGACTGCACTGTTACCAGAACAAGAAACTCTTTTCCAGGAAGTCTGTAACATACCTATGACACCTTTTTCTGTAGTCTGCTTCTGACTTCTGGCTGCTACAATACAGGTTATTTTTGTCAGAAAATAGTCAAAAAATCAGAGCATGTCCCTGTCTGGTTCCTCAAGAAAAAATTTAATTAAACTAGTTTCTTATTACTCCTATTTTAAAGTATTTGCAAACAGTGATTGTAAAAGAATAAATTAAATCACTTCTTTTGTGAATTCACAAAAGATTATTTTGTTGTATATGACATTTCATCAGACTAAAGAACTACTCATTTGCATATCCTTGTTTCAGTCTTTAAAGTAAATGATCAATCAGCATAGAAGAGACTAAAAATCAATAAAGCAAATACATTTTCCTTGTAACTTGTCCAAAGGTTGTGATTTAGTTACAGTGCAACTTAAGTTGTTGGTTCAGTTACAACATGTACGACAGCATAACGTCTTTTTATTGATCACAAACTATGTGGCTCACAAAACAAAGACAAGAGGGTTTAAAGATGCCAAGTCCAAAAAACAATTCTGTCCTAATGGGCTTTAGTACACGCATTTCTCAAAAGTGTGTCTTGATCTGAAGTCTGTGGGAGTCAACAACTGTCTTCCCATTGACTGCAGTGGGTATTAAAATGGGGTTTTGAAATTTTACACAATTAAAAAATAGTAATAAAACCTACATATGAGAAACATTCATTTGCCAGAAGCATTCCTCATATGGTGCTTGTGTTGATGACAGTGACATTTTGCCATACAGAATGCAAGCAGGAAAATTATGTAAAGAAGGAATAACTTACTGTGAAGAGGAAAACTTCAGATTTTCCTCAATTTGTAAAGCAAACTTGCTGCTTCAGTATTTTAAAAAGTCATTTTTTCATGGAGGGCATTCTTGTCCACTCACTCAGTGGAGGACTTGGAAGACCAAACCAACTCAGGTAACAACCACCACGTTGTGGATGGATTTATGTATGTGTATGCACCAAGTGTAAAATGCCTCTTCCTAAAATCAGTTGCAATTTCTGGCTTGGGAAGGCTGGCTAAGGGCAAAGGGGGAGGGAGAGAGATTTTGTTACCACAGGCATAAAAAAATTCTGGCACCAGCACTTGCAATTGCAGAACAGAACAGAGTAATGATAGTTTACATTTTTTAAATTTCTAGGAGGACATATTTAACATCTTATGGGCTTATCACTTAAAAATATATGCCATCCATTCCCTAAATAAAATTCCTACTTTTAATAACTTCTGCTTTGACCTTGCAAAACAGACAATGCCATGATGAATTATCCTCAAAGTCTTCATTAAATCTCCTCTATAATGTTGCCTACTCCTAAATAGGATCAAGATTTTTTTTTAAATCCAATGTGAAGCAGTAAGTGACTGTTATCCTTTAAAATCAGAACAGTTTGGACATGAATTTCCCTGTGCCTTCTCACCGATATCCATCTCTACCAAAGAGACCATTGAATTTGCCTTCACAGAGCTTGAAGTGTCCCAGAAGGTCCAAAGAAAGCCAAACGGAGGAAATGGAGAGAAGTGTGTGTTGCTGGGAAACTGCAGTTTTTACTCTGCATTTCCTTAATACAGAATAGGTTTCATGTAATTAGCCCATCAATCAAAAGACAGTGAGATTCTGGAAATTATTATAATTTGGAGTCACTCACTGTCTGCTTAAGACCAAAACAGAAAATGTTTTTCCAAGTAACTGGTAAGAGAATTTGCCTATGGAATGGGACATTCAGGTACAAATCCTCACTGCAGAATACTTTTACACCAAATAAAATAGTTGTGGCAAGGAGACCTGAAAGCAAGGAACGCAGCAGAATAGGTACATGGATGGCCTGAATGTACTGATGGCCTTTGCTGTCCGTCAGGAGAGAGCCTCTTTCACACTCACCTCTCAGAACAGCTTCATTATTAGTGTGAAGGAGAAAAGCATTCCCTGCCTATACATTTTGCTGCACTCTGACCATGTCTGCAGGATCAGGCCCATGGTACCCCTACTTTGAGACTCCTGCTTTGGCTTGAACTTAAACAGCTTCAGCACCTGTGAGGACTTAGACTTTAAAAAGCTTTTCAAATCAACCCTAGTAACTATTTTGTAGAAATATTTATCATTACTTATTAATCTTTGTTTGTACACAGTGCTTTCAGTGTTAATTCTTGTGATTAAGGAATTTCTTAGCTCATCAGAGAGACCTGATCACTAACATGAGGTGGGGAAAATAAAACAGGGTATGTGTGCCGAGATAAGTGAAGTAGCTAAACATGGAGCTTCTCACAGGCAATCTCTTGCTTTGGCCTTTTTACACTCCGTGACGTTTCAGCACAATCAGAGATCATGGTACATTCTCAAAGTATCTTTATATGGGCCAGCCAAGTGTCAAAACAAAGAACAGAGCAACACAGCCATGAATCACACAGACTGCTAGGGAAGTGTTCAGATTTTGAGTAAAAAGAATGTCAACGCTCTAAAAAGTGCAGTCTGGGTTGTAGGATATTGTGTCTTTTTTTGTTTGCTTTTGTTGTGGGTTTGGGTTTTTTTGGTTTTTTTCCTGCTTCTTCTTGTATATTCCTGTATTTGCAATCTCTAAAAAAAGCTGTAATGCATTTTGAATCACAGTTGTTTACTGTACCACAATGCTGTACTGAATTTGCAAGAATGCATGGCAGATTTCAAAATTACATGTATCACAGATTCTGCAATGAAAAGGGTTGACATTCCTGGGAGATCAAGCGCCAAATCAATTAAAGACACTTTGGATGTGGAGGTTGAGCTACTGACGGCGTTTCTTCCCAGAAGATGATATGAAAGAGACATTTAGCATCTTTGCTGCAAACTCTCTACTCTTCTTTTGCCTGGAGCAAGGAAAGACTTGGAAAGGATGTGCCCCATGTATTTAAAGTGTACAATAAGAAGCTTCTAAAAAGATACTGAAAACAAAAGGCAAATTTTAGGAAAATTTAATAACAAATAAAGATGAAATGAAAGAATATGGCTTGCATGAACTTGGCAGAGGTATGAGAAAATGGTTATCTACTGGAGAGTGAAAATGTAAGAAGATAAAAGACTTCGAAAATATATCTAAAAGACTTTGAAAATACATCTTTGGTTTATTTGGCTGCTTGGTATCATAGTTCTTTGTCACATTAGTTTTTTTAGTACAAATAAATTTTGTGAAGAGATCTATTGCATTAAAGGGCTTTGATCATGAACTGACCTGCTAGAACAGTACAAATATGCTCTCGTTCACATTACCCTGAACTGAATAAATATCATTCATTTCTTCTCCTTTGAAAAAAATTACTATTATTCCTCTGTCCAACAGTCCCTCACTTTCCTCTGTTGCAAGACAGTTTTAGTTACTCTGATGACTCACACGGGTGTGTTGCCAGGAGGTTCTTTTGTATAGCCGGTGTATTATTCCAAAACATTCCACTTTATCT
The DNA here is from genome assembly GCA_013397725.1 of Rhagologus leucostigma. Classification (NCBI taxonomy): domain Eukaryota; kingdom Metazoa; phylum Chordata; class Aves; order Passeriformes; genus Rhagologus; species Rhagologus leucostigma. The sequence goes on from VZTD01001019.1 coordinate 456,851, forward strand.
TCTCTTTACTAGAACTTTGTCTACAGTAACTTTGGCCCACATAGTCCTAGATTTTTCCCGTTCAGGTTTCAAGTACGCAACTGACATAAGAGGTAGGCTTCCTGAATATGCAAGAGGCACATTCAAAAGTTAGATTCAGTTCGACTCATCACAGCACTTCCTATTCTCACTTCACTCAATATTGAGAAAGGCTGAAGTGACTGCTATAGGCACCTCAGTTAGGCAGGATTATTTCAGGTCCTGAAGTCTTTAAATCAGTGCTTAACACCTATGTTTAAAGATGCACTATCTTTCACACAGATACTATGGCTCTGATGCAAAATTTACTCGTGAAACTGTCAGACACTGGGCAGACTTGACATTCATAATGACATTTACCACCTTTAAATCCTAGCACCCAGAAATTATGACATAAGGTACAGGACTGATAGGAAAGTGTCCACAGGCAGCCTGGCTACAAGAACTCTTACTAGGTGAAAAGTATATGAAATGTGTATAAATGGTATAGGCGGTCCTGTAATCACCAAATCACATTGGGATATAAACTAGTGGGCTGCAAAATAAAGCAAAGTTTGGGCAACCAACTTCAATTTGTAATATTTTATATACAGCATCATTTGGAAGAAGATACACCAAGATTTTTGGTTTTCTTCAGATAAATTTGGGTTGCAAAGATTTGCTTCCCTTCCCTGTATAACTGCATTTCACTTTGCTTTGCAGGACCATTTCCTGACAAACTGACAACAGATATTCAGCTGATAGCAGCACTCTTTGTTACTGTGTAAATGAGTTCACTATATACAGTTGCTGACATTGCTGAGATTGCTGCAAAAACTCTTCACCAGAATGTTTTTTTACATACAAAATTGATGGGAACATTTTCTGAACCTTCAGTACTTCCCTCGTTCCTTCCTTTGTGCTTGTTTGTTTGTTCTTACTCAGTTCCATCATCTTCTGGCATTGTTCTTGGCTAATTGTAATGGACTGATTCCTAACACGTGTTGTCAGTGGATTGTTTGCTGGCATATCTGACAATATTACCATCTACTTCAATCTCTTCTGAATTTTGGTGGTTTTATATTGTGGAAATTTAATAAACAGACTGGTAATTTAGAAAAAGAAATATCAGCAAGATGTGTGGGATAGGACAAGGCCTACTCTATGTCCCATATTCTTCAAATGCAATTGTTTCTTTTCAAAACATCACAGCTGTTCAGCAATCAAGGACTATCTGTATCCCATATGCTAAAGCCAGATGTCAATATCACTGTGTGCAAACTTGCAGTGCACTGTTCAGAACAGTCAAACCATATTTCAGGGGAGGACATTGTCCAGGGAACTGAAGCGGGAAAGTTTCCAGCACAGCTCCCTGCCAAAGTAGTAATAAATCCTTTCTTTAGGGATTGGACAAAAGTTTTGCATTATGTGGAAAACTAACTCTTCTTTCTTTACCAATAAAGCAGCAAAACTACAAACTAATGTTTTAAAAAACACTCACCTCTCTCCACTGCCTGTGAGAGGCACAGAGTGTGAGCAGCTAGGATAAAAACATCGACTTTATGTGAAATGAATCCCACCCTCAGCGCACAGTCACAAGTAATTATGAAAGCACAGATTTACTACGATCCACCCCTACAGCACATGCTGTATCTTCCCACTCATTCCACCCCCTTTCATGAGGTATGTTCATCATATGTGTCTCCCCCTCCGATCCCTTTAAATTCTTTTTGCTTAGCCAGCACTGCTGAGGTAGGTGGAAACCTACCACCACTCCGGTGACCCCAGCAGCACTTTAGAAGCACTGCTTTCTTGTTCACTTACTTTCCCATCTACTAACAGTCCTAGTGGTCTTACACTTTTCTTCTTGCTCCCTAGCTAAATGCTATCACTACAGACCACTTATTTGGATAGATTCAGGGAGGTCAGTAACAGATCCTTTGTCCCTAGGAGCACAACATCCGTGTTGGAGGGGTAGGAGGTTGGAGCAGAGCCCTCCTATTAAAAAAAACATTGTGACTTCAATGGAGATCCTCACAGATATCTATTCCTGTGATGCCATGAAACAATTGCTTTCTGGGGTAAAACAAATGTTGGCAATAAGGCATAGAAGTTCCAGGCAAAACTAATGAGAAATGAAAACAGAAGTGATGTGGTATTCAGCCTTCAGAAAGGCAGTTCTTATGCAAAATGAAGGGGAAAAAGCTTAGAATACACGCTGAATAAAAGGAAATACATTATTGGATTTCCTTTTTTATTGAGCAAAACCCTAGGGTCCCATTGCACACTGAATTCTCTACAGTTCATTATAATATGAGTCTCACCCATTCTCCACACACAGTGCACCTATTCATTGTCAGTGAACACCTATCCTTACACCATTAATTTTTGTACATTTACATCTGGGACTAATGTTGGCATGGAAGCCTCAAGACCCCCCAAGATGCAGTAGAAAATTGTACACTGAATCATGAGCATTAGAAGTTGCATGAACACAAATGAATGACTTCACGTCTCAAATAGTTTGATCCAGGATGGTCTTTTTAAGTAAGAGAGACTGCAAGTTTTTGTGTGCGCATGTAAATCAGTAGAGTATATGGAAATGAAGTGCATATAAGAATAATTAATAGAGAAATTTTTTGCTGTGTGTATGCAAGTAACAGTTTGAGAAGCACAAAGCTTTCACCAAAGTTGAAATGAGTCCCTTCTTTTTCAGATATGAATATAGCTGTCCCTGTCTCCCGTCCCCCATACCATGGAAAGGACAAATGTAATTTACATTTTTCCTTTCCTGGAAGATACCAGATGGTTAACAGAGTGCTTCAGGAGCTGAATTCAGAGAAAAAGAGATGGGTCCTATTTCCAAGAACTGTGTAAAGTAAGAATTTCTGTTTGAAGGTTTTTACAGCACTTTGTTCCCAACTGTTTATTGTATCCTGACTAAAGCAATTTTGGCATATGATCCCAGTAGGATATCTGTGTCCTGATATATGTTAAAACTACTTCAAACCTTTACCATCTGACTGAAAATGTCAACTTTTTAGGCATTATCTTTAGGTTTGCTAGCCAAAGAATAAAAAAGAGCACATATTTGGCAGCACCCAAAAGAGTGACATCAAAATAGTCCTCAAAAGTAATTCAATCTCCTCTTACTTCACAATAAGGCACATTTGAATCTTTAAGGGATTGCATCTAAAGAAAAATTGTTCTAAAGCAGCTAAGTAGCTTGACAGACTAGGTCCAAATTTCAAGAATGTTCTTGCATATTACCTGAAAATCGTATCTACAACTTGAAACACCTTAGTACCTCGACAGTTTGAGTCTCCATGAATGGTACTCCATGAACTCTGAGCCTCATAGGAGTTTAGGAACCATTCGCAAGGGATTTGGAGATGCCTGCTTGACTTCTGAGCTGATTAATACAATCAGTAGGCAAAGGGAGATGCTTGCTTTTCATGAATGAGCCCTCCTGACAAGAAAATGGTTGGCATCCAGCTAGCAGAAGACAGCAGTGACCTGTCTCTTCTCCAGAACTTAGGCAGATAACCCAGGATCTGGAGAGAGGCACTGCTAATTACATAGGTTTCAGGCTCTTGTACCCCATTTGAGATTAGGCACTCAGAAAAGCAGAGCTTGCTTTTCTAAATACATTCTGCCCTCTGCATATCAGTTCTATGGTTTAAACAATCATGAAGGATGCAGGAAAGTTTAGATGCCTGAGCCTATTTAGCTTGAGCTGTGTCCTAAACTCTACTTTCCTCCTGTTAGGGCTTTGTTTTTTAAGCAAGATTCAGATTTAAGACAGATCATTCCCTTACTGCAGGGAGGAGAACAACAAATAATTCAGGAACCTCTTGGGTAGGTTGCTCAGCTGGGAGGGAGGAGACTTGGTTCAGGTCCTGATCTCAGTCCCCACTTTTTTTCTAAATCTCCTGCATGCAAACTGCATAAACATATCTGGGAGGGGAACCAGGCATCTTCCTGTTCCCTGCAGAGACCACTAACTGCGAGGCCTCAGAAATCTGGGCAAGTTGTTGCCCAGCATGTGGGATACTGAATCATCTCTCAAGATGCTTAACTTTCTTACTTTGTCTGATTAGGCTGCCTAAACACCTGATTTAGGTGCTTTGACTTATTCCCTGAGCATTGAGCATAAACTTTGTTAGGCACTGCAAAGATAAAGTTCAAAACAGGTGTTATCAAACTAGCTCTAAATCACTTTTCAAAGGTCTTGCAGAAGTCCTAAGTCCACTAAATGCACATGAAAAAGAAAATCACCCAGAGCAGTTTCTATTTTTACATATTTGTTTTGCCTCAGTCGTTCTTGCATCTGTTTAATTGCTGGAAAACTGTGCACTGGTGCAGACATTTCCTCACTGGATATGCTCTAGCCAATTGCAGACACTTTGGCTGGCCAGCCAGTTAGCAAAAGACATCATCATCATTGCCAGAGAGGTGCACAGATGTGGCAAGGTTGATGATCCGTATGGCAGCGTGCCTGGCAGGACATGCCAGCTCCCTACCACAAAGGCTGCCCTCAGATTCTTATCCTAAGGAGAAAACAAGAGAAATCAGACCGCTCACAGGGACGCGATGTCAAAGAGGACAAAGAGCAAGCCTAAAGAGAATAGCAGAGTATAGTATAGCGCTGCAAAGAATACAGTATTCATTCTCTGCTCTTGCCTCCCAGTGATTTTGCTGCCTTGCCCTCTGTACTTTTTATTCTTTGGCTATTAAAGGAATTAAAAATTCAATAACGCACATTAAAAACTGCAGCCTTAATCTGAAGGAATGGAAATAACTGTTGAGGCCGTCTAAACTTTCTCAGAGAAAGCACACAAAACCATTTACAAACTTGCAATTCACCGAAAAGCAGCAAATTGTTTCTTATATATCTTTATTCTATGCATCTTCAAGGCTTGTGTTAGTTTTATGCACAAGGTCAAATTAATTCCACATGTAATTCAACACAGCGAGTGAAGCTGTATTGCAGCTTCATACAGCCATATAGATTATCTAGACTATTATTTAAAAAACAACAAATTACCGGAGTTTAAAGGTATTTGTAATAAAACAAATAAGCGTTTCATCATGTTCCTTCCTGTGGCACATGGAAGCTGTGGCTGTTAGTCTTTTACTACTATATTTTAAATCCATGACAGAGTATTGGAACTGGTTTTTGGCCTGTGGTTTGAGGGGGTGTCTGGAGTAGATGTTCTGTGAATCCTTCAGGACTATCCTGTCTTTTGCATGCAATTGGAAAGAACTGGTCTTGGTTATCTAGGTGGTCCCTTCTGTCCTATGATCTTATCCTTTGGTTTTTCAAAGTCTTCACCATATACTTCAGAACATATAGCTTTCACACTCTTGGACTGGACTGCTACTCTCAAACTGCTGATGGAGAAAATTTAACTATTTGTTACAGAAAAAAATGTTTGAAGGGTCAAGGACTTGGACAGTATTCACTTCCAACTGTGGGACATTAATCAGAAAAAATACATCTCACCACAGGTTAAAGAAACATCTTTCTCAGTTGTGTGACTTCAGCTGTATTTTGTTTCTACTGAAACAAAGGTATTTTTCCATGTAAGGCAAGTAGTTACTACTGTATCTGGCATCTACTTGAAATTCTATCAGGTCATCCTGATTTATTTTTGTCAAATAGTAAGCCCTTTGGCAAGGGACTTATTTTCCCCACAGGTGTAAAAAATGCAAAACTGTAATTTATAAAACAGAAGATGACAGAATCCCATTTGTACAATACATCTAGATGCCAAAAGGTAATCTTATTACAAATAACACAATCTTCTCACAGCACTTGCTATATTATTTTCCGGGTGGTCTAAAAAGTTGATTCAGAGAATAATGCCACAAGAGCAACTTGTAGTTCCTAAGGCCAAATAGCCAGATGTGTCAATAATCAGTGCAAACTGGAAACAGATGTAGGTCCTTGTTGAATAACAAATGTAATGAAAATACTTCCTTAGCTCTCTCATGCTTTCACACACACAAGAATCTATGTCTTCCATATTTTTTTTAATTGAATTATTTGCTGCTTCATTTTTAAGTCACCTAAGTCACCGAGATCTCTTTCAAAATCTTAGTCACTCCACAACGAACTAATAAAGATTAGTATATCTACAGCAATTGCTTAATATCTGGTCAAATTGCTTCTATCTAATCATTTTATCATAGAAATTCCTTATCATTGAGATAAGATGAAAACTGTTAAAGGCAGATGTGAAGGCCAAGTCTGCGTAGTCTCCTGCACCTGCATAGTTTCTGCATGTGTATGAGAGCAGACAGTCTATAGGATTGATAACACATCTCAGACCACTGGCAAAATCCCTGACATGACTAAATAGACTTAAATACTGAGTGAAAGTCAAAACAATGTTTCAGGAATATTTCACACCATCAGGATCTCCGTGAGACCTTGTATAAAGCCACACGTCCAAACTTGATCTGTACCTTCAGTCCTTGTCTGCAAGTGATGACAGCTCAGTTATGTGAAAAGCTACTTTAAAATGGAATACCAGCTTCAAAACAGAAAATAAATATTTTGTAAGCTAAGAATCCAGGTATTATTTGCTTAGACTGTCATGTTCAGCACCAACCAAAAAAATGCTACCCCCAATTCTTGAGAAGGGAGAAGTCACATTTTTCTTAACTAAAGTAGTTTGAAGATTTTTGATCAGTATTGTACCCCAGAGAAAAGACAACTTTTTCCACTATAAAGCAAATACAGCATATTATGCCTTTTGGAACTATCACCTTATGAAATTAAACAGGAAACTGTGAGAAAAAAGTTATCTGTCTTGTTCCCAGATGCCAGCATGCACATTGATCAAATCTTTCCCAGAGAAGTCACGTCTGCGTATGAAAAGGACAAAGAGCACAGAGGAAGAGCTAAAAAATGTGACTCACTCCCACAAACTGAACCAGGGAAAATACTTCACATGCAAAACCCCAGAAAGGTGTTGGAGCACTCATTACTTCTCCTAAAAATGAGGACAGGAGAATAACCAACATTTCAGAAAAAGGATTGCAAACTTGTTATCCTACTGTTTTTCAAGGTGCTTTCATCCTTCAGGCTCTGGCTGTGGTCTGTCAATAGACAGACTCAGTGGCAGTGCTAGTTTTGGGAATTCCCATCCCACCCAACTTCAGCCATTACTTCTTCCTGCTCCTGTTCCTCCTCTTATTCCTCCTCTTCCTTCTCTTTCTCCTCCTCCTCCTTGCTCCTCCTCCTCCTCCATGTCCTCCCCTGTGTCTTTCTTCTTTCTTCCCACTGCTGCAGTGCCAGGTGCCCTGCGCTTTGCCAGCACAGCTCTTCGATAGACGGGGCTCTGAACCCCATTTAATCAGAGCTTTTCTTTAGCCCAGACCGTTTCAGAAGCTCAGTGCACGCTGTAGCTCTGGGAGCAGTCAGTCAGCACAAATGACAGGGCCTCTGCTCTGGGATGAGAGCTGGGCAGGAGGGCAGGGAGCAGAAGAGATAAACTTTTTAGCTGTGCTATTGCCCTGTAGCTACTGTGTCCTGAAACTGCAGCTTCAGTGACAATATTTTGTTTTTCTAAGTATATTGTTGATAAAATCCCGAGTAAAAAAAAATAAATTGTGTGAAGGGTATACTAATATTTATACCTACACAAGTTTATTACCTTGCAGTAGGAATGTGACTTACAAGCAATAGTTGTGCATCAGCTCCCATGTGTCTCCTTGGATGCTGATAACAGGATAGAGAAAAAGAAGGTGGGCAGATTTAGGCGAATAGAAACAAAGCTGCACTCTGATCCTTGTATTAAATTTATAGTCATTAAATAACCAAAAGCATGGGCAATTAGGGATGTGTCTAAGCTAAAATACACCCCTTACCCTAGCTTCAAGATCTTTAAACTCAAAATCAAGTGCAACAGAGGGCTAGATTTGATCTAGCAACATTAATTGTCATACAGCCATAGGAAAGATTAAAAAAAAAAAAAGGTTAGTCAAGTTTTCCGGATGACTTCAATTCAGAAAGCAGTGACACTAAAAAGAACACAGAGGTCAATGTCCAGAACAACCTGAACGTGATTCCCCATGCATGTTGTTACAAAAGCAAACTAAGACATTTTTCAGTTACACAAGTAGATTTTTTTTAAGCTGGAGTTGACCAGTGGGTTTGTGACATTGAAAAGTCATGTTTCATGTATCTAGTTTTGCTGCCCTCACTGAAGTGGATGTTGTAAACCTGGTGAGGACACATACAATAGGGATCTGTGATTTAGAAAATATGCCTTGTGAAATCAGATGAAAGTCACACCCACAATCTCATAGCACTGCTCAGTCTTCACTGCACAGCCTTTGGGGCTGCTCTATCACACAGCGATATCCATCTGCCTGTCACAGGCTTCCATTAGGTCACTAATTAAAAAGCCAGAGCTCATTACGACGTATTGTAGAAGCAGCTGATTTTGAAATTTAAGTTCCTTTCAGCAGCAATCAAGGATTGCTTAGACCTTGTGATGTGCAGCTCCCAGCTCCTCTTCCACTCTCCAAGATGGTGTCTCAGGAACAACTGGAGGGTTCAGTTCTCTTCCAGCAGGGAAGAGACACCAACTTCACTCTCCCACAAGCTAGGCACATGTCATATTTGAGGGATGCTTTTTGAAAAACCTCTACATCTCACTGAGCCTGTTAATTTGGCCAAGGGCCCCTGCTCCTGCATCACTCTGGAGCACAGACATGCCACTGGTCAGGGAAACACTGTGATGCTGAATCTGAGCAAATCCTAAAAATATCTTACAGGTAAGCCATAGGGTGCAAGACCTCTCTGTTTCAGAGGTTTTCAATGAGGATAAAGACCTCAAAAGTTGCCAGACATAAAGACAGGACCATATAGTACCTTGCAGAAGCAGGCAGGTAATAGCAGTCACGAGAAAGAGAAATTAAGATAGGTAGATTTTGAAGCTCAAAGAGACCTCAAAGAGTGGCTGATAGTGTGACCCTCTTAAGTTCTTAGGCCCAAAAGCACAGTGATAATTTTTTATAACATTACTAAAGTAGAGATATCCTTCAGAAAGATTTCTCACCTTGCTTTAGACTTCGGGATCTGGAGAATTTGTTGTGTGTATAGTCTGTTGCTAACAAGGGTTAATCAGCCTTGTGAAAAACTTCATCTTATTTTATGCTTAAGCTGTGTTGACTTAACTTAGAGCTATTAGTTCATGTAACAGCTTTGATAGATTACAGAATCATTGCAACACTGACTGGAGCAATGCCTAAATACCTTTGAGAAACAGGCTTAAGCTATGTGCCCAAGGAAGCCTGCCGTAATCTTGACTTCTCAACTCCTGGACTGGCACTGAAATAATGTGTCCATTTTTTCACAGAACACTCAACTACCAGTTGGTATGTAAAAAGAAAAAATATTCAAAATAATATAGAATAATAAAAAATTGCAGTATTTCTATGTACAAACAACAACTAAAATTTTTTTTTATCAGCTCTCAGTAACCTAAAAGCCTTTCGAGAATTTTCCTTCACTGTTATCTCATGATAAATGATGAAGAAGAGGAAGTCTTTTCCAAGAGAAGATGACTCATAGAGAACTCTTAGAAACACAATATTCAATACAGCTGGCAATGAATTAAAAAGCCCTTTTTAATTTTTGTTTTTTTAGATCTTCCATGTTCCAGTGGTCACAAAGCACATCACACTGGTCAGTTATTTCCACAGTGTCCTTTAACGCATTAAATTATTATTTCCATCAGGCTATTCTGATTAGCAAGCTCATATTCTTAATGCTAGCTATCAAAAGGCTAATTTCATAGGATAAATTAATTTCCACTGAATTCCTTTTTACCTTAGTTAAACTATGTCGGGTGTCTGAGATAGCTTAGAAATACGTTGCAATGTAGAGGTATCAGATAGGATTGATATGAGTGAACTTGTGACATTTCTGTGTAAGTCAATCATTGTCATCTCTTAATATAAGATAAGAAGCATAAGGCAATATAAGTAAAAGGTTAATGTCATACTTTCGTAGATATAGAAAAAGGAATATAAAGTAAGTTCCTGTTTGTCACCACTGACTACACAGTGGTGACTGGCTCGGATATTGCTGTAACCTTCATTGTCTAAAGGGCAAAGGTGAAGCAAAGTTTGTAGTAGATGTAGTATCTTCTATTTGAACAACCACTAGTGTTGGTAAAAGTAGCAAAATCTTCTGGGCTTTTCAGTCTTTCTGATTTGAAAAAGGGCTTGTAGGTTTGAAACCTTGTCTTCCTTTCCAAGCTGTAACAATTGACCTAATAAAATTTCAACCTCTACCAGTAAGTTCCACCTTAGCGCAGGTGGAAACCTCTACACCAGAAACATCTCTCTTTGGTCAAATCCACCTTGACACTCATGAATGTGTTTGTCAAGATGAATCTTTCTTCAGTAGCCAGATGAGCAATATTTGCTGTTTCAGTTGCAAATTAGAATTCTGAATTAAATACAGCCCACTGGGAACAGTCATTCTCAAAGTTCTTGTTTACACTTCTACTACAGTCTTGTACCTTGCTCGCCTAGTTTAACTACCTAATAAATATCTTACTCCCATAAAAGTTAGATATTCAACACTGACATAGCACTTTATACGGAATAGGGAAACAGTATCCAAACAAAACAAAAAAAGAAAAAGGAAAGAAAAGGAAAAAGTAAAAGGACAGCTGTGCTGGGAAGGCAGATTGACTCATGGCTTCTGAAAGTATTGATTTCAGAGTGAAATTACTCAATCCAGAGAGACATGGCATTACCCAGTGTGTACTCTAGGCAAGCTATCAAAATACAACCTTTACAAGTACAGGAAACTTCTTCTAAATTAGTAAGTATAACAATATCTATGGGCATAGGTTTCATCTACATTTTTCACTCTTAGTACATAATGTTCTCAAATTTGTATCTTCCCTTACTTGAACTTGGAAGTTGTTAACTTCTATGTTTTTATCAAATATCAAGCCTTTCACTTTATCTAGGATTATGGAACTTGTAATGAAATAGTTTTGCTCTGGAAAATTTGAGACACTGTCAGTCATTGCTATGGCCCTGATTAATTAATGGGCTTCTTACTGCAAGATGTACATTCCTCACTGGTATCTTCCACTGTGCTTTTGCTAGCCGTGTTAAAGAAAATCTTGCAGGGGACATGGTAGTTGCTATATCTGATGGGAAGAAAAATAGAGATAAATAACAAAACATGGTCTTCCCTCTTTTATTTTGCACACTTTCCAGAATGAAAAGATGGGACATTTTTTACTAAAGGTCTGAGTCAAGAAGCCATTAATATCTGAGATATCACCTCACTCTTCTGTCAGAACAGGGTTTATTAAGAGTCAGATGAGCTATTTCTGCAAAACACTGCATAGTGTGATACTGACACAGAGACTGAGAGCAAGATCCTCAGCCAAGGGATGCAGAATGATTGCATCTGCACTGCTCAAGTGGAGCCTCTTTCAGGGAAAGCTCGACACTTCTGATCTGATGTAGTATACAGCATCTCTGGTACTGCTATAGCCCTTAAATACAGATAGCATTTTATATCTATCTATCTATCTATCTATCTATCTATCTATCTATCTATCTGTAGCCAATATAATAGTATAATTTGAGATCTCTTAGGATAATAGCTTAGCAGCAAATGAAAATTTATGCAACATGAGGGAACAGAGACCCAGGAATGAACTGGGGACCTAAGTCGCTTGATAGTGTAAATGTTGCCTGAGAGATATCAAACATGGTTGATGCAGGTTTGACAAATAAGAGTATATGCCTTACATAGAAAGCATCTCCTTTTTCTACCTATCACCTTTAAAATACTTCGTATAAAACCACAGTGATGTGCAGTATAGGACTCCAAACCTAGATTTCAAATATTGCTTCAATCTCACTCTTCATCTGAGCCAAAGGGGGGTTATTGCAATGGACAATGCTATTTAGTTTATTATTTATGCATGTGGAGAAATGGATTTGAATGGAACTATGAATGCAATTTTTTCAAGATATAAATTTCGTGCGCTCCTTTCAAATGTTGTGAGTCTCAATTACTGCACCAACTCTATTATGTTCAGGTAATGCAAAGATTGGAGTTGATACCTACATAATTTTACAGCCTTGTTGTCCTAGTTAAAAAAATATCAGGCATCATTTTCCTCATTTCAAAATTTCTCAGCCAAGTAAGATGAATAATCTATCTTAATTTTCATGGTTGCTTGATAGCAGGTCTATTCCTGTACACATCAGCCCAAATACTCACATAAATTCTTCACTCTGCTTTTCAGGACTTAAGCCATAGTATTCTTGTTCCCCTTTCCTACTTGGTTTCTCCAGAGTCAAGATTACGTCTAGTCAAGAGGTTAAAGCACCTCTCTTTGCTTTTTTACATTCTAAAATAGGGGGCTAGATTCAAAAAAACATACTGAATGTAACAGAGATGTCTTTTAAAAGACCTGCTCCAGTGGCAGTTATGAATTCCCCTGGATTTCTCAGGGTTTTTATCACACAAAGAGAAGTTTGTAAGCCTGATTTTAAAGCTTGTAAGCTGACTTCTGCAAAAAAATGAATACTTCTTTTCCTTATATCATGTAGATACCTGTTAAACAGTAGGTTTGAAAATGCTCTGGGAAATGTCAAATGCCTATTCCCAGACATGATATCAAGTGCAGTTGCATGACATTAGCCCACATTATAAAAGTGTTGGCAAAATAAATCTTCCATGTTGTTGTAACAAACAAAGAGCTGGGTGGCTGATTTCATGTCCTACAGATAATTGTGCTTGTCTCCACAATACTTGAATTGATTTTCAAAGGACATAAAAATTGAATATTGTACCAAATCCAAACCTTTGCATGGTCGTATTGTGCAGCAAGTAATTGCAACTGGGATAGGTTAGAGAATTGCCAAGTAATGTAACTAAACTTCATCTTCTCTTCTTTGGACACCAGACTGCAAAACACGCTAACTCTGATAAGTCATGGGCCAAGAGTTTATGTGTAGAGAGGTAGTGAGGTCCATTCAATGAACATGTATCTGAACACTTCATATTCTACAGAGTTTGAACTTTGAATTCAGTTCAGCACACAACACAAATGCCTATCTCTAGGCCTAACCACAGTGCAAATCAGTGCAAATCAGTGTATATGATCATTCCCAACTCAGAGGTTTGGTTCTAGGAGTCAAACCACCATGGAAGTTATTTTTGATTATTGCTATTTCTTCTCAGTTCCACAGGACTTTGTTTCTCCTTTTTTTTCTCTTTTTTTTTCATTTGCTTGGTGTTTTGTGCTGTTTTGTAATTTCACAGTTGACCACAATGTTCATTCAAATTAAGACTTGTTGGCCAAAAAAAATCTGCATTTTGGAACAGTTAATAGTTATCATTCCTTTAGCAATTTTTGATTGAACTTCTATTGCTGAAGACAGTAGCTCATTTCAGTTTAATGTGATGTGTCCTAAACCTGTTTATTAATGCATTTCCATAAAGACTAGGAATTCTACAACAGCAGAGCAATTCTCAGAAATCACTTTGCCATTTATTCTGCCGAGGTATTTCGGACAATGCTTAGCCACGAGAGGAAGACCTCCTTTACTCTGTAATGCAGTGAGAAGACTGGAAGGTCTGTCCATCACAATTTCACTTAGCAGCTGAATGTTGAGACTCATTAGCAACCTGGAAGACAAGAGCTGACAGATTCAAGTTATCAACGCTTGTCTCCTCTGGTGACAGCAAATATGTTATCGGGGGTGGCTTGCGGGGTTGGGAAGAGACAAATAGTTTGGTTGTTTTTTTTTTTTCCAAATTTCTTTTTTTAAGCTCAACGAGCTCTGTCTCTCCATTTCAGTGGGCCTAACTCAGTGTAAAGGAAATTACAGCTGGCATTATCATGAAGTATGAACTTGCTTGCCAGTTATTCTGCTCCTAAAAGCCTGGACCAAAGGGGAGTTCTTCACACACTTCATGCGTTGAAATTTTCTTCCTACTTAAAAAAAATCCCACTAGGGATGAGGAAGGAAATCTCAGATTTCATAATATTTTTGAAAGAAAACAAAAGAACATGCAGCTCAGACACTTTGATATCTTTAGTTTGATAATAAGGAAATGTTTGCTTTAAAATCCTATGTGAACAATGTGATTGTTATTCCAGTCAATATTTCTAAATAACAAATGAAGAGAAGAGGAAAAACAGAGGTTTTTTTTTTTTACATATCAACAATTCCAAACTTTTTTTCCCAAATGGTTTTCAAGACTCTGAATTTATAAAAAAATAGGTATCTCTTATGAAAATTCAAAGTTTTGGCTTTGAAGAACTACCTTTTTTTTTTTTCTAATTAAAACCATTTCATAATAATTTAATTCTACTTCATAATCCATTGAAGTCATTACAAACTTCCTTTGATTTCAGAAGTTTTTGGATAAGGTCCATAGATGGGATTTATGTGGGCAGGGTAGAAGAAAAAACCCAACCATTCCACTCTTTCAGCTCAGATCTACAGACATAGTTTCCTTTGACTTCAGAGACAAATACAGGTAAGGGCAGCATTTGGTCCTGAGATGTATTTTCAGAAGTAAATGAAATAGAATGCAAGAGCTACAGCTGGAAAAACAGCTAATTGACTTTTCAAATTATTAATATTTATGACTTACACATGAAGGATTACCTATATTATTACATGAGAAGAAGTTAAGAGACTACAGTGCAGATAATTTTTTTTTATTAAAACACAGATTTAGATCTCTACATTTAGATCTCTGATTTCTTGTTCTTGACATCAGCTCATTAGTCACAACACAGTGAGTGTCTGCATAAAATAAATAACAAGGAATGTTTTAAATCTAAAAAATGTAGGCACATATTCCAAACAAATTATTCTATGGCTTGTACACTCTTATTTTACTTCTCTTTTCCTGCATTGATGAGATCTGTCCCCAGCTGTGCTTAGTTTGTTCGAAGTGATGTTGTTACTGTGCCAGTCCTGGGATGGGATCTATCTCACTGTTGAGCACCGGGGCTGATTTAAGCTCACAACTTTCTGGAGCTTGGGGGCACGTTCTTTAGCAGTGTAATAGAGCAGCCATGCCATCTCTCCTGTCCTCTTGTAAACACTGTTAGCAAAGTGAGCAGAAGAGTTTAGAGCTCCTTACAATTCCTTTCACCATCTTAGGCCAAGTGAAGTCTTGAAGGCTGTTTTCTATTCGCAAAGCAGCCTGGTCGAGCACTGGAATAAGCTATACAGGTTTGATATACCAGAGCTTACATTGCATGTAGGTGTGCGGACAATCAGCCACAGCCACACACAAGTGTATGTCTCTCTGTTTATCTTTGCTGTGTCAAATAGGTATTATGGCAAACTAAACTTGATTCAGAACTACTATTACATATACTAGACTATATGTAAGTACATGTATTCAGTTGTTTTTTCAAAAAGGGAGATTTTGAAGGGACTACACGTAATGTTATCAAAGAATATGAAATGTGTACTTGGAATTTTGGTGCACACTGTCACAAGATAAATGGGTTTCCATGTTTTATATTGACTCCTTTATATGCGTATGTGTGTGTATATGTGTGTGTGTGTGTATGTATGTACATATATATATATACACACACACAAAAAACTAGAAGTTTTTGTGTGCCTGGAAGTTTGTCATATTTATTCAGCTAAAACAGGTAGTTTCACAACACACCTTTATTTTTTTTGTGTACGTGAACATATGCACAGGTGCACATAAAAACTTTCTTTTCATTTTTATTAGCAGGATATCTTGCACACATATGGCAACAAAACTCAACATAAAAGCCATTTTAATGTGTACCTGGATTTTACATTATACCTCTAAAAATTCGGGAGTTAGCTGTCTTCAGCGAATGGCAGGAGACAGGCAAATCACCCCTGTGTAGGACAGGAGTCTAGAATAGGCAGTTGAATCACCAGCTGAACATGCCTATTTCTCTCCACTAAAGCACGAAACAAGCAGATTACCTTTAGACAAGCACATACTAGACACCGAAAGTCAGCAACTCTGAATCACATGCCATCAGGCCACCAGGAAGTATGCATGGAGAAGCAGGGGCCGGTAGCTCAGTACCTGAGCCTGAATGGCATTTAACATGCTGGTCTGCTTGTAGGCACCTGTGGTTGGACACAGGCTGCTCTTCCACTCATGGGGTGGTGGGGGCAGTGATATCTACAGGCTTTTGAGTGTGGCAAATGTGTTTGTTCAGACAACCTAAACATTCATTAACTCTGCCCTTTCAACAAAATGGGGTACGTGCAGGACATCATGCTGCCAGGCAGCAGCCAAGAACTGCTCCAAGGGCTCAGCTGTGGTTTGCCATGGGCTCCCTGCATGGAGCAGGGCTCGACTGAGCAGCCTCAGGCACATGCCATAGAGCTGCTTGGCGGTGGGATGACCCACAAGACCAAAACATGCATCTCTTCAGTACCCTTATTGTGGATGATGATGATGATGAACCTTGTTGTGACCCTGCAGCCGATGTAATGCATGCTTTCTGGTTAGAGGCTCTGTCTCCTTTTCTTTTCCACTCACTCCTTACCTGGAGGAAGCAAGAGAGGGAGTAGTGTTTCTATGTGTTTTACTCTATCACACTTTTAATATTCCCGGACTCCTCCATTGAAAATCACGTGGAATAACAATATTCACGGGCAAGGTGTATTTTCTTCTTTCTAAAAAGAGTTTCAGATAATATAGAGGTGAACAAAGTGCATAAAAATTGACTGAAATTGTGGCACAAGGAATTTGAAGCCACTCACTTCATGTGTACTATGTACTATATCATGATATTACTGCCTGGGAACCCAGTTTTATTCTTTCCTGTTGTGCAAAATAATTTCTCTGAAATGTGTGGAGCCCAGTTTCAAAGTATTGCTTTAGTTCCTGAAATCGTACTTGGAATACAAGAATACAAAAGCTTCTCACTGTTATAATTTGTAAAATCTTTCTTTGTACAAGAGAAAGCTGTAATTCATTCTCTGAGATTCAGGAATGCCATAAACCTCCAGAGTTGAGTTTACATAATTAATCACTAGAACCACAAAATTAATTTCTTTTTATTATCACGATCTTTGTCTGTTGTTTTATCATACACATTTAAAATATTTTTACCTTGAGATGCTATCGAAGACATGTTATCTTAGTGATAACTGAGTTTATTTAATGTCAGTCATAGATTACCCTTTCTCTCAAAATTAAACAGCCATTACATGGCTGGAGTAAAAATTAGTGTGACCATGTACACTATGGTTGAAATGATGCATCTAAATATTTAGCAGCCAAGCACCTGACACCACACTTCCAGCTTACCACATCAGATACCTTTCTCTGTTTCTACTCCTACCTGTTTAGAGTAATGTAACTCAGCTTCAAAGGTGCAGTGCAGGTGCAGTGGGACATTGCTTCCCAACTGGTAAACAAAATTACACGCTATGTGTCTTGATCTCATTTAATTTTAGTAAATAAAACAAGCAAGTTAATAATGTTTTCTCCTCCACAGCTCCATAGAAAGAAAGAAAATACTTTTCTTTGTAGTAATTAATCCATGTAATTGCTTTTAGCTAAAGAGTCTCATTTCTGATATCCAGTCCCTTGCAAATCAAGACACTCAACTAAACATTCCAACAGTTTTGCCACTCTTTCAGGTAGAGATTGTATCATTCAGACATTTTGGCAAAAGGTTGGGAAAAAAAACAGCTCAGGTGAGCAGGTGGGAGGTTAATGCTGCGCCTCCTGGTCTCCAAAAGGGATTGCTGCCTGATTTTCTCTGAGTAGGGCATCTTGGTATGCTCCGTTTATCCAAAATACTGTGTTTTCTTGTTCCCAGCTGTAAGCAAGTGGGATAACTATGCTGGCAGTGAGCTGCCTCTATTCCAGACTGTGCCAAGAGGCAAAGGAGAGCAAGCTGCTTTTGCCCTCAACCCCCACTTCTCTCACACAGGGTTAGGCATCATCTGGCCATAGTAAAGACTTCAGCTACCTCATCTTTGAAGAGAGAACTTGAGTCACACAGTCTGTGGAATCGTCATTTTTCATCATTATGAGAATGCTTCCCAGTGCCAGGGTATCCTGGTGTTTATTCACTCTTCTGGCATAGCTGTGCATGGGGTGGATGCCAACACAAAGCAATCTGTGAGAGGCAGACAAACACAGTAGGTGAGACTGGTTAGGAGGTACAGACTAGACACCTCCCTCGGGAAGGGCCAGTCTGCTGCCAGTATGACTGGGAGCCCCTGGAGGCTTCAGAAATGTGCCCTTCGGTATCTTGGCTCATGAGTCAGTTGCATGGGGAAAACAATGCATGGTTTTACTATGCCCAGCAACACATCTCCTGCCTCGAGCAGAATTAGATGGGCTTGCCTTTTGAAAATAATGGGGGAAAACTCTTTGAACTGAGAGATTTATTTGTGCATTTGCAGTTATATAAAATGTATGTTTTTTGCTGGAGCATCTCATTATGCAGCCACCATTTTGGCATGCCAGTGTGATGAGCATGTCAGTTAACCACATCATTATGAAAGAGATGCAAACAGGACCGTCTCTTGTACCTTTGCCTTCTCTTAGACCAGCAAGTAATACGCCTGCTCCACGTTAGTATATGTAACTTTTGGAATTGAATCAGGATTTCATGCATAACTTCTTGCAGCTACTGTCAGTTATGTCTGTTAATAGACTATGTCCTTGGCTGGCAATAAATCATTGTATATGTCAATTATTGCTAATTGTCTGCCTGAAATTAGGATTTCAGTAACTTCTTAGTGCAAATACTTCCATCAAGTTATTATATTGTCAAAATCTTACACTGAAATAAATTCTTCTTTTCTCTGTCAGAACTACATAAGGCTGTTGAAAAAGTGAGTGACGTATTTTAATGGTGGTAAAAATTCCCTTTTACCTAGATCAGCCACATTTGAGTTATACAGTGTTCACATTTTCAAGCATTTCTGCAACCCTACTTTATTTGAAACAAAAGCTGAGACTCTTCTGTGCAATACTTTAAGGAGCTGGTTTGAAGAAAAATATTGATTATCACAAGAGTTCATAATGAAATCTTGAGATATAGCAACAAAGAGTCATTTTCAGAACAGAGGGGAGTAAATATTCTTTAATTTAATAGAATACTGACCTGAATTTGCCCTTTGCTGCACTATTTTTATATGATGAAATGCCTAAATTACTCCAAATTTTAATTTATGACTGATACTAAATGTCTGATACTAAAAATGTCATTTTTATATGATAAAATGCCCAAATTACTCTAAATTTTAATTTATAACTGATACTAAATGTCTAGCTGCATGATGTAATGGAGTATTATACAAAGAGTCCCTCACCCTCTCCAAGATCACTTTAGAACTGGAATATATGTATGATTATAATAATGCAAAGCCACTTAGGAGCTAATAATATTTGTTTAGGGGTAGACTGAATTAGTATGGGTTTAGGGCTAGACTGAATTAGTAGGGGTAGAACAGAATAGACTGTTCCTATTCTAACTGGTAGTTCACCTGGGTAGCTATTAAGTCTGAAGAGCACCTGTTCACAGGATTTAAAGACATGACGTGTACCAGGAACTGCATCTCTGAAATGCAGCCATTGAGTATTAGAGATACACCTGAAAAGTAAGTAGAATAGATTCTTGAGTAACTTACAATTTTTTTTTTTTTAGAAAGAAAAAAATATGTAAACACATAATTATTTGAGGGCTAGAAACATATAAATCGTAATAGTTTAAAAATGATATCTAGAAAATGCTGTCATTAAGGGCTGTATTTTGTTCTGCTGTGTTTTGTGGTGCTACAGAAATAATCATAGCTATATTTATATAGCAAATTTTCCACAGCGATGATCTTCCCTAAAGCGTTTGAACAGAGAAAATGCCAAAAATAATAATTAAAGACATTAGACATTAATATCTTCAGGTTTTAAAGCAGAAATAAATTTTATACTTTTCTTGGAGAAATAGGAAAAAAATGGATTTACTTGAAAGAATGTCCTTATGTTCTGGACGCCCAAAAGCGGTTCAGATACAGGCTCCATTGCTGTCCTGTGAGCATCCTTATTGTTCTATGCTTTAAGATACATCCTAGGCTGGTTTTGGTGCAGGCTGGTAACCTGTCAGAAGGAGCACAGACGTGGTTTAGAGGATAACATGGGCCAAGGAATGTTCCCTTAAGGAAATTATGGATGCAATTACTTTGTTTCGCGGATAGAGGACCTTTAAGCTGCTTGTGAGCCACATCTTGACCTTAGCCCTCAGGTCTAGAGTACAGTCCTGTCTCATCTACCTGTACACAGACACAGCCACTAGGCCTCTAACAATACCAGATGCCCTGGGGTGTTCAAGATATCTGCACATGACTTCCAGTGCCCCACCTGTGAGCAGCCAGACTGAGCTACCTTGACTATAATGGGAACTTCACCACTAGGCTTCCACGTAAACACCTGTGAGAAGACACCTGCCTTCAGTAATCTGAACCTGTGATGGGAATCCTGTCCATGGGACTCATGTTAACTGCTTAAAGATTGCCATTTAGCACCATTTGAACACAGTGTGTTATCCTGGCTGATCAGCAGCTTTACTGCGCGGGTACCCTGTATCTTCTAGTGCCGTGCAGGTGCCTCGGACATCCAGATGCATTAGGTATCTGAGTCTGCCTCAGACAGCATGAGGGAGCTATGTTTGGGCAACTGAATCCTTTGTACGGTGATAAAATTTTGAGACAATTTCTGTAAGAAATTACCTTCATATGATTGTTGGCTCAAAGCACCAGAGTAAAACATTTTAGCTGCAAATCTGCAGAGAGTTTGCTCATGATGCAAAGAACATGCAAATTTCCAAGACAGCAGAGTTTTGTACTGTAAATGACACTGCTATCTACCTCCAGAATGATGAGGTTAAAGAAAGACCTTTCATTGTTTCCTTTTAGTGATAAAACCCATATTGACTGTGGTTTAAAAGAACTAAAAGGCCCAGTCAAGGCTTACCATCTGTGTGGCTCAAACTGTTTAAATACGATCGCAATATTGATATTGCTCTAACCTCTGTTATGCCTCTCTCTGCCATCTGCAGAGCTGGGAGAACAGGTTTTCTTTATACTCACCATGACGAACTGTGTGATAGATTGAAGGAAATCGTGTTTATATAAATACATAGTGTGTATACAATACATATAAAATAACTTGAACAACTTGTCTGAACACCGAGTATCCAGGAAAGGACAGTAAGTCACCTCTGCTATCAAAATGCAAACAGAATTTTGTCCAGCCATAACCTTTCTGAAACAGGTGGCACGCAATTGTATGTTTGAAGGTTATGTGTTTTGTTAAACTTAGTAACAATAACTGGTAAGAATGGAAAAGTCAGTGTAATCTATGTTACCTAAAAGTCCGAATAACAATGTTGAACTTCATTTTGATGCAGTAAGAAATTGTCAAGAAAAGGAGAAGTAACAATTTTATAACTGGTGCTGAAACTGAGAAGTAATATTGTCTGTGTTACCATAAAATATGCCTTTATGAGTAGAATGGTAATGAAGAAGTTCATACATTCACTTCAGTGACTGTCAAGCATGTAAACACATAGGGAGATATAAATAAATGAGAGAATCTCACTGGCTTTGGAAAGTGTGTCACAGAAAGATGCTGAGAGAAGCTAGTCAGTGTCTGAACACAAACCTGTGTCAGCAGGGCTGCATGGAGCGTCAGGGGCAGTCTTTTGCCAAAGTAGCATAATTTTGGAGTTAAAATGTTATTTTAAGGTACTTACTGCTGGTCTCTCTCTGAAAGATGGCACTGTAGGGTGAAGAGGGAATCTGAGAACTAAAGTGTTTTCCTTTGTCATTTGGCAAAATTTTTCAGACCCAAACCACAAGCTGCTGAGGTCATTACAGACTTTTGATTGACTCCAGCAGTCTCTGAATCATGGATGTCATGTAAGAACAGTGAGAAAGAGGGCAATTAGTGCTAGGCAGGGAATGGTATGACATGATAAAAGAGAAGAGGAATTGAGGAGATGTTGACAATGTTCGTTTCAAACTGCAGGGGAATTTTAAGGAGGAAAAGCTAAATGTGCTCTTCAAACTGGAAGTTCACAGGAACCACTACTCTGAAAAGCACTACGACACTGACTATTCACCCAAAATGTGGCAATTCAACAGCAAATGCACCATCATCAGCTTGCCAAGCACCGGCCTGGTTCTGACTCAGAACAAATGTACAACCTAGTGATTCATCAGCATCACTTCCTTCTGCACAATTCATTTCCTGAAGAGTTTCCCATCTACTCTTGCTTTTCCTTAAGATCCAACAATGGCATGGCTGAAGATCCACATATGAAATTTCACACTGGCAGAATAGAAAGAAGAAGAACAGTTCTTCTCAGAAAGTGTAATGCACATTCTATTTACCTGTATTTTATGGGAGTGGCAGCCAAAAAGCCAAGTCAATTTATAAATTAGGCCTGGTTTCACGGTGTTGTTTTCCAAGTGAATCATCACACTGAGGTGATCACATTTTCTAATTTAAAAAGTTTAAACATGCAGAAAAATGTACGTTTTTGCTCTTTATCTTATCAGGTACATCATCAGCACACTACCACCCTCTTCCACTAAAAATATTATCCACTATGCCAACTATGAACATGCCTCAGGCTTATTTATTAAGAAACATTAAGGATTACCTCATACAGTGCATTGAAAATATGTCCAATAACAACACAACATCTAAGAAAAATGCAGAAACCATTATTTGCTGTCAGTAGGGTTAGCAACTAATTTTCATCTTAGTCTGGGAAAAAAAAAAGGGGTAGTTTGCACTTTACCATTTGATTTCCTGATGCAGATTGCATCATTTAAACTTCATGTTCCTTTCAACAGGCTTACAAGTGAGACCAGACTGGTCAAGTCAGTTGATTTTATTGTATGTCAATGTCAACACCTAGATTTCAAATTCTTATGGCAAACAACAGATAGTAAAATCAAAGGTTCACTATGTAATTATTATTCATTAGAGCTGGCACAGCTCTCACAAAGTCAAGAAATGATGAAGACTATGGAAAAATTGCAGCAAGTAGGATTTCCCTTTGGCAAGTAGGACTCATTAGTTACTCTATAGTAGCCATGGCTGTTTCAAATGCGTTGTCCATCTGCACTTCTCTCTTGGCATGCCTGAATTTCTCATATCTATGCTTGGCCAGCCTCATCCACTAGGCCTGCACCTGCACACTAAAACTCCTCCACCTATTTCATGAAGACTGAATTTTCTTATGCCACTACGGAATTCAGGCATTATAAAACCCCCCAGCAGTGAGGAGAGCTGGTTGGGCAACATCTCAGAGAATCCTCATGGTTGCTGCAAACATTCTATTATGCCAAAGGGAAACCCTAGTAATGGAAATTTCCATAGCTGACATCCTTTCTTGACATCCTTATGCTTTCTGCTGCCATGACTCATGAGCAATGACCTGATGTGTAGGAGGTGAGACGACTGGAGGCTACCTTAAATAATGGCTATGGGACAGCTCAGTGAACCTCAGATTTTAATTTTTTGACCAGAGAAAAATGATGTGTAAATCCATGGCCTGATCCCCAATCTTCTCCAGATTTCAGAGATAGGCACACTTCTTAGGGAAGCCACAAAGGCTGCTGGTACTCTGGTGGTGGCATGATCTCTAGCCTGAATTGGTAGATCTAATCTGGTTAGCTCACAACAAACTTAATGCAATTAGACACCCACTTAAAATAGCCTCTGGCTAACTGTCTGACTTTCTGTCCTGTCTGTGAAACTGGAAAACAACATTGGGGTATCTGAAAACTTTGGTCCTATCCTGATTTTAAAAACACCTCTGTGTGTATCCAGAATATACAATCTGGCTTCACTGTGTTAGAGTCAGGTTTCGAAAAAAGAATAATTAAATAAGTAATCTGGTGCAAAGGTAAGGATGAGACCATGGTATGTAAAAGCTCTAACATGAGACATAAACATGACTCTGTCTTTATGGAATTCAGTGGTGTTACCATGCCAGCATTTCCTTGTTTCATGGACAAAGGAAAAGATAAAAACACAAGAGTTTCATAATGGTTTCTTAACAATATCTGGTTTAGAGGTTAGTATTACATTTGTCAGCATCCAGTACACATTTCTCACTAACTTCCTTTGCTAACCAATGAACTACCTGTAATATGTGAAAATCTCCAAGGGTATGTGAGACATGGTTCTCTTTGTGTTGTCTCTAGGAATTTCTTAATATCTCTGTCTGAAGAAAGGAGTGCTGAGATATTTACTACTTGTCTTGCCAAAATGAGGGGTTTAGGAATTCACTGCTTTTGAGGCTAACAAAAGGATGAGTTAGGGGTTCATGGGACACATCTGCCAAAGCCATTCTCTCAAAAGAGAGATCTGTGGCCCACCAGTCCAAGTACTGCAGGGTGTCTTATGGCCATGTTGTCTTGGATCTCTTTTGCATAAAGTGGGAACACCACAGCTCCCTAGAAGCTCTAAGGCATAATGTCGTGGTTTAACCTCCAGATGTCAACTCAGCCCCACACAGTTGCTCGCTCACTTTTCCCCAGTGGGATGAAGGAAAGTATTGGAAAAGTAAAAGTGATAAAACTTGTGGGTTGAGATAAAAACAGTTCAGTAGGTAAAGGAAAAACCACACATGAAAACAAGTCAAACCGAGGAATTAACTGACCCCTTCCCAGGGGCAGGCAGGTGTTCAGCCATCTCAAGGAAAGCAAGGCTCCATCATGCCTAATGGTGACTTGGGATGACAAACGCCATCACTCTGAATGTCCTCACTTTCCTTCTTTTTCCCCCAGTTATATATGCTGAATATGATGCCATATGGTGTGGGTTATCCCTTTAGTAACTTAGGGTCATCTGTCCCAGCTGTGTCCTCTCCCAACTTTTTGTGCACCCCCAGCCTCCTCTCTGGTGGGGTGGGCTGAGGAACAGAAAAGACCTTGGCTGTGTAAGCACTGCTCAGCAGTAACTAAAATACCCCTGGATTATCAACACTGTTTTCAGCATGTAGCCCTAGTTTTCAGTGTGGCCCTTACTAGCTACTTGGAAGAAAATTAACTGTGACCCAGCCAAAACCAGCACATATACTAATCATTTTTGTGTGCATTTTTTAAGTTCAGTGTGTCTGATAGGAAGACTGCACTGCAGGCAGTGGAACAGTGCTTTCTGAGGGTATGTGTTACATGTCTTGCAAGGTGGCACATATTCACTTGGGGATGCTTGGGGCATATTTTTGGAGAGCTGAAGAGGACAGAAGGAAACACATTTGATGGGGATGTGTCCATACTGACATCAGTGACCTATCTCCTAAAGTGGATATCATCTTGGAGAAAATAAGTTTGTTCAGTCCAGAAGAATTCAGCAGGCTGAATGAGGTGCTCCTTTCAGCACTAAGAAAAGGCTCATTACCGTAGTTGCATATCATAGGCTGCATGTGATAGAAGAGTGGCTCTGCCAGTGCAGCTTTTTGACCCACCACTGCAAGGGATGCAAGTGTGAAAGTCCACTCGGGGTCAAACTCTTCTGTTAGCTGTCCAAAGTAATGTGTTACCAATGGTCCTCTACCAGAAAAACTGTTCCAGGGGAAAGCTGCTACTGCTGCTGCCGCTATTTTTGCCTACAGCTGTTCTTCCAAGTATGAGCCATGAGCTACTTTTTGACAATTACATGAAGCCTTTCCCTTCCAGAGGACAAGGAATGCAATCTACCTTTTCAGTACCTTGAGGAAAAATGCCTTTTCCAGCCACAGTCAGGACATTGTGAGAAGGAGGACTTTTCTGGTGCCCTGAAACCTTCTTAGTAGAAGGCATAGAGGAGCCTTGTCTGAGCCAAATCTCACATCAAGGCTCCTAAAAAGGGCTGGGTCTCTGACAACTTCAGAGTGGAACAAGGATTCCAGCACTCCTAAACTGAAAGAAAATGTTTGCAGCAATAGTCTTCAGCTTCCAATCATGTTTAGGGGAAGGAATGGGAAACAACATCCTTCTGGAATATGCCTCTTCTGAAGGCCAGAAACAGCTTCTGTGGACCATTGTTTTAGCAACACTAAGGGTGAAAGAGGCAGTTCTGGAAATGAAAATACTCAGTTTAGTTATAGAACAATCATCTACTGGAAAAAAACATTTCCCTGAACTAACATTACAAAAACTGCTTTCGCAGTTTTTGAAGTGATGAACAGAATGCTACACACTATCTCTGAATAAAGAAACACATAACTAAGTATTTACTGGAAGAAAAAAAATTCCTGCTCTAGAGTAGAGGATTCTGCCAGGGGCTTCTGTCTGGCAAGCACAGAGTCATAGGCAAGACTCAAGGAAAATTTGCTCCTGCTCTGTCTCCCATAAGTTTCAGTGAGATATAAGATCAGTCACAGAGCAGATGTAGTTTCAAAGGCCAATAGTGACAATGGGAGCCAAGCTCACTCTTTTTGGGGACAGGCCCACCACAATTAGAACAAATAAATCAGTGGAGATCTTTCGTATTAACACTAAGGCTGCTAGCATGTTTGTAAGGCAATATATTCTAATGTTTACTTAAAAAAAAAGAAGTGTCTCATGTAGTTCTGTCATTGGAAAAGAAATAGCTTCCCATGATTTCAAGTACAGTTAAATATGCAAATTTAGCTTTACAATGGATTGACTCCTGATGGACTTACTGGCACAGGCTTCGTACTAGAGTACTAATGCTTTCTTTGAAATAAAATTACATGGAAACAAAATGAAAAATTACTTGATATTTAAGTGATCTAAATAATTTATTGTTTCTGGTTCTCAGAGCAGAAGTTATACATTTCTATGTGTCTCACATGACGTGTGCAGAAGTTAGGCACTAATAGCTGCACATGCAGCAGCCACTAATACGACAAACAATACTTTAAACTTTAAAAAATGTATGGAGACATGACTAACCTAACCTAAGTTGGATGTCCCTTTGAAATTCTGCTCGATAGCCACTGACTCCATAGGCATCTGACAGTACAAGATACTTAAGCCCTTGCTTTGGATTAAGGTCCAGTGTTCAGGTTTAGGTGGACAAGACCACAAGAAAGAAACCTTGTAAAATCCTCTCTGAATCCGGTTCTCCTCTGAAAAAATAAGACCAAGGCATCAAATTTATCTGTTTGGGACTTAAGAATTGGCTGTTTTTAATTTTAGTGAATGACTAATAGTAGCAATGTGCACAGCATTTGGAGCATTCATCATACTTTCAGTTCCTACATCTGTATTTATTATATATTCTTCTTTGTGTCACTTACCCCTTACTGCAACTACAAAACAAAGGATTCTTCCCTTTAAAGAACAGTTAGTGAAGAACAGAATTTATACAGAACTCCATAACTGTTAGAGAAGCACAATTCCCACAAAATTCATAAAATGGAGATTGCCTAATTAAGGGACTAGTAGAGGCATCGCAGAATTTTTTCATAGAGTGACTACATAATACACGTATATAATCCTTGTTTCCACAGCTATGTTTCTACCAGCTGGAGTTTGTGGTTGTTGTTTCTATTCTTCTCCAGCAAGTTTTCTACCAAGAAGCCCACTGCTAAGAGAAAGAATTATGCTATCATCTTAGGAAAGGGAAAAGTCTTCAAAGGGCAGAGGCATATCCAAGACACTTCGCAGCAGAACTCTGGGTTCTAGCTCTATGCTCTTTCAATTAGAAAAATCAATGGCAATATTCGATGAGGCTCATTCAGACACAGGCAAACACGAACTATTTCACTCACTGTTCATCTGCTTGCTGATCCTGGGTTCTGGGAGAGATGTGAGAAGTTGAACTTCGCATTCTGTCTTTGAGTGGTATAGGAAACACCAAGTTCTAAGAAATTGTGTGAGCTTTTTGGGAAGGATTGCTTTCTAATGAACGTGTAAAACCTCCTCTACTGCCAAATATGCTATAAACACAGAAGAGAAAATCAAAATTTCTGAAAGAATACAGTATGAAATTTCTGTAATGGAGAATTAAAATGATCAGAAAATCCTCTGGGAATTTCCTGAGGGAACCTGGAGACATTGCTTCTGTCGAAGAAATGTTGCTTGCAGTGAGTGATGAAAAAAGCAGTTGATTATAGTACTATATTGAGGGTACACTTATATTTACTGTTTGTCTAACTACAGGCAATAGGCTCTACCTGTCCATACACTTTCGTGTGTTCATTTTTCTAACTTGTATTGACTGAATACAGCTGACAAAAAAGATTGTTTGGCAGAAATACTGTGATTAATTATTTTCTCTAGCCTTTTTAGTCCTTATACATTTTCTTTTTAATGTTATTTGAATATATATATTTGAAATGTGTTTCCTTTTCTTATAAAAATTGTTGAGAGGAGACACATTTTTCCTAGCTTTATGTGAAGCAAAAAAAAAAGTGAGAAAAGGGTCTCAATATAATATATTTATCATGTTGAACATACATATAAGCTCTGCAGTATATATATTATATTGAATGTGTGTATAAGCTCTGCGAAGCTTAAAACTTTCATTTACAGTGAACACCAGCAGCCATGTGTTTGAAGTGAGCTCATGTTTATGGAACTGTACAACCAATAATAATAACCAATGGTAAAATAAGTTAAAATATTTATGTGGAGGTATAGGCACAAAAGCATTAGAGCAGGGCATGTTGTGCTTTGGTTATGGAGACAAGGATGGAGTTCAAGAGTTTCTTCTTCAGTTTCCCCTGCCCCTAAACAACTATTCATTCACGGATTTGTTAGAGGTAGCACATAGAGATGTCAAGCAGAATGAATTTCTCTGATGTTAATGAAAATCTCAGTGCGATGTAAATGATACCTTATCTCTGTTGCTAATTGAGGGCCAAATTGAGACCTGAGAGACAGCAAATGGATTGGGAAATAATGGACTGTTTGATGACAGCAAGAGTGGCAGAATTTGGACCTTGGAGTAAGCTTCCTCAAGTGAAGACCTGGAGGCCAAATGCAACTTACAATGGCCAGCCAAAGCTCCTGACAAATTTGCCTGCCTGGGGAGTGGCCTCAAATCCAGATGGGGTGAGTGATAAGAGCCATGGGATTTTACTCATGTATATGCATGAGGCAGGGAGACGTAGCTGCAAGTAGCGTCTACAAGGCACAAGCACATCCCACTCTCCCACTCCTCCCATTCACATGTGCTTCTGAGCATACACCCACTTGGGTGTTGGTCTGTCTACTCCTCATGATGTGTTTGTCCGTTCAAAAAGGAGTATGCTTTTTTTTTGTTGTTCCAAACTACTCTCTTCTGAGTGAAAACTTAAAAGCAGATTCCTTGAAGAGGCTTCAGTAGTACTTCGCCTCATTTTTTTTAAAAGACATCAAAATTTGGACCCTAAAGTACACCCATGAAGATAATTCTCCATGCATCTGGTATTTCTGCTTCCTCGTTTCTTTAGCTAGTCCATCCAAAAAAGTGCTTTGTCTTGAATTCAAAAAACACCATAAAATCTTTTACGTAAATGCTGCAAGCATAGTTCCATTTTTGTCAGTTGGTGAACATGTTTAAACGATTGTTATAAAAAGTAGAAACTACAACAAGGACTACAACAGTCAATGGAATATGTGTATATGAGGCATTTACATAACTTTAATAACTAGAATAGGATTACCTGCAGTGACTGTTTCCCTATGATAAACCACAATGGGCATATTTATACAGACGATCTTCTAGAGATCTTATTCACCAGACTCTTGATGGTCACACTGCTTAGGTCTTAGCTCAGTTCTTGGCCTTGTCCTGAAGATTGTTCCTCCGTGCAGTCTCTGGGATGAGTCACCTGTAGAAAGGACTGATGTAAGGCAGCCAGCGTCACTTGGCCTCCAGGTCAGGGCATGGTCCCTGCCCTTGCTTTAGCCGGCACCATTTCATACACACGCACTGATGCTCACGCATGAGATTAACACACTCTTGTTTTTACCTGGCATTACACATGTCTTTATTTCAACCTGATAATTATGGCATTAGGTTGATAGGAAGACAGATGGGGTGTCAGCATAGCAATCAAATTTTGCGTGCCTTTCCCTGAAGTCGTCCTGTAAGTGTTGAGACACCAGAGGCATAAAGGCTAAAGAAACCTGCCTACCTGCCAACCTCTGCTGCACTAACCTGTGGGGTATGATTTTGGCATTTATCATTAATATAGAAGATACAGTGAAATAAATGAAGTTAAATCCCTCTATATGCCCCTTAATACTGGAGCTTATAGGGCACACAATATCCTGTCCCTACTGAGCTCCCATAGAGAATGTCTTGGATGATGGGACTTCTCGTTTCAGAGCTCAAACTTGTGAAGGAAGGCCAAAGCCCTACTGCTCTCCTTACAATCAAAGCCTGTCCTGCACAATGTATTCTCCAATATTATTTCAGCAACATGTTTACGTTGCATATACTTGTAAGGCCCACAGTTTTATTATTCTAGCTGTCATTTTTTTTTCTTAAAAAAAAAAGTAGATCTAGTGTGTTTTTTATGCTACAGTTTCATGATTCATTCCAGCTTGGCTTCAGCACAACATTTTTCCACCCACATAGAAAAGCATGCCAAGCCTCCAAGGTTTTGCAATATTCTTTTGTAGTATTACTTTTTTATCAGGCAATCAAGTAAATATTAATATAACTCTTTTTTTTTTAAGGAAAAGCAAGTTTTGCTGCCAACTGCACAGCTTTCCATGTGATAATTTGAAGTATCAACATGTATCTTCTTTGAAAAATTCAACTTATATATTCCTAAACATCTGTAGTGTTAAACGACTCATGGGTATGAACTTAATATCACAGGTATTTTTTCTTTTCTTTTCTTTCTTTTTTCTTTTAATATAGATTGTTTTTGTTGGTCAGGACTCAAAGTCTGTTCATTTTATTCACCCAAGAATTCCCATTTGAGTAGGTAAAATCCAGCAGCTTTACAAGCACAGGTATGTGCTCTCTTGCAAACACAGTCATGTTGAGATATAAGTTTCAATGCTATTATACTTTATTCTAGATTCTGAGTAGGCATAACCTGCAGCAGTTTCAGTACTTCCAAAACTGTAATAGCATGATTTAAACTGACATATTTTACCAGTTTAACAATATAATTAAACCAGAAAAACTTTCAGGTCTAAATCTGATGTCAGAGCACAAGAATCTGGCTCATATATCCCCCAAATGATGGGGTTTGCATGATTATTTTAGAGACGGGAGAAAACATAGATACATAAGATATACTGCCCAGTTTCACAATCTTTTTGCATGATGAATCACTTTTGCTCACTTACATAGCTGAATAAGTATTGTGGCACTTCCAGTGAACACAATCCAAAGAAAAAGTTGCAGAGTAGAACCCATAAAATACGTAATATGGCAGATAAGCTTTCTAGTCATGCTGCGAAATAAGATTATTTATTCTTTCCTGTCATATCGCTGCACGGCAATTTTCAGTTCATGAGCCAGTAGTTCCTACCTAGCATCCTTTCTAAGATGTTTAATCCACTACCACAAGAATAAAGCTACCATGCCTAACCCATGGCGCAGCTATATAGAAGTCTAGTTCCTTATCATTAACAAAGCAGATGAGACACATGTTCCTTATATTAGCGAAAAACACACACACACACACACACACACACAGACACAGTGGCAAAAAAAATCTATTTCAGGTTAACTAAAAGGAATTTACTGTATAACTTTCAGTTCAACCACCAAACCTAAAAATCCATTATTTGCACAGTTCTATTTCCAGCACACATAAATATGCCACTCTTGTTCACTAAGAGTACCACAGCCTACCTCTGCCTTTTCTTCCCTGTGAACAGGGCTATTCTTCACCCTGCCAGCACTTGTTTACCACTTCCATTGCATTCATTATGAAATACTGAGAAGAATACAGCTTGCCTGAATTTAAGCTATGTATCACAGGTGTCTGTATCTGAGCTTGTCCAAGCTCCCATCAGAGTTAAGGGAAAGCTCATGTCCAAGCCAGTTTCCTAGACATAGAAGTCTTACTGAAGTGTTAGATGCTATGCGTTGTCACCCTTAGACTGCTCCAGAAGAGTGTGGGTCACCCCTAGGTCTTGGGTCTTATCTTCAGGCTTTATGCAGATATCTTTTATTCTTGATGGCATCTCAAATGACACTAGAAGGCTGTGCTTAGGCAACCTTCAAACTCTCCATTAATTTTAATAGGAGCTTAACACCTAATTGAGGTGCAGATATGTACACTGCAGACACCATAAATTAGGCTGAGCTGAATCCTGCACACTCAGACCTGAGGAAAACACACACTCATCTGTTTGGGGGCTTGTGAAGATTTCTCTGACCTATCTTGTCTAATTTGAGACCCTTCTGAATTCAGACATACTTCTCATTAGGTACTTTTTCCTTTGCAATTATACCTAAAATTCTTATGCATAGACTGAAAAATTCCCTACTACTTGTAGACAGAAAGTGAAAGTAATTTACATCTTTTATGCAGCCGTTTACATCAATGTAATCCATTACTACGTCAGTGTAATGCATTGCT
The DNA here is from genome assembly GCA_013397725.1 of Rhagologus leucostigma. Taxonomy (NCBI): domain Eukaryota; kingdom Metazoa; phylum Chordata; class Aves; order Passeriformes; genus Rhagologus; species Rhagologus leucostigma. The sequence continues at coordinate 489,406 of VZTD01001019.1, forward strand.
ATCTGGCATAATAAAACAGCCAACAAAGCACAAAGTCAAGAGGATCATCTGCACACAGAGCGTGAACTCTGCCCCAAGGAAATCAACTAATGCTCAACTATCCATAAGAACTTCCTCTAAAAAGAAACACAGTTTTTCAGACCACTATCAACCCCATCTGTAGCCTAGTTACATTCAGCAGTGCATAGGAGAATACTCACCCAGAAGTGAACAAAAAAATGGTCATTCCTAAAAGCTCTGAGAAGAACGTATCTACAACAGCAGACAGAATTTTAAACGGCACTCGTATTGCAGACAAATGGAGTAGCTGCAAATTGCAATGAGGTGTTCTGGATTGTTTATTGACTCCTCTCAGAGCTCTGCAGTGAATGTCTCAAAACCTGAGCTATCTAAGCCTCCAGCTGCCTTAGCAAATCCAGACTAATGGGAGGAGATATTGAGGAATGGTCGGTACTCTGCACAGGTTTCTGGGGTTTGACATCAGTCTAGTTCTAGTTTGGTCCTGTTGAATGAAGTTTCATTAGCAATGGAAGGGTTTTAGGTAGTCTTTTGGAGCACATTTTTTAGTTAGTGTCATCCAAAAGGAATCCAGCTTCCTTTTTTTAAGAGGCTCCATGATGCAAACCAAAGCTTCTTTGGCCAGCAGGTCAAGAGAGGTGATTCTGTCCCTTCTCTCTGTCCTGGTGAGACTCCACCTGGAGTGCTGCATCCAGCACTGGGGTCCTCAGTACGGGAAGAACATGGATCTGCTGGAACAGATCCAGAGGAGGGCCATAAAAACAACTGGAGGTCTGGAGCACCTCTCCTATGGAGAAAAGCTGAGAGGGTTGGGGTTGTCCAGTCTGGAGAAGAGAAGGCTCCGGGGAAACCTTATTGTGGCCTTCCAGTACTTAAAGGGGGATTATAAGAAAGACAAGGACACACTTCTTAGTAGGGCCTGTTGTGATAAGAGAAGGGGTAGTGGTTTTAAACTAAAAGAGGGTAGATACAAGGAAGAAATGTTTTCCGAAAAGAGGGGTAAAACACTGGAAAAAGTTGCCCAGAGGGCTGGTGGATGCCCCAACCCTGGAAACATTCAAGGCCAGGCTAAATGAGGCCCTGAGCAACCTGATCTAGCTGACAATGTCCCTTCTTGCTGCAAGGGTTTGGACTACACGAATTTCAAAAGTCCCTTCTGGTCCAAGCCAGTCTATGATTCTATGATTCTGTACTAGCTAGGGGCGGTTAGGAGATTCCCCTCAAAGTAGCACTCCCAGCCTAAACTAAAACACTAATAGAGACCTGTCCTTAAACATCTCCTTCTCCCATCTTCTGATTTTGGTAATATGTTCTGCTTGTGGTTCACTGTATACATTCATTAATCTCCAGAGACATTTCTGTTCTCTGACAGGAGTATTCGTTGGGATAGAAAAAAATTAGAGGTCTGGGCAGATGTGGATATCAGTGTCTTTGAAAGATACGTCTGTGGTTGCCCAAGTCCATTACCCAAATTACAGATTTACATCAAAGAAGTTATTGTAAGCAACATTCTTCAGGCAAAGTTCAGCTCAATCTCCAGAAAATGATTTGTCAGCACTCATATGACTTTACTAATGGCTTCTCTTGCCACATTGAATATCTGCCACCTTTTGCCATTTCTCTTTATAAAGGAGTGTATATGTACTTTACCTATTTCTTAGTCACTGTCTTCTCAATACACTTCATTCATAGCGTCTTTGTTTTACATGTGGTGATAGAGCAAAGGGAGGATGAAGGGTTAAGCAGTTTCCAAAGGCTGCCGTTTAACAATGGTTGTCCTTCTGAATCATGGATTAGCAAATAATCATTTGTTCTGATGATGTAATATTTGTCATTTAAAGTAATGTAACTGAAGGGAGGAGTTCTGTGAAAATTGGTTTGAACTGGTCTCTCTGGTTTATGATCCTTCCTGTTCCCCTGCTCATGTACTGGCTTAATCTTACTCAGTAAACACATTTGTTTCCTAATTCTCCTTTGGACTTCAATTTGCAAGCATCTCTGAGAAATCCTGCTTTCAAACGCAAAACCATAAAAATAAGGGGAAAAAAAGGTGTTTTAGCACTAAAAAGCAGAAGAAAGCACTGATTTACTTTGTCATTGCATTCTAACTCAGCCTAAAATTAACTCCGTGGAGATTGCTGATAAATACATTCATCTTTCTAAGCTCTCATTTGGCTAAGAATCTGTGGTATACCAAGGGTTTTTTTTTAAGGCAGTTTCTGAAAGGCTATACTAAATGCTACGTATTGTTACTTGAGGTAAAAAAATACCAAAAAAAATAGATTATATGAATATATTCGTTACTGAGAGCATATAATATTTAAAACACTTTTAGACAGCAGGTGGAATTTTTCTGATGAAAGTTACTAATGAAGTTACTATTTCATTAGGGCTGCAGACTTTCTCAGAAATACCTTGAATACTTACAGAGAAGTGGAATTCTACATTTTTTCCTGATTTTTCAGGCCTTGCCTACCACAGAGAAGTGAGTAGGAGTAAGGATTATCTCATCACCTTGTACTTATTCACCCTATCAATGACCATTGTTGAAAAATCAACAATTGTCGTCTGTTGTCATACCCTAACATGTAAAACAGATGGTTACTTTCAAGTATCATATACCAATACAGAGAGCATTTCTGCTAATGAAGATTAATAAATATTTACTTTCTAAGGATAGCATAGTGTGCCTCTGATTGTGTGCAATAAAGTAAAGCATATGTGAAAGACTGGTTGCGTTCAAGATGAATAATCACGCTTAGACCGTGGAGTGGACAGGAAGGAGGAAACCATTATTCTGCATGATGGATTGTGTTTGTGGATTTGACAGTTGCAGGATGGATATTCCTGGCAAATGCCAAGCCACCTCCTCTGCATCCGGCTGGAACGTGTCTCAACTTACAAACCACCTTGATTACATAGTCCTGACCACAGTCCACTGCTGATTCGAATGTGTTATCTGTAATAGAACCATGACATCTCTTCTTACCATCACGTAAGAGGTTTCTTGCTAATCAGATAAAGTGGACTTTTACAAGAAATTTGGTGAAATCAGTACTAGCCCCATGCCACCAACAAGAACCATCAGAACTGCTTTTTTTACTATCACAGTTTATAAATTGTTTTCCCAGCTGAAATTTGAAGATTATGTGTACTATTCAAAAGAAGGGCAAGTTAACTCCAAAAGCAAGTGCGGTGACCATACATGTAGGATTATGTGAGAATGTTCCCAAACTGTGAAACAGCTCAAAAAGATTGGCATGCAATGATGCATAGGTCAATCAAGTCACAGCATGCTTCTGGTTTAGTTTAATAGTAGATGCTCTAACATTTTTTGCTGCACAGTGCATAGTCAAACAGTATCGCAAATGGGTTTTTCGTGTGTGTGTTCATCAGCTCACATTCTATTCAAAGAAATGTAAAGTTTTCCTTTTTGGATGTTTTCTGTTTTAAGGTTGAATAAGTCTTTGATTGCTTTCTTACTATTGTTAGAAAACATATTGGTAAACAGCTATACTTAATGTCCATTTAGACTGTGTTGACCTTGAGCTTTTCTGGAGAGTATTCATCATATCCTTAAACACTTAGCTTATTTTTGCATCTTAAAGCCAAAGTACTTGGGTAGTATCCAGCAATTAGTGGCAATGCAGTCCACTGACCCACTACCAACAAAGACCACTGGAATTTCTCATTGCTTTCCTACTGTTCACTCAGTCTTTTAGATGAGAACTTGTAAGTGAATGGCCCTCTTGTTACTGAAACAGAAAAGCTGGTTAAAGTTGTGAACATGGTTCATGTTAAATATAATTTCAGAATTTGTTTCGGTTCTGAGTCACAACTGAACCAAACATTTTAAAGATTGCCACAGAATAAAAAGTTTTACTTTTTAAAAAAAAGTTGACTTGAAGGAGAATTTGCATTTCAACCCAAAATTTCTCATTGTTAGTAACAGTTAGAGATATTTGTTTATTTTTATGGCTTCATTGTGGAAGTCCATAATAAACCACATGCCATAACATATTATTTGAACCAGAATTGCAGGATAATGGAAAGATACAGTAAACAGCTGGCTTCTCTAATTTGTATGTTGAATGTTTACGTACTCCTCTTGTTAAGTACCAAACTGTTTCATCAGAACAAAAACACGAGATACTTTGATCTGGAAAATAAGGTAAGATGTTTCAATGATACACTGGAGTCACAATTCATCCTACCTAACGTTAATCACCCATGCAAGGCATGTAAATTAGGGGGTTAGTCATCTAAGACTCCTTCTAATGTCGCAGGAGGATGATGGGCACTTTCTCAGGGTGGCAGGGAGACTTGGTGGCTCCACAAGAGTGGAGAGAGCCAGGGTGGCTGGGCTGTAACACTGCAACCTCAGTGGTGGAGCCAAGTGCAGGTTCAGGCACTACCTCATACCTCCTGCTTTCCAAAACAAATCAATGAAATAGTGTAATTATTCCTACTTAGTAATTTGCTTTGGGGAGGGGTTTTTCTTTGGTAGGAAACATAAGTAAAACCTTTCTGAATCCACAAAATCTTCTGCATCATTAGAAAGCAAAGTACATTTGCTCCAAATCCTCCCATCAGCTTTAGCTGTGAGCAGCACAAAAGAGCTGTATTACCAATTCATGGAGGAAAAGGTGTGCTTCCATTCTTCAGCAAACTACTTATGACTTCAAAAATGGGCTTTAACAGGACCTGGAAAGATCCAAGTCAACTTGTCCTTTGGCCCACAGGCAGGTCAAGCAGAAGTGATGATTTTGAGGGCCAAAATGGGGAGATTAGAAGGACACCTCTACAGCAAGATGAATTTAGAAGGAGGCATATAAATCCCTTAGGTGATCTTCTTTGTTTTCTCTCAATTAAGTTGGTTTTTGTTACAGAAATGGGAACTCAGAATATATTATTGCAAGCTTATTGGAACATCAACATTATGGGATATTGCAGATACACATATCTGTCATCTTGAGCAAAAATTAAGGGCAATGGAACAAGGATATAGCGTAAGGTGTCAAGGATAAGGAAGCCTCTATGACTAAAAGTTTTCTAGATTCCTAGAATCATGGGCCATGGGAAAACCTGTAGGAAAGGAGCTCTAGAGGTCATCTACAGCAACTCCCAGGTCAAAATGGAACTATTGCAAATACTGAAGCATCTCAGTTGGGCCTTTTCCTGCTGAGAGAGTGTTGGAGTCCTCCGGGGATGGAGAACCCACATCTGCTGTATTTTTTGTAGAGTGAATCACCCAAAGACATAAAAGGTTATCATATGGTCACTACCTTCAAACATATGTGTCATTTCAAAATCAAAGATTGACTTTGATGGAGAAAGAGGTTGTTTTTGCATCACTGCTCCCATGCAAGAATTTTCAGGACCCTGGAGGTGGAAGCAGGAAGCTTGGGAAGATGAGAGACTGCCCCCATTCCCTTAGTTCTGCTCAGTCTGATCTCACAGCTTCTTTTCCTCCAGACCTTTAAGATCTAAGTAGTAGTATTTCCTCAGAAGACTCCACCAGTTCCCAATTCATCTGATGTGTCTTTTCCTGAGGGGAAATTTCCTCCCCTGGTAAAATTACCAGATCTTATACTTGGCTCTTCTAAATGTCAATCATGTCCTGACTTCTCCTAACTCTTCTGCAGAAAAATCCCTCCCACTTGAACTTCCCATGTGCCCTCTCTTATCCCTCCAGACTAATCCCCTAACTCCCAGAAACCTGAAGCTCCAATTTTTCCTGTCCATCCACTTGATCTCTGACTCATTGTCCCTCACCTGGACCTCCTTGCTCAAGATTTCTGGCTCCTGCCAACCCTGCCTTTCCCCACACGGAGGTGACTCTCCCATGCTGTTGCCATCTTCTGCTGTCACCATCATTTCAGATACAAAGCTTCCACTGAATATAAAACCCCAGATCATTCTCTGCCTTAACCCTTCCTGCTTTCTGGTTTTCCCTAAGGTTTTCTCTGCTTTAGCAGGCATCTAAAGACCTCACACTCTTCATCAAGAATCCACTTTGGTGTTTGCTTAGTGTTTACATCCATGAACAAGAGAAAAGACAGGATCCATAGATACAGTAGAATATAAGCTTCTTGCCACTGTGAATAATTTAAAGTCATTGCCTAAAAAACAGATCACCTATAATGCAGGTTAAAGGGGAAATATATGGGTCCAGAAAGAAAGTGGACCTAGAAAACAGCAAAATTATATAACCAGATGAAAAAACTGCTAGGATGTTGGTTAAGAACTCAAATCAGCATTATTGAGTCTTACCAAGAATAACAAAAAACAAGTGCAGTTGTAGCCTGTGTAGCTAGGCATGGGGGTGGAAAACACATCCTATGGATGGGGCTTTACATGCACAGCATAAAGAAGGTCAGGCATCCAATACAGGATTGAAATCTACATTTTCATCCTATTCACCATTCAGGAACTTTCAGCCACTTTGCAGTGAAAATGCAAATACAAAGATGGAGATGTGTCTTACTTCACATTCACAGATCAGAACCTGGAAGAAGGTGTCTACATCTCGTCTTCAGGTCAGCATACTTCTAAAATGGGCTGGTGATGGAAATTTTTCTGTCTATTTAGTGTATTCAGTAGAAGTAAAGTTGTAGAGGACAAACTGGGAGACCAGAATTTAATTTCCTCCAGTCTTTCAAGTATCAGATATCCTACTTGTCTGAGTGGAATTGAAAGGGTGTTGCCCATAAAGTGTGTAATCGGGTTTCTGCCCAAAACTACTTTGTGCAGTCTGCAGAATGATGTACCTCTGTGGAGGTGCCTTTCCAGTGACTTCTGAGGTTTTTTGCTACACATTAGTATAACCTGAAGAGAAAACATAGACTGTGAATAAAACCCCATCTCTTCGTTTATAAACAATGTCATCCCTGAGAAGAGGACATTTTCCTCGGAAAAATGTTGGTTTCAACCCCTTCAGTCAGAGCAAAGTGTTGAATCTGAGCCTAACTTCCTAAGCAAATGACTTAACCAAAGAATTTTGTATGAAAGGTGGGTGGCAGATCCTCCACTGTCTGGTCTAAAAATCACCCACAAATCATTTTCCAAGGAGCTTTCTGGGTGTGTGTTGGGTGGTTTTTTTTGAGAATGTCTGCAGGTTTGAGCTCCCCGGGAGACTTCAGCAGAGGAATGCCTTGCTTCATAGGTGGGAGATAGCTATCAAGCTGCTTAAACTGTTCTGGGTATGTGCCAAAGCAGTGTTCTGGACACCCAGAAGAGCTGAAGCACAGACAGGCAGGTGCCTTCAGCAAGACTCAAATAGAACACCTAAGCACTTATGGTGAAAACAAGGAGAATTTCATCAAAGAAAGAGAAAAGTGATTTTCCCTATAACGTTGCCCCATTAACGTACTCAAAACTTCCATTATAAAATTTACTTTCATCCTTAAAATTACACCACTGACATCTTGCTGAACTAAATACATAGACTGCCATTTCCCGGAGTGCATTTGGGATTTACAGAGTAGGTATTCCACTGCCTAAGGCCCCCAAGGATCCCCCATTTCTAGGCTTGCTTAGACCATGTTTAATGCATATCAGCAGCACTAGGTTCAACACAGGGCAGAGCTGCCACTGTCACTTTAATTCAAAAACACTGGTGTAGGAGAAGCAGTGGTGGTGGTGGTGGTGGAATCCACTTTTTGCATACTAGTCTACAGGAATGACTGCCTACAAAACCGTGGATGACCCAGGTTCATTGAATTCTGGCATCAGACTGCAAGCACAAGAGCAGATAAATCCTTCCTGGTGAAGCCATGGTGTTATCTGGCAAGACTTTTATAATAAGGTAATTATTGAGTTTTTCATGGTTTTCCTAATGAAATACATTTTGAAGAAGTTATAGACATTTTTCCTGGGCCAGTTTGGCCTGCAGTTAGGTTAATTAGCCTTTTCTGTTCAATAAGCTTCCCTGCTCTGTGAAAGAATAACTCAATCTAGCCTGTCATATTCCAAATGGATGGTGACTGCACCACAGCCACCTACCCCCGTCTGTGACTAGGATGAATTTAGCCCACTGCCACTGAAAAGGGCAAACAGTGACAGCAGCTGTCTGTGGGACAGGATGATAACAAAGTGTGAATAACAAGCCTCCTTTTCACGTAGATATTATGCAGATTATTCTTATTTGGTAGCACTTGGAGTATACTGAGAAACTTAAACACATGCTGTTCGGTTAAGTAAACTATGAAAGAATATGGGAACCCAAAAGAACTGTAAAAAAAAAAAAAGCTCAACCTCATTGCCTGATAGGATTCAAAACTCTACAAAGCTGGTGAAGGTAGGCTGGAGAAAACAAAAGGCAGCAATGCTATCTATGACACAAGAAGAAAAATAGGAAACTCAGCACAAGGTTTAAAGATGTCTGTGGAGGTGGGTGAGTCATTGTTGCTCACACTTTGAAGTGAAGGAGACAAGCCTGTGCGTCATATATTATTTCCTCTTAATCTGCAGAGAACAGGCCATCCCAAGCCATTGATGGAAGCCAAACACTTGGAGCACAAACGAAACGTGACTGGACATGGGTTTCTCTTAGTCAGGCATCCTGGGAGCCCAGAACCGCAAGTCAGACTCTGTCAGCAGTTGAAATACCTTTGGTTTACAGGTTAACAACCTGGCGATAAAAATGAACTGTGGCTGAAACTAAGTCTACGTGGGCCTGATGTAATTAGGAGCCAAGTTTCATACCGCTATAGGGCTGATACTACACCCACTGAAGTCAATGATAATCTTTCCATGAATAACAGAGGCGGATCTTTTCATCTCATGATGCCTGTACTTATAAAACAGGGATAACGGTACTTTCTTTCTCCTTTATTTGCAGCCTCAAAAACATCTTACAATGAGGACTGTCTCTTTCTAGGTACTCCATAAGGCATTTAACACCTCCAGATTTCTCTCTTATTTGGAATTTGAAGCTAGAAAAACATATTACGACTGGCATGACATATCCAACAGATAGGATGTAAGACTGCCACAGACTTGTGGAGATCTGAATATCTAAGTCTATGGCTACCAATAGAAACACTGTAAGTGCGTGCTACTGGTAGTTTTTGAAACCCCTGTTTAAAAACTCTATGGTTTTTATCTCTTCTTCTTTGAACTACTACAGTAGTATAAAGCTTGTGAAGGCAGCATAGAACTTAGTAGTACTCTACAAGTGCAAGGCTGACTCCACCAGTTAAGACAGCTATTAAGTGAATAAGTTGGATATGTTTCTTTTATTCATACAGTGCTGTTTAAATGCGCAGCTCAATGTATTACACTAAGATACAGCTCTAGCATGGACAGGACAGACAGCAGAAGAAAACCTTGCATGATCTGTATTGTATTGATTCATACTGACAATTGAGTTGGACCCTTTGTTTCATCTTTAAGTCACTTACACAAATTTATGCTTGGTTTTGGTTTTTTTTCCCTTCATGAGAAGAAACTCTACCTTACATAGACTTTGTTACTCACTGCTTTGGAAGAGATGCTGGCAGACCCTTTAGTTTGCATCCTCTATAGGCCTTGGGTCTTCTTTTTTCTTTTTCTTTTTTTTTCTTTTCAAGTAAATATATGTTTACTTGAATATGACATGCTGACAAAGCATTTTGTTACACTTTTGTGGCAAAGCCCCACTCCATCAAAAAACACACAAATATAAACACTACATGAAAGGATATTAAGTCTTATTTAGGCTTGAGTTGACAGTCATGCCTTTTCTAGGTTCTAAACACCTTATTAAAGAATATGATCAAATAAAATCATGTTAACACTTGAGATGAATATTTCCTCAGAGTCCTAAAATGTCCTCACTTAGACCTCTAGACCCTGAAAAATTTTTGTTATGTCACAGAATACTTGAAAGGTCACAATATCAAGAGAAAAGCCAGAGGTATCAGCCCTCCAGCCTTTGTAATTTGCTGAGCCATTCCATCTTGAAAACCTGGTCCCTGTCATAGTGGGACTGCACATTTTAAGGCTAGAAAATTCTCTCAAAATTATAGACTCTTTCAAAACTTTTGTAATCTAAATACTTTGTTGTTGCTCTTGGAAGAAAACAAATCCTTGGGCAACCGAGCATAGAAAATAGGGCTGAACAACCTGTTCAGAAATCCCAACCTGCCTAAACACAGCAAGTTTCAGCTTGAAGAGGACTGATTGTGCTGAGGATGGCCTGAAGCCCACATAGCGCAGCTAACTTCCGTGTCAGTTATTAGGGAGTTTCAATGAGCTGGGTACACGCTTTCCTTTAAAGAGAAGGCTCCACTCATCTATTTGAGCCTGATTTAGTTTTGCTGACAAAATATGAACAAGAAAAAGCAAAAAAAATAGTACTGAAAAAACCTGGGTGGCATTTTTTTCAGTATTGTAGACATCATAATCTCTTGAGATGCTTGTGAGGGTTTTATGGATGCCAATATCTTCTACTCCGTACTCAGAAAGGTCCCAGATGTGGAAAATTTCCTTGAATCTCTCATTGTGGCAGTGGAAAAATGTAGAAAGGAGCAAAGGGTACTGATTCACTACAGTGTTTTATTCCAAACTGACACATGGATGTAATATTGCTGGGATCAATTAAGTCGCATAACCATAAGATTGGGTCAAAGAGGTAGGGTGGATTTGGCTCAAAGGATGTATTAATGTTTTGAGGAAGGGGACGCTGCCTCCTACCACTTCAAAATAACGTGCAATGTTTTTTACATTAAATAACAGTGCCTGCCAATAAGACACCAGGCTGGTTGAAAACACTTTCACATGACTGCAGGTAACCATGTGTTCTAAACTAGCTGAGACCTGGGAAAACACTCTAGGCAGTGGTAGGCAGACAGGTAAACTTAGCCTCATGCTTTGCTTTTAGAAGTTCCAGTACGTACTGCCGCAACCAGTTTTTGTTTTGTTTTTTTTCCCAGAGAGCCAGTCTGTAACCACAGACAAATGTTTTTCTCTGTTGAAACTCATCCTTATGGCACGACAGCCTGGCTAATTCTTGGTTATACTACGTATGTAACAAGAATGCTTAAACATAAAAGGGATGAAAGACCAAAGTGGGAGAAATTTCCCTCAATTTTATGTTCCAGAAAAGCAAAATCTGGCATACCTAGGTCTTTTTGTTGCTCCTAGATGCTGAAACAGGGGATACGAACAGCAGCCATTGCTGCCAGTTATGTTTCTGTATTTATTTAAGAAATCTTTCTCTTAGGCTTCTCTTTTGTCAGTTTTTTTTTACATATTCTCTCGTACTCTGGATTGAACTCTGGTCAATAGCCCATGATATGCAGACTTTGTTTTCTAGTTTCTGTTGTCTACAATCTGTCATCTAGTTTCTGTCTTGTTCACCTTTCGTGACTAACCTTGTAAATCCTCCTTTATCTCACTTGTGTAATTGTGCCAATAAAAATTTCAACAAAATAACATTGTGTTCATGTCCTGTGACTGTCTCAAAACACTCGAGTTAGCAGTTTAAGGTGTAAAAAAAAAATTTTGTTCTTTGTTGCTTGCCCTAAAAATTCATCCTTGACATCTGGAAGTCAAACTGCTTTTTCTCCATACATTTAAACATCTATAAAAATTCAGCTTTCGAAATCTGGGGCCCAGTTCAGTAAAGTGCAACTATTTGCTTAATAATGAATGAGACAAGGCTGATCCAGATCACTTTTCCATGTACGGGCTGTGCAAGGCCAACCAGAGCTAGGGAAGCAAGAAAATTATTTTCATAAGCAGCACAGGTGAGCACAACTGAAGGAAAACTTAGTCATTTCATTCTTATGAGTATTTGTGTTCCCACTTTCCATTCGGTCAAGGATCCTCTGGCTTACGCAGGTGCTTACCACATTCCTGAGGGGTTTTGGAGCTGCCATTATGGACTGAGCTGGGTATCACTGACAGGATCATGCTCACACAGAGATGTTGTTCAGCTACACAGCTGCGCCGAAGGAGCCAGTGCTCTGTTGTTTAGTCGTATTCCAACTATCTTTACTCATAGTGAGTAATTCTTTTGAAGTCAGTGTGTCTACGCATGTGAGTAATGGCCTCAGGATCCGGCCCTTCCACACTGTATGACGTATTATGTTTCAAATGCTTCTGCACTGTTGTTTTTAAAACTTCATTGCGATTCACCTACTGGAATTATCTTCTGAATAGCTTCTTTCCATGGATTCCATTATGTATATTCTTTTATTTATTACATTTTCACTTTGATCTGCATGCCAATCTAGATAAACTCAATAAAGATAGAATTTTAATGAACACAAGGAACTATGTGTAGCTGCAACAGCCAGTTTTACTAGTTTTATGGGTGTGTGCATTTATTTTTACTTGTGTAATATCCAGCTTGCAAGGTTACAGTGTGTGAAACACTTCATATTCATTTGATTGTTGTGAAGAATGAGATATCTCTATAATTTTCATGACCATCATTGGTACCTCATTTTATCTGCTTGAATATTTTTCTTCGATTATACAGAATTAAGAAGTCTGTTAAGAAAAACAGATACTAAATGGAATCATGACAAAGATCAATATTTTTCAGAGACAATACCTAGGAGTCTTTCAGAACAGGGACCGTTTACAGTGAAATGTCTGCCATCTGCCTCCAGGTAGATTACAGATGGATGTTTCCAAGGTCAGGATCAAAGAAACTTAAAGCTTGCTAAAAGGTAGCCTGCAGTAGAAAGGGTTGGAAACAAGCGGCAGTTGCCGGGTGCTTGTGTCTTCTAGTAGAAGACAAGGGCAACAGGACTGAGAGGAACACGTGAAAAACACACAAGGAAGGAGTAAGGCTCAGATAGAGATGTACAAGACTTTTGGCATCTTTTTTTACTGTTATGTATCTTTTGATAAGTAATGCATGGGTTACTCAAATAAGGCAATCAACACAACCTCTTGGAGAGATGTTTTTGAACACGTGTCATAGTCAGACAAGTAATGATGAGAGAGAGTAAGCCTTCCCCACTCCAAGGTCCAGCCATAGAGCTGTTAGAAAGACAGCTTCTATTACAACAGACAGAGGACAAGAAACAGAGCAAGTTCCAAACATGAGAGATGTTTAAAAAAAAAAAAGTAAAAAGGGAAAGAAGAGAGGTCTGAGGTAGAGGAGGTCTTGCAAGAGGATCTAAAACAGAAGGTGCTTTGACAGATAACAAGAAGCAGAGCTGTGTAGGTACGTGAAATTATTCATAATAAAAGAATTAGACTTCATTGTCCGTAGTCTAGCAACATTAATAAGCATGATCATTGCTTCATAATCAAAACAGTTGCTACTAAAGGGATGATGTCTTAACTACAGTCAAACAGGCAGTTTGTGTTCCTTTTCATTTTTCTGGAAACATTGGATTACCCAACCACTGAAGCCACTTTTGGTGTTTGGACTGTGGCACATGGACTGCAAGCACATTGGACCAAAAAGCATTTCCCAGGAAGTACACCCATAGTAACTTCCATTGAGGCCCTTCCAAAAAAAGGAACAACCAGGGCTCGACTTGGTTCAGTTCGTTATAGTGAAGTCATAATGTGGTGCAATTCACTATAGTAGACCTATAATGTTGTGGACCTACTTCACGGCGCACTGATTCTGGAAATGCAGTTGATACCAACTGTCTGTCCAAGGTGGACATACCCACTTATCTGTCTGGGGGAAAGCTGGCATGAACCGAACTCATTCTCCTTCCAAATTCCAGTGGCAAATACCTTTATTGGAAGATATTTATGCTTTTCTTTACCAGAGACTTGCTACAGTTTAGCAATTGACAATGAAGAGGAATCAGCACCATATGTCTAACCAGCCCTCAGTGAAACACCAGTGGACAGACTCACCATCATAATTCTTTGCTGTATACTAAAAGTTTTATGATAAACAAGTAGATGCAGCTGGAATCCAAATTAGGAAATAAGAGGCCAATTCTCTTTCCTAAATTTACCTTTACCTTCAAGTGCTATTTCAGAGGCATGAGGTATGACAGTTCAAAGATCACCAGTTTCAGGAGTTCATCTGACTGTCTTCTTGATGATAATAATTAAAATGCTTCTCAAGAAAAGGGCAGAAAGACTCCAGCAATGTAGAGGTTATAGCAGCTGAAGCAATTGGTCCCACAGAAATACTAATAATGCTGTGTCCATGAGACAGTGTAAGCATGGAAAACATGGCTCTGCTGGAAGGATCAGGAAAAGGAGGATGAAGTACGCAAATGATGAGACACAGCATGTTGTTGCAGTAGTGGGAAGAACACGTTATATGCATCAGACAAGGGGCAAGAAGGCTTGCCTGCCTCTCAATTATGCAGGATGTTTGACTGTTCATGGTTTGTCAGTGCTTTGTCCCAGAAATTGTTTATGCTTGACTCTGAATGCATATGTGAGAGTTTTTGGTCTTTGTTTTAATATTTTGCTCAACCCTCCCATCCCTCATGTCAAACTCATTCTCCTTTTTTCAGAGCTGATCTTTTCCTCAGCATGTCCTCAATGCAGCACTGGAGTTACCTGGACAGCCAGAGCTTGGTCTGTGCTCTGCATTTCTGCTGGCACAGTTCTGTCACTACACATGGGATTTCTAGGTTTTCAAAAATAGGGATACACCAGTAAGAGGCCTGTCTATACTGGCCATAGGCCTGGAAGTAGACCACTTTTACACCAGCGAGGTATTCCAGTAGAACTGTAGTATGGTTTGTCTTGGAAGGGACCTTAAATATCACCTGGTTTCAACCCCCCAGCCTGGTCTTGAGCACCTCCAGGAAGGGGAGCCCACAACCTCTCTGTGCAACCTGTTCCAGTGCCTCACCACCCTTATAGTAAAGAATTTCTATATTCTATACTAGAGTACATTTCTATACTCTTGTGCTTGAAGCTGTTTAGACAGCTGCAAGCACAGAGTACATATCTCTCTCTATTTTGTTCAGATCTGATCATAGTCTTCCGCCTTGTTTCAGGAAAGTATTAGTCTGATTTGAAAGTAGTGGAGAATCTCTGCTAATTTTCAAGAAGAAATAATAAAGTAAGAATCATTTATTTCCTTTTACTCAACTCCGTGGTATGGCAAGGCTTGACTTCAAATCATTAACAAAAATATGTTACTAAAAATTTGGGATTTACAACTGGATAAAAATCCATGCAGTAAAAAAAAATGTGTCTTGCTGACTTTAGAAGTGAGAGAAGTGAGTTACTGTTTATGTTGGTCCTAATGCATCCTTTGACATAACCTGGACAGTTACACCAAAAAACAGTATAAATATGGGTTGTATCCCAGCCTCTGCACTTCCAAGAGCCAGTCCTGCTTCACTGGCTTCAAGAAAACCTGAAGAATGAAACCAGAATATGGTGCCCTACGGGCTGGGTAAATACATAGCAAAGATGTATAGCTTTGCAGGTTCAATCAAGGAAAGCCAACATGAAAAAGGTGTTTGCCCATTACCACAAAGAAATATATACCAGGCAAATAATTTCACCTCCCTCACCTTCTCCTCAAAGGGAAAATAACCACAGGAGGTGCACCCTTGGTGTACACACACCTTCCCAGGTGAACGGGCTGGAATAACGAGCAGGTCTCCTGAGATCCCTGCAGCTGTGTGGAACTGCCTGTGAACTCCTACCACGAAAGAGTCAGCTGGAGAGAGAATTTCAGTGGAATACCTGGTAATCTTGCTGGGCATCCCATGCGGGCCTGCTGATGGCATGAGGCAGCAGAGACACAGAATTTATCAGTGGCTGTGACAGCTGTGGGGTGGCTTCAGTGACTTCATGTCTCAGAGACCTGACAGCTGTGCTGCCAGGCGCCTGCCTCGCTCATGCCCCAGGGCTGCAACACTTTCTCCACTGCCGTGTCCCTACAGGAAAACACTTCCCTTTTTGGTTGGGCCGGGCATCCATGGCCTATGGGCTGGGCTGGGGCTGGAGCTCTGTTCCAGACAACCTGTAGCCACCCCTGTGGGAGGAAGGCGAACACAGATATCTCACTACTGCACGGAAGGTGAACACTAATTGTATTGTAGTTATCACAGGAGAAGCCTTTTGTGAGCATTAATGTGCAGCCCACAAAGAATGCACTAAAGCCCCAACTAAATCCTGGGTTAAAAAAAATTCCCATCCTGTGACTACAGAATCTCTGCTGTCCATGAATCTGTACAGATGATACATCCCTTGCATCAGCTGCAGCAATGTCTGATCCTTCACGTGCCTTGAAGCCGATGGTGTATCACCTCACTCTCCACACAACAGAGCCTGCTTTATTATTACAGTAAACACAACCTTGTACTCTGTCAGCCATTAATTTATGTGTGTCTCTTTGCTAACAAATGGATCTTGTAATGAATGCTATTGACAGGACTCAAGTTCTTTTGTTGAAAGAAGTGCCGATTTAAGACAAAATATTTTTAAAATTACTGTCACATTCACAACTTTTCTTCTAAAGGAAAACTGCCTCTCCATTTTCTCTGATGCAGAAATAAATGAAGCATTTTGGCTTTCTTTTAAGCAGAATGCTAAATGCAACTTGAAATCTGTGCAGCACATTTTCTTCTCAATCAATTCAAGGCTTTCATGTCATTCATGACAACAAAATGTTACTAAGATAATAAAAAAGCCAATTATTCTCACAAACTTTTCTCATTGAGTATACTGAGGACAACATCCAGAGGTCACTACTTACAGGTAGGTATATTTGTAAAGGACAAGTGCTCTGAAACAAAAAACAATGCAAAGTGATGCAAATGAAGCAAATGTGATGCAAATGAACATTCCTAGTGTCATTAAAAAATACTGAGATAGGGCTCGGAAATAAGAATCTAGACAAATAAAAAGCAACTGGAAACACATGTTTTACAACTAAATGTCAGTATGTACATTAAATACAAATGTTACAATTGTTCTGAGAGAGAGATTAAAACTTTACCCTTTGGGATTAACTATTTGGGAGGAAACAGATTAAAGGAGTATTTGCCATCTAATACATTTCCACAACACTACAGCAAAACCCTTTGAAACATAATTCTGATTTAGAAAATTTAAAGCTTCAATATGAATATTCATGAATATTCATGAAAATCATCAAGTAATAAGAAAACACACATCAGAATGATAAGATTTTCTTTCTGTGGACAAAAAGTAGTAGGGTGTCATGCTAAAAATATACAACTCCAAGAAGTCTCCTAAAAATCAATTTTTAAATCGATGTTTGATTTCTGTTTTACGTGGTGGGTCAGTGAATGCAAAGAATAAGGCTGAAAATGACCTTAAGAGGTTTCTGTGTTCTCAAATCACCCCTACAGACATTTTTCTAGCCCATCCAAAAAAGGAGATTTTCAATTCCCTCAAGTGAATCTATCTTTTTATGGTAATCTCCTTACTGTAGCAGACTTCTGTATCTCTTCTTCAGTCTTTCTCTTTTAGACCCAGTAATTCTCTTTCTGTCACTCTTCTTTTGTATGTCCTGTTTTCTAAACCTCTTCCTCTGCTTGTTACCCTCTCCGGGAGTTTGCCTATATCCTTGTTCAAGTGCAGCACCCAAAAGTGGGCAGAATCTTCCAGCTGAGGTTTCATCAATGCCAAACAGAGCTAAGCAGTCACTTCCTGTCTCTTACAAATTACGTTCTTGTTCTTGACCATGCTGAATTATATTGTTCACAACAGCCTCAGATTGCTGACTTGGCTTGTGCTTCATAGTAATCCGTTCCTGTTGTGCTGCTGTAACTCTCATTATTCTCTATTTTATTTGTGTGTTTGATTTTTCCTTCTAAACTGCAGTTCTCTGCACTTCCCCCTGCTTAGTTGCTCTCTGTGAATTTCAGGCCATTCCCCCACTTTGCCCTTTTGATCTGTGAAGATCTCCATCATGCTTGGAGTATCATCCTATCGGTGCCATCTGCTAATTAACTGTGAGAGGGTGTGTGTGTGCATGTGTTTGCTCTCTAGCCCGCTGTCTAGACCCTTCATGAAAAGCCAGATTAAGGCTGGGATGAAGATAAAAGTCTGCAAGGACCCTACTCAAGGACTTCACAAATTTGCAGTGACTGCTTACTCTTTAAGAGAGATGTTTCAGGCTGTCCTTCTGCCCAATTATTTCCTGTAGGCTGTTTTTCCTTACCTTGCTCACAACAGCATGAAATGTGGTGTCAGAAAATTCTCACCAAATATTTATCCACTGTTCCCCCACCCTTCAGTAGGTTAGTTATCCACTCCAAGAAGGAAAAGGGTAAATCATGGTAATATTTTCGTGCCAAAACATGAAGTTATCCTTACATTCTAAACAAAATTCTAAAGTAAAAAAAAGTTTTAAAATAAATGCCTGAACTTTTCTATCAGTGATTTAACAAGCTTTGCGTGTTAAAAAAAGAAAAAGTACACTAAACACACTCAGACTGCAGGAATTTATAGATACTTCTGATCAGACAGCAAATGAGTAAAACTTATGCTTCACTTATAAACTGTTTGCTTTGGCATCTGCCATATAATATGTCTGTACAAAGAGAAGGTTAGTCATGCAACATAATTATTTTCCCACCTATTCTTGTCACAAAGCTTTCTGGAAGTGCAGTTTCTTTCTTCACTCCCTGTATGTAACCTCAGAATAGTATCTCATGGCCAGAAACTCTTACGTTGTGTAAATATCTTTTAGGGCATTTGATCTTTTCTCTCTTCTTTCCTCCTCTTCCATTAGCAGTTTTTATTGCAACTGCTTGAATACAAGGTAATGAAAGCTCATGTTTCTGTTTACACTAGGTCCATATTGGTACACAGAACAAGAGAGGAAACAAAAACCTTGGGCATCATTATAGAGGTTGTCATCAAACAACCACTATTTTGTAGTTTTTACTTTAATCAGTGTCAGGAATGACATTTCAGAACCTGGCAATTCATGCATTAAAAGGATTTTTTGGGGGATTCTTTGAAAATACTCTTTTATTTCTGTGTGCAGTGAAAGGCAGTACATTTTAACCTGATAAATAATTTAAATTTGATAATAATTTATGCTTGTGTATGGTGCATGACCAGTCAGTGATTTGTGATTGAATAATGATTTCTGTTTTTCAGACAGGGTGTGCAGCTCCACTCAGTGTTACATGGAGATGGGAGGCGAACTTGGGAATAGGAGACTGTTACTTGCATACTCTGGGAGTCATGTGGGCTTTTGCGAGAGAGCAGTGGAAAGTCTCCAACTGCGGCAATGGTGCTGTTTTATCACATGAGGGACAAGGATGATATGAAAAGCCAGGTGGAGAGTGCATCCTTCTTGCAGCTGAGAAGAGCTGTGTCTTTCTACATTACCGTAGTAGAGCACATGACAAGGAAGAAAATAACCAGAAAAAAAATTCTCCCACAAGCCTTCCATTTCCTGCTGAATTTTCTCTGCACGGTGACACGAGAGGTACTAAAGTCCAGTGACTCTTTCATCCACTGGCCCTATAAGGTCTGCAGGCAGCTTTACAGCAGAGAAAAAGGAGACATACTGAATTGCAGTTTAGCTGTGACAAACCTGAAGGATCAAATAGATTATCAATGCATTATAGATATACAAACAGATCAATGACAGAACATGTAGAACAAAAATTTTATTGAGACAATTCTCATAATATGCATTAAGAATTGAATATGGCAAGGTTAACAAAGATGGATAGATAGATATATAGATAGATAGATAGACAGACAGACAGAGGGACAGATCTGGAATGAGGAACTGTCTATCCCGTACAAAGATAAGTGGTTGGGGAAATGTTCTATTTGTATTCGATCAGTACATAAATATTACAGTTTCCATGGTGTTGGTATTTGTCAAACTACTTTCTAAGGAGAAGCTCAAATACTGAATAGTTAAATGACTAAGAATGTCTTTTGAATGTTAGTTACTTCAAAAACTTATTATGTAACAATATCCACCCAAAGCATTTACAAATTCCAAACCACCACAATTATTTTTGAAATTATAACCCCTCCCATGAAATATGTATAAACAGAACTCTCCCTAGTGAGTGCTTGAAAATCTGGCCCTTTGGCCCCAATCTTTGGTTCCTTGGTTAGTTAATTAATAGGCTTTTCCCAGAAAATAAATTTCATACAAATCTGAACAATGGACAAATTCATGGAAAACGTGAACAGCTCATAGGCAAATAATGAAGAGATGAAACAGTTGGAGTTCTTCAAACAATATGATAGATCATAAGAGTTCTTATTTTGCTTAGTACCAGAAAGAGTGGGATCCTAGTACATCTGAGAGGTGGTGTGGTAGCAAACATGTAGATGGTTAACATAACTCTAGAGAGGAAATTATATTCATGTATTGCTACCATTTGCTCCCTCTTTATTTCTTGCACTCCTGTTAAATTTAACCTGTTTTTCCTAATTCTCCATGATACAGAAACTGCAATTTGTTGAAATACATTACTGTACAATTGTTATTCTCTAATTACTACATAGAGTACTAAAGAAATCATTACAGAGTGAGTGATGAACATGTTTAAACACCTTTAAAAATCCCATTGCCCTGCATCTGTATTTTTAGTCACTATTTTCAAGCCCACTGATAGTTAATCATGTTCAGAGGATACGATTCACACACTTGAAGTTACAAATATTCCTGAGTGCTTTGCAAAATAAGGGTCTACTTCATCTACCAAGTGGAACTACAAACAGCTGGAAACTCTTTATTAAGCAGCCGGAAGGGAGTGAAATAAAATGAGAATTTAATAAAACATAAAAATGTTCCAATGACTGCTTTTGCATGAAAAATTCAAGCAAACTCCAAACACTTTGGAATGGAAGTCTCAAAGGCACATCAATGTATTTTGAGCAACAAAAACCCACCCTTGTGCTCACATATTTCATTACCCACTCGCTGGCTTCATCGGGCACTTCTGAATAAGACAAACTCTCATTAAAATTAATGGTAGTTTTGCCTAAACATGCACCTGCAGGATCAGGCTTCACTTGCTGAAACTCACATTTACTCCCTGAAACTAGCAGCAGATCAGCATGTTGATAAGCACTGAATACATTACCGCAGGAGAACATACAAAGCTGCATTTGAACAGGTGACATTTCCTTTTCAAGGCAGACCTGTTCAAAAGTTTAGCATTAATCATTTCTAAACAGGCATAACAGAATTATCTACTATATCTGTCAACTTTCTGCTTCTTATAAAGGTAAACTTCTTCAACTTGTAGAAAGTGATGTCAAAAAACAATAAAGTAGGGCCACTGATTAATGACTCAGCACAATTTAACTGCAGCATCAGAACTTGCTCTATCAACAATTGCTGCAAGTCAGCAATATATCTGTATATATGTATATACTGCTTGAAGTAAGAGACAATATTTGGTTTGGTTACCTCAGGCTCAGTTTTGCAGAACACTGTGGCCACAAGTGACTTTTCACAGATGAGTGAGCACACTGAAAACACCAGACTGGACTAGCAGTCCAGTATTCTTGTAAACGACAAGAGGGTGCCACAGACGCACCTGTGTCCTTATTTGAAGGGCCTCCATGGGTGTTTCAAGTACCTGAACTTCTATAACCCATTGTTTGCAACAAAAAAAAAAAGGAGAAGTGCTTGCATGCAACTAGCAGTACCCGTAGCACTGCAGAAGCACCTACTAGAACCCACAGGGATGCCCATGTGTCTGAGAAAGAGGGTTGCCCTTGATGCCCCCAATTCCTGCTTGAACTGGTGTTCCTAGGGGAGCTGTCTGTGGGATGGGGGCCTGTGGGGTGCACCACAGGATTGTGAACTGAGCGTGAGTCTCCGGGACTCTGCAAAGATTGATTTCAGCCACAGCTGGGGCTGTGCTTGCAGATTTTACTCTTTGTGCAGACCAGCTGCACTTACACTAATGAATGACACTTGCATGGGACCATTCTCCAGCGCCAAAACTGGCCAACTCACAGTGTACCATGCCATTAGTATTAAATTCTCTTACTTCCCAAACCAGGGTGGTCAGACTTGTATGGCCACCAGGGAACAGTCTCTGGCCTCTGCTGAGTCCCCCATCGTGCCAGGGAATTGTTTCGGGAAGCTCTTGGTGGCCCAGGCCAAAATCATGTCAGCAACTGCTCTGATGACTTAAGTTCCAGTGCCCTGGCACCGTTTAATTTACTGGTGGAGGGGCAGACTCAGTGCATGTGGTCTTGGG
The DNA here is from genome assembly GCA_013397725.1 of Rhagologus leucostigma. Lineage (NCBI taxonomy): Eukaryota > Metazoa > Chordata > Aves > Passeriformes > Rhagologus > Rhagologus leucostigma. The sequence goes on from VZTD01001019.1 coordinate 511,539, forward strand.
AGCAGCCTCAGGGAGCATCTCAGAGTGAATGTAGAAATATCCCCTGAGGCTATTGATGGGACAAGTAACTCCTTGAGCTGAGCAAGATTATCAACATCTGGCCTATAATTAACAGCACTGTCCACAAGCTGACAATACACTGATAGAGCAATACTTAGCACTGTCATGGCTTGCTCTGTTTTGATTAATGAGTGTACATTTAACTAAACAGTATACATTAACTATTATTAACAGCACATTCATTGTTAATAACACATTACCTAAATGCTTCATTAGATTATTGCCTCTCCATTAATACATTAATCAATATGCCTGTAGATTAAATGATTTGAAAAAATCCCTCCTCTTTATCTCAGAAATAAATGTATTAATTTATTATTCTGTGAGGATACGGATTAAAGAATTGAGAGCATTTAAATTCCTTCTCTACTGGGATATTTTAACTAACCTTGCTGTGGAAATACCACTCTTCTTGTACAATCACCGAAGAGCTAGCACATTCCTATAACCTCAGATCTTATCATCACCTCTACAGCCTTTGCAGAACCAATTATCAAAGTTTTCTCATCAAGAAGCTCCCATTCTACACTAAAAAAAATGTTGGTGCCAGAGTAATACCCGAATAAGTCTCCTGATAAGCCTCAGTCTGGGAGCTTTTATTTGGAAGTTTCCGTCTCTGTCTTCAACAGGAGGATAAGCTAAACTAAGTATGTACCCAGATGTGACTGCCAAAGGCACTAACTTAAAAGACCGAGATAGACAAAAGAGTGGCTCATACCACATTTTGTAAAACCTAGACAATGGAAGAGCTGACAACAACTGCTTTGTATACAACAACTTAGCAGTTAGGGCGTTCCTGAAGAACATGGAAGAGATATGGAGCCTATGGTAGTTTCCCATCTGGAGTGGTTCAGCTTCCAATTCCCCAGGGAGCACTCCAGCCACCACTGTGTTGAAGTTGCCAGACTGCAGCAAAAACAAACACTGAGACCCAGAGAGAGAGAAAGCAAGAAAGGATATGACTCTTCATCCATCACAAAGGAGAAAAGTCCTAGGTGCTGGTCCTTGTTCCAAGAATTGTTTGTATATTTTAGCTAATGATTATTTCATGTAAACAGTCCTCATATGAGGCATGGGAATCTCTGGGGCTGATCCAAAGCCCACTGAAGTCAGTGGAAATCTAAGTTAACTGAAGTCAATAGAAAGTTTTCCACAGATTTCAGTAGGCTTTGGATCACTTCGGGAATACATCTTGGGTGGTAAAGGCTCCATGCCAATGCACTGGAGGCATGCACCGATTTCATACTAACACACACGTTGTTGTGGCTTATTGCTGTATTGGAACCAGCCTTTGAAAATTATCATAATATCCTGAGGCTAACTAGAGAGTCAATTATTCAAAATGCTGGTCTTGAATGTTTAAAGGCCCAGTCATGGGCTCCTTGGGTTATGTTCCCACTGCCTGCAATAAGAAGTTGCTCTGGGGAGGATGGGCAGAGCCAAGCTCAGAGACTCACATTTGCAGGGATTGTGATGCGCTTGGCACTGCCAGGCTGCAATTGAATGCAGCTGACCTGAAACCTTGTAATGTGGGTAACAAACACAATTTAGCTGTATTAGTGTAGTGCTTCATATGGGTTAACTAGCCCTGCCAAGAGGCAGAGTTCACTAGCCTGAGGAGAAAACTGCATGAAGATAGACTATTTCCGACTCATTTAGAGGTAGCTTTGCAAAGCAGTGCTTTGTGCCACGTAGACATGCTAGCTATCCTGCTATTCCAAACAATGCACACCTTCCGATTCTGCCCTCTCCTTGGAAGGGTCTGTCATGCAGTATGATATTTCCATTATCAGGGGGCACGCACTGTGCCTGCCCTCTGACCAGGCAAATCAGTCCCAGGTTGAAGTTTGGCATACAAAATTTTAGCAAAGAGATTTTATTTTCCTTCTTTTTTTTCAGAAAAAATACCATCAAAACAAAACGAAAACTAAGATCAGTTATCTTAGTGGTTTCAGCAGTACAAGGCTTAGATTCTGGGACACAATTTCCAGCACAAGCCAGCATAATCTCACCATCAAGCCTTGACTGTGTCCCTCACTCCTGCTTGCAGTTTGATGAGCTGCCGTTTCATATCCAAGTATTCCAGTTCAAATTCCTTTTTCAAAAGACACACCTTCCATTAAAACTGTTTTCCTGGCAACTAAGCAAGTCTAATTTGCTCAATGCAATTCGAAGCTTTCTTTAATAATTTGCACAGGGTTTCAGTTAACGTACAAGCCACTACAGTATCCTGACTGTAATAGCACCTAACACTCTACTCCAGGAATAAATTCAGATACAGTACATGATTCTGCAATCCATTTTATGCATTATTTATACTTCTTTGCTTTGATGAACATTGTGCTGGATCTGCCCATGTTTTTGACTTGGGATTGCCTCATGGCAAGTGTCAAAGTCTTGGTCCAGTAAGATGTGTAATTTGTGAGAGAACTAAATGAGAACTGAAGTTGCTCAACTGAGAACCCCACAGGATTTTCTCCATAGAAGGGGATAAGATCTTTGTCCCATAGAGCTAGAGAGATAAATTAAATACTAGCAGAGAGATAGACCAGCCACATGCTGTATTTCTCAAGTGAATTACCACATTGTGGGCATTCATATTACCAGCTGGTGAGGTGCAAGAAAAAGGAGGAGCAGTGTCTGATTTGATGTGAACTACCTTGGTTCTATGAGCATCTGTACCCAATAGGCAATGCAATGCAACCCCCCGACTGTCTGGAGGTTGCTGGCAGAATCGTGCTGCAGGACACAGGCAAGACATGCTTTCCCCCTTTTGGAGGTACCCTGCAGCCACACTGACAGACCCACGAAGTACAACAAGCACCTCCTTTTGCAGGCTGTCATGGGCTACCAAGGAGGCAACTGCAAGGACACGAAACCCTTTGCAGGTTCTGTCTGCAAATTTTATTTCATGTCTGGTAAGGGAAAAAGTCATCCATTGCTATGGCAAGATACCAATGCAAAGGCAGTTCTTGACTACTTCTGCTGAAAGTTACGTTTCAAAACCCACTCAGCCAGTTGAACTTAGAAAAATAACTTCTCAAAACAACAAAGAACTGAAGTCTGAACTCAGAAGGGATAAAGAATGGAGCTGTCAGCACAACACAGATGCAGCTCTGTACTCAGGAGGGAACTTTGCACAAGTTTTTGTGAAAAATCTGAATATTTAGAACCATGAAAGCAAACTAGGGTTTCAGCCATCATTTACAGCATTTTGAATTTTCATAATTTAAAACTTTCCAAGAGTCCTCAATGGGCAAACATCCTGCGTGCTTGTTGTACTTTCATATGCCCAATAGGCTGTAAAACTTCAAAGAAATTAATTCTGCTGCTTGCTAAAAAAACTTTTTAAACATTATATACCTTCAAAAATGTTATGGTACCTGGTGCCAAGAGTCTGTATTTTTAAAATTCCCTACTTCAGTCTGAGTTCTAAACCCATGAAACTCAGTAAGAGTTTTGACGCTGACTTAAAAGAGTGGAAGATCAAACAATTATCTGACAGACTATAACAAGACTCAGAAATAATTAGGGAGTTTTGAAGCCTATCCATACAGGGGATTTTTCCTTGCTTTAAATAAGAAATGTATTCAGAAATGTATTTTGGAAATATTAATTTGAATTTAGAAGTGGGGAGATTTAGCATAAAGGCAGATGTTTGACTCTATCTTTTGGTCTTGCTTCATACATTTTGCACATTTTTCACATCTTATCTAAATAAGACTAGGGGAAGCCAGGATAATAGTTAGGTTGGTTCTTATTCAGCTCATTTCACTGAACTGTGTGGGCTGTAGTAAGATTTTTGGTATATCTGCAGTTAAAGCCCGAGAGCAAATTGGTTCCAAAACTGATTTTATCACAAGAAAGATATGTGGATTCAAATACAGGTCCCAAGTCATTGATTTCTGCTGAGACGTTTTGTGAAAACACAGTGTTTGTTAATAGAGAACCAGCAGCTGTATACAACAAAGCAACAGAAAAATTGTGGAGAAGAGCAGCCATAACCTGTCCCAAGACATTACTCCAGAAAAGCCAATCTTTCATTAGATGCTACTGCTGATGTGCCACCAATAATCTCATCAGTTTCTTGGAGCAGAGTAGTAGCTGGCCTCAGTTGTGGATGTGCCACAGCCTCCTGAGCAATCGGCTGCCTAAACAAGGTCTTTCCCAGGTCATGCAGATGTGGGGGACTGGGTGTCTCTGTTCCTCGGGACCAATATGACCAGAATGTACGGAAAAAATGGTGTTATTGAGAGAACTTAGTGTCTTTGAAGGAATATACATGTGCACACTTTATTCTTAAAGCAGAGGATGTCAGCACTTCTTTGAAAAATCAGGAAACTCTTTGGTACTCCTTGAGCATCTCCCATATTCTTCATGTGGGATAAATTATTAGTACCCTCTTCTGACAACACAGAGTGACTGAGTTTTTCTAAAATATGCTGTTACTCCTGTCAAATCTAGGTATAAAATTTTACATATGATCTTTTTTACACTGAGTTTGTTTAGTATCTAGATAGCAGTACAAGCCCTTTTGCTACCTCTGTGTGCAACCACAAAACCTAGAAAAAGTAATAAGATAGTAGGAGAATGTTAGTTTGTGTTTCATGGTTTGTAAAAGACAAACTGACATCTTCTTATTGTAATTGGACAATCAATTTCATATTTTATAGGTATTTTAAGGAGCCTGTCACCACAGTAACACAATGCTGTACAAGGCTATGAACTCCTAGTCCTGAAAGTGAAATTAAAACATGAAATTGGTCAAGGTGTCACATTTCTTGTGCTAATTTCTGAAAATGGTTCAGACACATCTTCATCAAGCACAGAGATGTAAAAGACTACATGTCAGTTTTCCGGTGCTTGAAATCATAGGAAAACTTGGCTTTCAACATGCGCTGTGCCCTGCAGATGCACTCTTTATCTGAATCATTTAAATAAACTGCATTTTGTCTTTTTATAAGTTCACTGGTCAGTTGTTTCTTTAGGTTTTGACTGGGAATAATAGTCCGACAGCTAACCTTGACAACACCTCTGCCATGACTGCCTGAAGGCTTTGGATAGAAGGCACCCAAGCAAAACTGACCCTGTGGCAAAGCTTGAACAAGAAGACATTTGGAAATCCAGATGCCAGGGACACAACCCAAGCATTTATGAATAAGACCACAACACACAAATAAGCTGAAAGACTCTATTTGGTTCCTTTTTGTCTTGACTGAGTTGGAAAAGCAGAAAACCCAGAAGTCTACATTAAGTAATAATAAGTTTTGGAAGCTTTCTCTTTTTTCTTTCTTTTCCAAAGATAAAGATAAATTTTGTTACCAAAATAAAAATTCTATTAACTGCATTGTCTCCTGCATAGGAAGACTGACTTTCAACAAGGGGGAAAGTATAAATAAGTAGGGCCCAAAATTCTAAAGACAGAAGTTAAAGGCTTTTTTTTTCTCATTTGATTTCAGCTGTCAGACCAATCCACTACCTGGCAAACCCAACTATTTCCTTTCATATAAGGAAAGGGACCAGCAAAAAGATGCAGCTTTCTGTTCTGCAGAGAACTTGGGCAACCAGCAGGGAAGAAGAAGACGAGGACTTGGACATTTCTTTCCCTCTCCAATAAATCAGTGCTACTGTCCGGCAGTGAGAACCTGAGCTGGATGCACACCACAGTGAGTCCTGTGGAGGGAAACAAGGGGATGGGACTCCCAGCTGCTGTGCAGGACCTGGACACTGAATGGGTCCTTTCTATGAGTAACTAGATTTTAGTTAAAAAGAAAAAAAGGAGATACTTTCTTCAAAGTTGCCATCTACATTTCACAAAACCATGAAATTAATAGTTTGTTTTCACCTCATTAAAAAAACAGAGATTGCCTCAGATTTGCTCAGCTCCCTGCATAGATATTTATAGATAAGTCTTGTCTTTTTACATTTTTTTCCCTTATATTCAGTTCCATCCCAGGCAGTTCATTCAAAACTGTATAACCACTCATCTATAGAAACTGGAGTATACAGTCCATTGGCTGGGGTTCAGAAAGCTATTCAGCTCACAGCAAGAATGACCTATCTATGATGCTAGGAGAACTACCACATAGCTCGGGACCTCGCTATCTATATTGGCGAGAACTCCACTGACCCTGCTGGTTTCTCAGGCACTTGGCTCCCATGTTGTGCCCGCAATGAGACCTAGGCTTAGGTGTCTACCACTTGGAGCTGAATCTCACCCCTTCAGACTGTCATTTAGGCCTCAGTTCAGTTGCCTGGACTCTGGTCTTTGCACTTCACACAAGATACTTCCAGAGTATCTCGCATGGCCTCCAAAACATCTGTCCTACCCCTGTCCTATCAGCCAGCTTCATGCAATTGCCCTGTCTGCCCTGAGAAATATAATGTCACCAAACATGAAATGCTCATCAAACACATAAGCTCACACACCTGACTCAAGCCCTTAGTTTGCATAGACACAGCCTCCATCAGTGAGGGCCTCTCTTAGCTGGAGGAGATGTTTGAAAGGGGAAATAACCAGCCAGATTGCATAATCTCATTCATTAACTGATATTCTCTGTTTTGTGGCCTTTGCTCAGACAATGATTTCAAAACTACCCACTTTTTCCCCATCAAAATAATTTTTTTAAAATGTTAGTTTAACTGTAGTTTGATTTCTTAAATTGTCCCCCCATGTTTTCAGTGGTGCAGAAGGTCTCCATGCCCCAGCTGTGTGCCTCCCCAGCAGCACAGGTCTGGGCTGCACGGCATCCCTCCCCAGGCTGCCACACTCTGTTCTCCGATGGGGAACTCACTAACCAGGGTGGAAATGATAGGAAAGGGATTTCTCCCTCCTTCTTGTTCCATGTCTTCTTTGATTGAATCACAGACTTGTAAAGGCAATGGGATGAGAGCAAGGAATGAACAAAAGCAGCAGATGATATCCAGCATGCAGTTCAGATGCTGAAGGATCCTGTCTTAAGGGTTTGTTTCTTCGGAGTTGTCAGTGGCCCTTTAAGTAACCCAATCTGTTCTAGCTGATGTTGAGATGGCTACTTTAAAACAAAAGGCTTTGTCAGATATAATCCTCGCAGTTTAAAATAGATACAAGTTCAACGAGTTCTATATTTTATTTCTTTAATCCATTTCCTCATGACCAGCACTTATGGGAAAGCTTTAAACTTTTAAACTTGTAATTGATATGATTTCAAACATCACGGATGGTTGTCTGTTATACTAAAATAAGAACTGTTGCTCTGCAGCCATTGCTGGCACCACAAATAAGCCCTTACTGCAGTCTCAGAAACAAATAAAAATGAACTTTTATCAAGTCAGAATAATGCAGGATTTCTCATTATGCTGTTTACTTGAGGGAAGACATTTTTTAGAATTCTATTACAGGTGACCTGAGCGACGTTTATATCAATTTACTCAGCATGGTTTCCAAAGGTCTCATTTTTTAAAGCCAATAGTTTATATATATGGATGTCCTCAGTAGAATATTCATTATTTCCTACTCAATTTACTTATAGGTTTTATGAAGTTTAGGAAACAAAACCAAAGTGTACAGTGATAGACTTGGGCTTAAATCAAACAGACATCCACACATTCCCACAATAACTTAAAAAAATTCATTTAATATCTGGTTTGGACCCTTTGAATGAACACATTTGCACTAAACCCTGTGTTCAGAGAATAGATGCACCAGTGGAACAATTTACAAAGGGGTCAAGAGGATTCTCCACCTGAGACCCCTAAATAAAAACTGGATCTTTCTTTGAAAAAACACATCCCAGCTAAACTGTCTGCAATGCTGGAGATTTGCTCCTCTCTTTGTTATAATCTGTTTTCTTTAATCAAGCCCTGAAGAGGCTGCTATTGCTGTATTCTTATGTTGTGTTCAAATTAAAAGAGATGACTCAAAAGAGATCAAAGTAACTGATGGATAAGTAGTCACAGCATCTCATTTAGAACATCTCTTTTTCCTTAAACAAAACCAATTCAGATCTTGTATGGTAAATTGAGTGAGTTCCACACCATCAGCTGTTCCAGAAAGGTGGGTTTTTTTTCAGAATAACTCCATGGTATTTAAAGTCCTGCCTCTTCCTCCTAGACATCAGTGAATCTCATCCTTTCCGTGGTCTTTAAGCAAATTTTCCTTTAAAATGCTCCTTTGTAGTTTCTTCCCTCCTGACTGGTTTTTCCTTTTGAATACCGAAATAACCAAATTGCCAACACCCTTGCTGTATTTAACAGAGGGCTGGCTGCTGGGAGGTGTTAGACATACAGAAGTTTTGAGTGCTCATTGCCTTGCAAAATAAGGCCAAACTTTGTATTCTAGAAAAGGCTGACATGAATTTACTGTGTAAGATCCTAGAGAGTTGTCAAGTGCTGTCTGTCACTGCTTTCATGATTGAATGAATAAGATAAGAAGTAACAAACTGATAGAGCAGATATGCTGTGGTTTCTTGACAACACAGGTATTTTCATCAGTAATTTAATTCCACTTGGAACACTTGTATGGTGATGAGAGGGTGAGGGAGTGGGGCTTGTTCAGCCTGGAGAAGAGGCAGCTGCTTGGGCACCCAACAGCAGCCCCCAGAACTTACAGGGGGGCCAGCAAGGAGATGGAGTCAGGTCCTTCACAGTGGTGTGTGGCAAGAAAACAAGAGGTAGTGGCCTTAAGTTGAAAAGGGGGGAGGTTCAGAGTGGCTATAAGAAAAAAAAAATAAAATCACTATGAAGATAACAGCTCTTCGGAAGTTTTCAAGACATAACTGTATTACAGCCCTAACAACTTGGTCTGAATTTGTGTCATACCCTGCCTTGGGCAGGAGGTAGGATGAGAGGCCTCCCAAGGCCTCTTCCTGTCTGAGTGATTCCGTGATTCGTATCTTTTAAGAGGACACATTTCCAGGTTGTCTGCACATACGAGTACAGTCTATGAGCTACAGAGGTATCTACCTTTGTCTGAACTCACTGCAATGATTACCCCAGGGTAGAGAGGAAGGCTGTATTTTTGTACAGGCAACGTGAGGACAGAAGAAAGCTATATCCACATCATCTACATTTGTATTTTACGTATGCACCACAGGTGCAATTTAAAATAAAGTGAGGAGCTTGTGGTCTTTATATAAACTTGACAAAGATGGGTGCCTCCAGAAGGTGATCAGAGCATCTATTTTGGATTCATAAAACTATGATAAATGTCCCGTCAGTCTCCGGGTTGTGAATGTCATTGATTTGGATGTATATACAGATACAGACACAGCTCTTTGACTCTTTTTGCACAACTAGTAGCTATATATGGACACTGTTATTTTGATCAACAACTGGTGCTGAGATGTAATATGTTCCTGTTGGCTGTTATATTTTCATCTGTGTTGGAGAGATGTGAGTAATATGTTTATTTTGTATGTCAGTAATTTATAGTTTGCATTCCATGGTACTTTCTGCGTGTTACTAGATTTCCGTTTTTCATCCAAGATGCTTTGTAGAGTGGCCAGTTGAGAATTTAACTTTAGGACAAAGATATTTTTTTAAATTAAAAAAGCTGTACATGAACAGATAGCTTTAGAAAATAACTGGTATGTGCATACATTTGTTTAACCCCCTAATGTAAATACATACATTCTGAAATGTATTTTAGTCCTCTAAAGAGCTAAGAGCAGCTCTCAAGATCACATGACAAGCAAAACATTTGTTAATCAGAAAAATTACAGCCTATTCATACTTACTGTTTGATTATTTCCACTCTGACCTCAAAGATCCCATTGTTGATTGAACTAGTTATAGTAACTTCTGTTTATTTTTACAACTAGCTATTATGAGTGCAAACTGTCCTTATCTCCAAATGATTGATAGGCACATTAAGAAGCTGTTCAACAGGTTGCTAGGTTTGAAGAAATGCTTAAATCATGATTAGTTATTCCTTATCAGCCAAGAATGGGAACTAAGCTCAGATAAATACATGGTGACGAAAATTAGATTTTCAACATCAAGTGCTCTCTCACTGTTTTCTGTTTGCTATTGTTAAGCAGGGGTGCCACAGTTTCCTTTCAGTTTTATTTAAGGAGCATTTGGGCTTTCTTAGCAAAAGCAGTTGTCATGTTAGTGTGCTTAGGAGAGCTAAAAATCTTGTTTAATGATAACTTGCATCAGGGTCCCTATGTAGATTTAGAAAGTGGAGAACTGTAAGTTATATTAAAGCACACTCATACTTTTTTCTACTAAAAATTTTAAATTACTTTAAATGGGTGAACATTCTTAAGTGTGTATGTAGATGTCAGACTCAAATTCTCACGTGGGGATTTATAGCTTTATTTGTGCTGTTGGGAAGAGTGTTTCTATCACCAAGGGCCAGCTGTGCAACCTAAGGACCAAAAAAACCAAAAACCCCCAAAAAACCCCCCAAAAAACAAACAAAAAAACCAACTCCCAAAAAGCCACCAAAACGGAAAGGCAGCTGTTGCACGTATAGCTTGCTTACTGTGGTTTTACCAGTTTTACCAACATCATGAGGTCTCCTGTATCAATAGTCTGAGGAAAAATCACGTTTTTTGAGTACATTAGAAATGGAACAATGTTATTCTCCACCTCTTATTACTCCAGGTAACAGGCAGTGTGATTTGGTACAATTTGTGAAGTCAGTATATGGGAAGATGCACAACTTACATACCCAGAAAATAAAAAGGAACTGAACTCCTAAGTTCTCAGTTTTAGAAAAGTGCTCTGGAAAATTCAAAATCAGCTCTCTTGAAGGAGGGTGGGTTTAACATATCTGTCAAAACATGCACTTCTCAGTTTCTATTACTTGAGCTGCATTTGCAAATAAAGTCACAAAACATAAACTGACAACCAAGTTGCAGGAGATTTTTTCTGTATGCAAGGTTTGCCAAAGAAGAGCATTTCCTTCTCCAGTATTAAACCACAACTACTCCAGACAAACTTTCAACACAGCTAAAGGGCAGATGAGAGCAGGGACAGAGAATAAAGTGAAAATACCAATCTGAAAGCTAAAATATTTCTGTTTTTTTCTATCAACATCCTACAAAGGGTGAAAGGGCTGAGCCTTCACTCCAGTTTACACTCAGAGTACCTGGAAGGGAGAAGGGCAAGATGGTTTTCAGGTGGTTCTGAAGCTACGAGGTGCTCAAGAGACAGAACCTGTAAGTAATGTATTTGCACCCAAGGTGATGAAGGCCTCAGGCAAGACTGTGTGAAGCAGCTTGGCAGCAAAGCCTTCACAGGATGTACACGTGCCATCCATGGTTTACCTGTAGTGCTCTGGGCACACACCCAGAGAAGGTAAGACCATGAACACCAAGGCTGGCTGGCGGAGAAAGGACACAGTAGCAAATCCTTCTACATTCAGTACCTCACATTTAAAGCTCTTGCTCAAGATTAAAGAGGCTGCTTCCACCCCTTTGTGAGACAGAGGAAGAAGAGGGAGGACACACCTCTTACACCTTCTCCCAGGCATCCCTGCCATCAGCCGGGGATACCCGTGGTATGTAGATGGGCTCTCTGATCCTTCCCTCAGAAATGGCCCTATGTTGAACAGAATAAATAAATACCCATTAACCCAGGGACAGAAAGATAAAAAGAAACAAAAGAAAACACAGGGCTATGGCAAGCAAGGGCTGCCGAGCAGGAGAGAGAGATGGATGCCCCAAAATTTCCTGCATCAGCAAATCTGTCATAAAAGAGCAGTGACAAACTCAATAGAGGCTATGATCACCTCCAGTTATCACAGAACCACAGTTTTCAGGGTTCTCAGATTTTCCCATGAAGACATATAGCAACAGTATGCTGTAAGTCCTTCTGTGAGTGTCTTGGGGTGACTCTATCATGTGTATCCCCTATCATGCTCTATGCCCAAAAAGTAATATTGTGCCTTTTCTGTGCCTTTAAACTAAGCTTGAAAAAAAAAAAAACCAGACGAATATATCAAGCACTGTTCACTACATCACCAGAGAGATGCTGCACCACAAGACTTAAAACTTACAGTGATATTAGAGCTATCTCTGTGTGTGTCTGGCCTGTGAAGTTTACATGATGCAGCTATTTTGGTAGTCAGCCTCAATCTCTGAGTTTCCAGCCCAAATGGCTGGGTCTCCATACACAGCAAGATGCCTCAACCACTCTGCCATTTAACTGTAAAAACACCCAAATTATGTTAACAAATTTCTGAATTATCATCTCCTTACTGTTTTGTGTTTATCTTATGCTTCTCCTTGTTTACAAATGTCAAGCATATGGGGGATTACAGGATCAAAGCAGTGCTGGATTCTCCATTATGTCCTCAGTTTGCAATTTCTTGCAGAATTAGCACGGGATAAATTAAGGCTGTCTGTCACACGATCTCTGCACTTTCTATCTCTCGATGTAGCAGAAGAAAAATATTTGACCCCTGGATTGTAAAAGCCTTTTCTACGCTGTCGGTCTGCCCACCTTAGAGACATACTACCTTAAAGGAAGGAAACTTCATAGGGAAATCACAGATGCAAAATCTGCCTTAAGGAAATAAGTGGGTGGCAGCATATAATTAATAGAAGAAACCCTCCAGAAAATACTTGCTACAGACCGAATCAGTCTTTGCAGGAGACAGCTGTGACAAAATCCAAACCGTAATCTAATTTTTGTGGTATGCACATCTGAAAATAAATAAACAAAAGCACTTTTAAGAATACCTCTCCCATTCAAGTCAGACTAGAACCTGACACAGCTGTGGAACAAAGAGGCTGCAAATTGCTTGAGTTTGGTATGACAGGTCTACCTGAAAGTCCCAGCTCTTCTTGGCTGTACTAGCCAAAGGAGTACGACAGACTGTGGATTGTTAGGTTTAGGCTGTCTTGGATGTGGTATGTGACCTTGACAGTTTAACAATGTTTTGTGTCAGTCAGCTGGGAGACTTCAACGCCTCTGCCAACTTCCATGCACGCCTCAAAGGAGACAAGGAACCACCAAGAGAATATGAAGTGTGAAAAGACTGAATGAAAGGACCTAGAAAGGACCTAGTGAAGAGGTGTACTGGGGGAGGGGAAACACATAATTGGGAACAATAACACTGCACCAAGGGAATGAGACAGCAGCTGACCCTCAGAAAACATCAGCCATTTGGTAGGTCCCTGAGGGGTGTGGATGTGTGGAGCCCCTCTGAGCTCCTGGGTCTGGGTATATGTCATGATTCCGGAAACGGGTAAAACAGGGATGCACACTAGTTTCTGGCTGCCTGGGCAGCCCCAGCAGCACCCCAGCAGAGCTCCACAGCCCAGGACTATAGCTGCCCCTCAGCAGGCAGAGTTAAGTGTTGAGGGTCCAGTGACCTTACTAATGCTCCATCCCTGGAAGTGTTCAAGGCCAGATTGGGAGCTGCCCTGAACAACCTGGTCTTGGGGAAGGTTCCCTTACCCTTGGCAGGGGAGTGGCTGGAATTATATGACTTTGAAGACCCTTTCCAACTCAAACCATTCTATGATTTTATGATCCTGAGGGCTCTGGCCTCCAGCTGTCCCTTAAAGGCCATGACCAGGTAAGATCAATGTTTAAAGAACTCTTTTTAAATATATCCTAGAGCTATGAGAAGCAAGTGCTTCTCATGAGCATCCTGTCCCAAAGAGTGATCCTATACTGAGAGGTAAAACCTTTATGTCCTAGGTTCATGAAAACACACAGCAACAGACTGTCTGAACGTGGCTGGTAATAGCATAGGCAGCACAGGCTCTTGGATTGATGGGAGCTGTGCTGCCACCACAGATCCAGTGGCAGCTCAGGAACAAGGCTGAGAGTGAGGGCACTCAGGCTGCCTTCTCCAGCTTCTTCCAGGAGCACAGCTGGGGCTGTGACTGAAGACAGCTGGTGCTTGAGTCTGCCCCTACAACAGCAAAAGGTTGAAGTGCAGGACAGTACAAGACCCACAGAGAGCTGCTGTTTTGAGATCTCTGAACTGTACACACCCTGTTCTTTGCCCTCTGTCTTCTTCTCTCACCCATCTAGAGCCCTTTAGAGTACAAACGTACACACTTCCCAGCTGAGGTAAGATTGCATGTAATCTATCAAAATGTAGCAATATAGCCTGAAATTTTACAGGTGTCTGTCTATCTCCTGCAGAGTTTTCTTTTTATTTCCCTGCTATTTCTGAAATGATTTTTGGCATTTTGGCCTGCAAAGCAATTCTTGAGCTTTTCTGTTAAACAGCACCGGGCTCCCATGTTTTCCGGGCAGACCTCGGAAGTTCAACAATAATGGCAAACCTACTTCTGCGCCTTTCCCTACCCCTATGAAAGTCTACCCAAATTCAGGAAATTTAAAAATTTAAAAATTTGAGGTCTGCACCTGCTCAGGGTTTAACTGAACAGGTGTTTTAACCAGCTCAAGCTAAATTGCTTCAGCATCACTGAACTCTACGTTTCTCACAAGTTCCTGCATGTGACCACACTGCACAAACACAGTCCCAGGCAGGGCATGCAAGTCTGGGCAGGTATCTCTTTCTAAATCTCCCATGCAGGACTCTGGTCTCACTGTGTATGAAAAACCAAGGTCTTTGCTCACACTGGGGTCAGCCCTATGTCCAAGGTACTTGGCATCAGACTTTTAATGACAACAGGATCCTTTACAGACCAGAGGTGGAAGCACTGACCCCTGTGGAACCACGCCCTGATTGTCTTCACAAAGCAGCTGGGCTGAAGCAGACCGGGCTTTCTTCATGGCTTAGTGGCTGTTAGCAGTGCTTAGGAGTGGGAAGGGATCATGTTCAAGAACCAAGAGCAAGAAACAAGGCAGCGGGAAGAGGAAGCAGAGATGTGGTTTGAAGGGTGAGACATCAAAGTCAGACCAGAGGATCAGAATTGGATCCACTGGGAGGATAAGTTTTGAGAGTTTGTCCCAAAGCAGGGAACAGAAACCTATGCTGGCTGGGTGTGGAGACTGGAGTGATGACTGAGTATGGAAAATTGGACTGAGACCTGGGACTGAAGAGCCAGATAGCTGAGAAACAGTGGCTGCATCTGTACTTACTTGCTCTGCAGCATATCTTGGGGCCCTCATTTCCTGGTCATCTGAACAGCTCGGCCTGCTGAGACATGCTGCAGCTCCCATCCAGCACACATGTCCAGGTTTCCATCTCAGCATGGAGCCGGGGCATGACGAACCACACATCCAGCCATGGGAACTGGGAAGCACTCTTGGGTCCAATGGGGTAAACGTAGACAGCAAATCCAGATAAGAAGCTTGAGAAAGTGGAAGACAACAACTACGTGACCATGGTTTACTAATGGAAATGAGCAGTTTGGGCATGAGGAAAGACTGGTCAGGATACGAAAAGACAGTAAGACAGACTGTTGGAACTGGAGGACTCTTCAAGCAAAACCTTGGGAATGGGAAGGAGGGCTGGGGAAGCATAGGAGTAGGGTGGACATGGTGTAGTGGCATGGAAAAACCAAGTGGACTTGGCCTGACAAAGCCAAGAGGCTACAGTAGTGTGACCAGGCTGGGTTGTAGGAAGTCCTCACAGTGGGCTGGTACCAGCTCTGCAGGGAATCAGACATCAGGAGAGAGACTGGATGCAACCGGTGCCTACTTCAGACATTATCCACTGCCCATTAAATCCTGCTTCTTAATTCTTGCCTGACTTGTGACACACAATCGGACTATGATGCACCCTGTCCAGTAAAAAGAGACTTGACATGCTCTGTCTGGTTGTGGCACTTGCAAGTAGAACGTTTTTGCTAAATGAATGTATGCCTTTGTATCCATTATGATTATTTGGGTCTAGGAGCCTAGCCTATTTCTAGTCCTAGCCTGAAATACTGAATACTGAATTCTTCGTTACCTATCAAAAACACAGGTCAAGCCTTTACAGATTGCTGTGTTTGCCTAAAGCCGGTCTCTGGCACCTTTCTTAGATTGCTTTCCTGCTACTCCCATTTTTCTTTAAAACACTCATCTTTATTACAACACTTCGAGGCTCTTTCTCCTGACCACCTAAACCAACATCCTACTAGTCTTAAGAGCTTCTTTTAACACTGATGATAGAAACTGGAAATAGACTTTCCCAGAAACATTATGCTGAAAGTTTCAGCTCCTTTTTTGGGGATTACATCTTTATAGATGACAGTCACACTGCGTATTTTGTCTCAGACAGGCTTTTCAATAAAACTCCAACATAAATAACCCACCTCTGGACTTTATTCTGCGTCATTTTTTTCCAAGGTGCTCAAAAGAGTCTATTTGCTTCACAAATCTTGCTCAGGATTGCATCCAGTTTGCAACTCATATTTGTAACTGGAAAAAAAATTGTTTCCCAGCCAGATGCTTGCCAGGTCTCTTTTAGCAGTGGCAATAAGTAGTTTATGATCAGTTTCAACTGGCAAAAATTTCAGCAAAGCTTTTTTACACCTCATGGCCTGGGACCAAGTCTTCCTTCCCTATTTGAGTGCTGTGATATTTCATTTCTATAAGTACACATGACACATGATCCACTGTATTGCTACTTGGCTGGTATCCAACCAGTTAGGCCAGTTTTGCTGTGGCTTACAGCTGTGGTGGAACAATTTAATCCCAGGTTCTCCTTATGTGAGGGGATTGGGGTACTGGTGTGGTAGGAGAAAGCAAGGGGAATGCTATGAGCCTGTTGTGGTGAGGAAGAAGATATCTCTCTCTCTTGCAATCTTGGAGGAGGAAATGATCTTCCTGGTAGAGGGGTGGTGAGATGACCTCATCTGGGGTGGACATCCAGCCATGCCACCAGCCAGACTGACCACAGCTCCAACAGGGAGGAGAAAGGAAGAGGGAAAAGACAGGCCGTGAATGATTGGGATAATCTGGTGCTAGGACTGGGAGATAACAAGGGAAGATGAGGGAAAGAGGATGATTCAGAGCAAGGGAGATGAGGTGATGGTTTTTAGGTCACTAAAGAGGAGGTGAAGAGACTAGATAAAGACAGGATTCGATGAAGACATCTTGGTTAAAGACTCAGGAGAGGTGAGGTTCTCGTCACTTCAGTGCTGAATAGTGGATGGTTTGGACACAGTCTAGTTTTCAGCTAGGGAAACAGGCTTGCACCTCCAGATTGCTGATTTTTCTTTTGGTTTGAGTTCGTTTTGTTGTCATTTTCCTTTGTTGTCATAGTTTGGTTTTTTCATTTCAAAGGTTGCAACCTTATCTGCAAGTTTAATTATGCTGTTGGAAGAGGTCTGAAGCCAGTCCTGTCATAGGGCTGTCTGTAGACAATTTTGCATTTAAAATAATAACTTCTGGAGTGTATATGTCTACTGTACTTCTATGTACCATAATAATAATTGGCTTAGAAATTGGTTTGCTGACACAAATCCAGTTTTCTCTTCTTACAGTCTTCTTTGTCTGCTGTGACCAGGCTACCAGAGAAGCCATGCTAGTGGCACCTTAACAGCAGGATAATGTAAAATATATTGTGGACCTCTCAGTCCTTGGAAAAGTAGTCCTGTGATAAACCTTTGATACAAATGCTGGCTGCCACCATCATTGCTCCTTGTAAGCAAAAGGACCACAGTTCTTAAGCTGATCATAGAGGTACCTTTAGAAGTTCTATCAAGCTGGCCATCTTACAGTTGTCCAGGATGAGGCACCTAGAGACCACTGGAACCTCAATTTTAAGCCTCTATCTAGGAAACTATTTGCAGATAGTTACAAGGGTTAGTATTTGTCTCAGAATCTAGACCTGCAGGTTCTGCTCTCAACTGGGCCTCAGTCAAGGTAGCTCATAATGCTTCTATATCCTCAGACAGGACATTGCAGAAATTACTTCACTAACTTTGAAATGTACAGATTAACAATTGTACAGAGGATCCCACATGAGTACTGTTAAAATGCTGTTGCTATGTTCTCTTAAAACAATAGGCATCTCAGTCTAATGCAAATATTAGTAAAACTGTTCTGATCATTTACAAGCACAGCTGCAGGCAAGAATATTCCCACAAATGCTTGCTAGGGTGCAGTGCAAGCAGACCGGGATGCCAAAGGTCTGTGTGGCAATTGCTCATTTAAAAGGGACGTTAAAAGCACTTATTGGGGGTGGCCAGAAGAATAGCAGAATATACTGGGAGGGAAGGTGGGAAGCCATAGGCAGACCTGTCTCTAAGGGAAGAGTTTCAAGGTATGGAAAGGAGAAGGCTGAAAATGAGAAGGAACCAAGGCAGTAGAAGAGGTGACCAAATTGGCAGCCCCATCAAGAATGAAAGGAAGGTGCCACCCGTGTCTCTGAGATGACAAGATATTGAAACCCTCTGGCTCAAGCAAAGCCAACCAGCAGCAGATTTAGGAGGAAGGACCAAGGTTTGAAAACTACATGGGTGTTCCTGGACAAAGGTGGATTTATCACAGTGTCTTTCACTACCATTTTGACTGTTGAGTCTGCCCCTCCTTTAGGGGTATTCTAATTTCAAGGTTTTTCAGTAAAGGGGCAGTGTCACTGCTTAGCAAGGCTCCTAAAGCAAGCACTGCAATCCCTAACATCCTCTGTGGTACGTGTCCTGTCAAAGCCAGCCAAGCTGGGAGCTAGTCAATGGATAGCTACCACTACGGCCACACTCAGGTATTAGAAATATGCTCTCATTCCTGAAGGAGCCAGGCTGAGTTTTCTTCAGCTCTCACCTGTCCAATGGTTTATGGATTCCCAAGGTCAGGAGCAATAAAATATTAACATCTAATCTGTCATACCACCAATGAAAACTATAATCTGGCCCATGACCTCACATGAGCACCAGGTTGTTAACTAAAGAAAGGAATCAAATCTTCCTCTAATAAATACTCCAGACTGTGACAGGTAAAATTCAGGTCATACGTCTCCTTTGAAGTTTTAATGGCCACTCCAATTTTATGATAAAGCCACTTACCTTATGTTTGTAGTAATTTTGCAAAGCCTGAAGCGGCTCTAGTCATCTTTGGTGCACAGTTCCCAAGGACAAAACTCTCATAAAACTGCAAGCTTCAAAGGGATTAGACCTCTTCTCTCTCCTCTCTGTCTCTGTCTCTCTTTTTTAAAGGAACATTTCTGAATATTTCCTCCCCTGTCTTCCATGTAGTTCCCTGCAGAGCCTTCTTGTTGAACCCTGCAACTAGACTTCTTCCTCATGCTCTGTCACTCACTAAAACAAACTAAAGTAAAATAAAATAAAATAAAATAAAATAAAATAAAATAAAATAAAATAAAATAAAATAAAATAAACTGCCTTTTCCCTTTTCATTATAGTGAGGCAATTTTCTGGGCAATTTCTGCTTTTTGTCTTTATTCTATTGTCAATGCAGAGCAATTTGAAGCAAATCAATAGAGCCTGTGTATTTGCATATTTCTCAGGCTCTGAGAAGGACCACATGCAGCAGAACTGCTCCCCTGAATGCCATGGGGTTTTGTTTGTTTGCTTCCCTCCTTTTAAAGTCAGGGGGAAGCCAAGCTGAATCTGCCAAAGCTTGAACTCCAAAGCTCATGTCCATCCTGGTAAATGAAACAGCACTGGGGAACGTTCCCAGGCACTGGAAGGCAATTGTCTGTGCTGTTTAATTGTTAGCACAGTGCCTGGCACAGTGGAGCCAGGGCCAACTTTCCCCAAACAATTCCCAAGCGCAGGCCAACAGCTGGCATGGGCTGGGTCCACTCTCAACAGGCAGCTTGTGTGCAGGGCAAGGAGGAGAGAGGAGGTCGGTAACATGGATGCACTATTTCCATCTCCACTGGCCTCAGCACCAGGGAATGGTCCCAGCCATGTTTAATTTATGAGTACAGACTCAGCTCTGGTTGCTCAAACAAGGCTTGTACAACTACCCTGTTGCAAGGAGAAAGCTGCTTATCCATCTTGCCGGCATAAACATATATATTTGCTTGTAGGATGGTCGTATGCATTGCCTTGGCTGTAAGACTCATTTGTTTCCATTAATTGCTAAGGGTGTTTCTTCAGATGTTCAGGCTTAAATGCAAGAATGAGACACTTGGGGAAAAAAAACCCCAAAAACATTTGTTTATTTTGCCAATTCTCCAATGGCATTAAGAATTAAAAGTCTGAGATGGAGCAGATAGAAACTTTCTGCACTTACACTGAGCACTGGAAAACAATTCCAATCAGGTGTCTGTCAGGCATGAGCCAAACCATCCCCAACCACAGTTGTGCAAATAGCATACAGCTCAAATTAATTTGGTTTTATCTGCAAATGTGCCAGTCCCAGATGTTTCTCCAGGCATGTGCACCAACCCACACACCTTATGGCAGCAGTGGCTGGTGGTATTTGCATGGAAAGAATACTTGCTTGGAAACAAGTTGAAGACTGGTCAGATGGTCATCCTCTTTTGAGTTACCAGACCCCAGCTAACACCCTGTTCCCCACTTCGGGGACAAAGTGAAGAAAAGGCAGAAGAAACAGTAGAAGGTATCTCTAAGGGACCATCACAAAACAGCAATCCCAGACAAAAGCAAATAAAGGATCATCTGCCAGCCACTATATGCAAGCTACATAACATAAATACACAAAATAATCTCCCAGAGATGATAAAACAGGAACATGTGGGTTCCCTGAGACTAATTTGTCTGCAGATGGTACATGTCAGAAATAGCTGGTATTCAGAACTGTCTTTTCAGGGCACGCTTTTTTAAGGTTACTGAAAAGTTCCTTTATTCAAGAAATTAGCTTAAATGTCCTAAGGCACAGAATGTACTCTGAAAATACTCACATTTCATTTGATTGCTGTTGTTAATGTTTCAGAAATGAAGTAAGTTTTCCCCCGAGGACACTGAGCCTGGCTTACCCATTTGTCTGAGCTTCTTCAAAGGAGCAATGACTCTTAGTTCTGGCCTGATAACAGCACAGGAGAAAAACCAAACGCCGTATTAGGAAAACAGCGATTCGTTAATTTTTTGGGGTGAGGGGGAAACCACAGGTAAATTTAGTAATAGCGTATAAATATTTTTATAAGAAAACTACTGTTATTTCATTACTTATGTGAGAATACAGAGAACAAAAAAACAAGCCAAACCGATTTCAACTTCAAGTGTATCTGAACATATTTCTATTGTTTTTTCTTACCCACACTTTATGAATTTGAGTGTTCATTCAAGGGGTTCATCAGAGATGGACAGAAGAGAAAAATCTGGACCATGTAAGGCTCTTACTGACTGATAATGGGCAGCAGAGGAAATGGTGTTAATCAGGCAAGAATTCTGCCATCTTCCACAGCAGAAATCTCACTGTATTCAAATGAAACTGGAAAATAAATATCTTTTAAAGGATCAAATCTGAATCCGGCCCCAGGAGACACTGTGGATTAAAAGACTGGCATCCAGAAATTTGTTGTGAAAACTCCCCAAGAGAAATACACCCAGACTTTAGGTCTTCTTTTCTGTCATACTTAAATACAGCCGATTTTTCAAATTAAACCCTATTTCAGTGTATTATTTCAATCAGCAATGGTGGTTGCCCAGTCCAGCCCAAAGTGTACAAGGTGCCTAGAGTCACCTACAAGGTGGTGGCAGTGCTCACCTGGTGCCAGCTCTGCACCAGCTCTACCAAGGAAGAAGGCTGCTCCCACAGACCCAGACCTCAAAGCTGTCTCTGGTGCCAATGCAGCCCGCAGAAACAGATTTCTCAAGCCTGCTCTAGTCATGTGAGTTACTGAAGCTCTAAATTTCTTCTTCTCACAGAAGCAAAACATCTGATCCACCTAAAAGGGATTTAGCGCCTAAGGTGGGGTGTAATGTAAGCACACAATCCAGAAAACATTCTTACTGCTAATGTTTAACCCTACAGCTTAAACTCTGATAAATTTATGTGTTTAAAATTCCTTATGGGGTCCTAGAGCTGTGCTTTTGTAGATTTGTAGCAGAGCCTCAGGCTTCATGCTGTTAAAGACTCAATGCTCACCCCCTTTCAGGATCCAGAAACAAGGTGTTGCCCTGCCTAAATCCTCTTGGGATCTTAATGTCAAAGGCACACTTCTGGCTCACTTTCTGCAGGTCCACAGTATGAAGCTTCTACAAGCTGCTGCTGTTTTTCTTTGCTAAGCTACCAGCTCGAAGGAATTTGGTGATGCTTCTCTGATGGAGCAAACTGAAGCAGGGTAGAGCTCCAGTGGCCTGGAGATGCAGTACTGGCTTCTCCTGGCCCTGAGAAAGCCAAAAGCACACATCCACAACTTCCCAGGATACCCAGCATGCCATGGACTATTCAGGGGCACAGTGAGAGCTCACTGCATTTGCATTCATCCTCTTCAAGCAGCCAAGACCGGTGGATTCATGGGACTGGAAAAAGAGAATGATGAGTCTGCATCCTCTCAGCGCGGGTACTGACCTGGGAGACTGGAACTCTGGTCCCTTTGAGGGGTCTGTGTCCTTTTTTTGGTCTAGTGATCCACCCCAATGGGTTGGAAATAATGAGAAACCACAAAAACAATAGCCAGCTAAACGAAAACAAGTATAAACAGAAACAACAACTGAGGCTGGGAAGAGAAATGGCCTTTGGGGATATTATTTTGAAGAGACTTGAGACTTTGATTTCCCAGGCAGAGGAGATGGCAAATCAGCCAATGTGACTCCTCGTTTCTTGAGAAAGAGACAAACCACATTTTTCAAAATCTTCCTGTAGCCAAAGCTGTTGAACTGATTCTACTAGAGTAAAAAAGAGTGAGGCAGGAAAATGGGGAGGTCAGCACAAAAACAAAGGTTGGATACCCCACAACTCTACTCTGAAGCCTTTTCAAGTTGCTGCCTCAAAAGTGCAGAATCTCCCATGGCATCGCGTATCTTTGCTCGATCCCATGGGAAGGAGAAGGCTCTGATCAGCTTCCTGAGCCCTGTGTGGGATAAAGATCACACTAAGTGCAAAAGCAGTCACAGCCTGTCCTGTGTATTGGCACAAGCACTGCACATACAGGAAAAAGTTTGCCCCTGTTATACAGCAGAGAGAGACTGGCAGAACACAAACAAGCTGCACTGTTATTGTTTATGCCACGAATTCAAACCTGAGGCAGGTGAGAAGGGTGCCCCAGCCAGCACCAGTGCAGCAACTGGCCACAGGCAGGCAGAGCAGTTGGGTGGGAAGGAGCAACAACAGGAGCTGGAGCTATGAGAGCAATAGGATATATGAATTAAGCCCGAGACTGATAGGCAACAGAAACAGGACAGGGCAGAGACTGGGAAGGAAAAGCAGAGGAAGGAAGCCTGCATTGGCAAGCTACCCTCGAGACCTCATTTCAGGATGCTGTCTGCTGCCACCTGAACAGGTTCTCCTGCAGAAATAACTCACATTTCTAACCTGCCTAGCTGAAGTTACTCTCTTTTTAAGCGTGAATTCAATTTGTTTCTGTAATATAACCACCCTTCTCTCTCCCTATATCTCCCTCCCTCCCCCCCGCCTTTGATTTAGGACACTCCAAAATAAAGAAATTATCTACTCCTTGGAAACAGGAATTCATTGTTACATTTCTTTCTCAATACAGTACACATAGCAGGGAACACAGACTTTTAAATTTCCCCAGTTGTTTGGAAATTTGGACTGAACCCTAGGGAGCACCCATTTTCTCCTCAGCTAACCCGTGGAGCTTGCTGCTGTGACAGGTCACAAAAAGCAAGTATTTGCCAGGATTCAGAACTGAACTGAATGTGCAAATGAACATGCACACACACACCCCAGTATATATTTATATATACATGTTTATATATATAAACAGCAACTATTTCTAAAAAGGACAATAACAACATCAAAGGAATCTGGTGAACAAAGGTGCTCTTCATTTTTCACGGCCTGGCCTTTGTTGTAGAGAGACTGGGCTCTGCCAGATCTGCCATGGGTTCTCCAGTGGTCTGAGTCTGCTCAAATCCCAAATCCCAAATCCCAAACAAGCAGCATTGATGAGGGTGCTGTAGATGACAACAACAACCTAATGGTTAGTAGTGGAGGAGAAGAGGAATAAGTAAACACAAGCAAAGTATGCAAGTCACTTTATTAAAAGCATACCCATTGGGCTGCTTCTGCTACTCACAGTGGCCAATAAATTCCCTCTGTCCTAACACACTCGAAGTGCCAGGATACATTATTCAGCACATGAGTAATCAACCACATTCTTTTGGCTAATAGTAAGTAGTTGAGCCAGACTCTTGGTCATGAAGGTCAATAGCAACACCACTATGGTAGCTGCAGAGCATGGCAGAGCCTTGTGGCACCATACCCACCAGATTAAAACAATGATCCATGCAAGGATCCTGTGTGATGAAGGTTACAAGTTTCCCAAGTGGGCAGAGGGACTCCTGTGGAGGATCAGGCTGTAAAGTCACATCGAAAACCACGGGAAGGGACTCAGCACTCTGTCAAGTGGAGGACGAGGTGTTCACGTGGCCACCAGAAAAACCAGTCGGCCTACCGGATTTTCTCTCTTCGCATGGAATGATAATTCAGGTTCTGGAGGATAATTGGAGAGTTGAATTTGAGGGTGTCCTTGGTACCTTGGGGGACTCTGTGCCAACTGCTGTAAAGGAACTGAGCAGGGGCTATGGTAACAGTGTTTTTTCTTGCAGGTTTTGAGACCAGGCAAGCTGTTGAACTCCTGTATTAATACTGTGCACTGCAGCCGTAGCGCTTCCCAGAGAAGAAAGCCCCTCTACTTTAGGATTTGTAACATATTCGCATGCACGGATCTGTTCTCTCTCTGTCTCTTTTTGCATTAGGTTAAATGCTGCTGAAGCAGACGGGCCTAATTATGGCCTTTCATTCAAGATTAATATGAAGCCATTAGGCTGGTTTATGCAACCAGGTAGCTGAGCAATAGAAACATTTAAAACAAGCATGAGGCAACGTTGGAGGCTGAAACCATGCAATCAGCGGGCTTTCATCGTGAAAAGGCATGGCAAACACGGGAGTGAGCGCTGCCTTCATCCACAGACTTGAGACAAAACTCAGCAAAGAGCAGAGAGGGTTACCAACCCACCACCAGTCCAGCTCAGACCGGGGGCTGAGCTAAACAGAGGAGCTTTGCCAATCCCAATGCCCCCATCACTGCTGTTACTCACACCTCCCTCTTGTGCTCAGCAAAATAAGCTCTGGTAGCTCTTTCCCAGACATGGATAACTTCCCAGTTCCCTGCCAGCTTCTTCTTTGAGCACAAACACCTCCAAGAAACTTGGGTGTTTTTCTAGCAGCTGAATCAGAAAAGGGTAATGGCACAGCAACACTTCTGGGAGCTCTCTCTCCCTAGTCTCCAAAACACCGCACTTACCTTTGCAGTTGTGGTTAGGTGAGATGCAGGGAGATTTTCTTAGTAATTAACCGAGTCTTCATTGACTTTGTTAATGCCACTCTAGCTATTTTTTAAAAGGAGGGATTAGGTGACCTGTGAGAAAGTCTAATTAAGAGAGAAAAATAAACTGAAGAAAAATCAAAGTTTGATTGCAAGGAAAGAACATAGAATTTCAAGACAGGATTTAGGAGTCAGAGTTTACGAGACAATAATGGAATTTTGAATAAACTATTGATTCAAATAATAACATTTGCTAGTAAATTATATTTAAGCCGACTCTTTTACTGGTTTTAAGATAAATTTCTTTTAAGAAGCCCAGAATGCCTTTTCTCTTGAAGCTTGGAGGAAAGGAGAAGGCAGATGTAGCCCCAGAGCTGAACATACACAACCACTTGAAATTTCAAGTGAACTGTACCTCCATCTCCCAAGGGAGAAATACTGAAACAGAGACACTGATGTGGTAGGCATTGCATAGTTCTACTGTGGGACCTTCCTGCCTTTTTAGGGCATGAAGGACCTTTTTGGAGAGAAATTTGTTTTGGGCAACACTGTTGATGAGTGTGAATAGGTTTTAACCATTTTGAAAGTGGGAAGGAATTTGTATACTTCTATACACCCAACAGGTATCTTTGATTTCCAATCATGCTACCGTGGATGGACAACTGCAACTGTTTTCAGGCAACTGGTCACTTCCTTTAAAGTTCAGGTGGCAGAAAAGCACCAACTGTTATCCCTTCACATTTATTATTTTCATCAGGGCAGGATGCAGAAGTGCCAGGTACTTTCCAAAGAGGCAGTCCCTGCTATGTAGAACAGACATTCTTGGCTTAATACTGTCATGATTTCCAGCTTCCACTGCAAAACAAGAACTTTCATTGTCAGGAGCTACAGAGAGCACACGCACGCACACACACATTAGGCACTTTGTTTTATTTTGCAAAAAAAAAGAGTCTTTATATATAAACCATTTCATTCTCTCTCAAAACATTCTACAACTATACAGCTGTTTGCTCCATCATTTGCATAGGAAATACCACAATACAAAAATAAGGTAGGGGGGAGGCAAAAGAAGCAAAACAGCAACCAATTTCTGCATGTGTTTCCACGTATAAACATTTGAAGCCTTACAAAATTATTTACATCATTTGTCAACTATTTACATTGAGAGCAACATTTCTAACTATAACAAACAAAACTATAATTTATCAAGTATAGTAAAATTGTCTTAAAAAAAAAAGAGTCTATCATATACCACAAATAAATAAAGACAAACAACAGTTTTAACAAAGCTAGGTTTTCCTGCAAGACCCTTTTTTGGTATTTTGATTGTCTATTCTAGCCTTTGGTTGACAGCTTAATATTACGGCTTGTTAAGTTCAGACACTTATTAGGTTTGTTTTGTTTTCTCCTGTTGTCTGGCCAAATCTTACCCGGTCTAACCTCATATTTGGCCCTTCATCTACGATTTCAAGGCTGAGCACGGTGGATCAAAGTCACTGTTAGCAGAAAAGGGCACCATTTCATTGACTTCAGTGGAGTTTCAGCTACTTCTGTCAGCAGTAAATTTTTCCCTGCGTGTGTCAATCTGAACAGTGGATTAACTAAACTGCACTGTAATTTTAAACGAAATTACTGTATCCTTTACCTTCTAGTAAATTACATCCAATATCCACATGAAACTAGATCATACTGGTGCTGAACCAGCTTAACATGTCTGTATGAAAACTGCATCCCAAATCCTTCTTTTTAAAGTGATACTAAGTTTAGCTTATAGTAAGAGGTTTAACATTCTGTGTTCATTTTAACTATCCCCACTATTTCAGCTTCCAACATTGACTTGACAGTTCATTCTGCATGTTTTGCCCTTTTAAGCAATTTGAAAACAAAATCCTGCTTTGAATATTCAGTGCACACCATTGAGTTAACAGGTACAAAACATCTGACTAAATTGATACTATTTTGAGAGGTATTTAAGTAACTTTTTTTATAAATGTGCCACGTTATCAAATGTAAAACAACCGCTTTTTTTTCAGATGTTTCTTAGAAAACTTTTGTATTAAACCTAAAAAGCTGATTTGCATATTTACAAAATCTTTGTCATAGCAAACATGCAACACACAGAACAAAATGCTTTGTTCTATGGCTGTTTATTAATTCTTCTATGTATTTTATATCCACAGAATGGCTTAACATTAAAAAAAACCCCCGCATGTACTTAAGTACGTCCAGTAAAAACCTGACAGATTACAGTTCATGGCTTTTCCACTGTGTGCATTCGTCTGCATCCTCTCGTTGATTTGTTTACTAAACATTGTCACAATAATGACAGTGCTTTGGTCAAAACACTGCAAGAGGAAAAAAAAAATGTATAAAGCTGCAATGTGTCGAGATATAATACTTGTAAAGAGATGAAACCTGCTGACTAAAGCCATATACATCATGAAAGCAAACAAATGACCGAACACTCTGGTAATCGTGATACAGTGTCTTCCCTTTTTCTGCATAAATATACAAAATATACATTTCCAGTTTCTTTTGAGATTTCTTTTAAATGGATATACTCAAAAATTCAACTAATTTCAGTTGTATGTCGAGAGTCAATAGGAAATTGCATAGATACAAAACAGCCTCAACGACCAGTCCAGCTCCTAGTTCTGATGCCTCTTCATGTGGAGCGCCAGGTGATCGGAGCGGGAGAAGCTCCGGTTGCAGACCGCGCACTGGAAGGGCTTGGCCCCCGTGTGCTTCCTGTAGTGGCGCGTCAGTTCATCCGAACGGGCGAACCTCCAGTCGCAGCCTTCCCACGTGCACTTGTAGGGCTTCTCACCTGGAAGAGAGCACGGAGAAATGAAGCGTCAGCTGTGACTCTTCAGGAGAAAACTGATGCGAGTCCACACTGAACAGCATGGCTCTTCAATTACAAACAAGGAGCTGACATATCCTAAATGTTTGCAGGTCTATTCATCAGACCCCAAACTAACGGCCCCTTTGTTTTTTTCAGCAAATTTTACTCTTGAAAATGGTATTTAATATCTCAGTAAAACGTACAAAATTTTCAAACATGCAAATTGGAGAGAGCTACGGTACAGAAATGCAGAGTTAAAAAACCTGCATGAGACCAAAATATGCTCCTTTACACTCACCACAGTATGAGAGGGAGTAGGGGAAGAAAAAGCAGTCTCATGTGACAATCCAGCCTGGTTTGTAACTTACGCTTGCACCTTTCAAAATGGGTAAGTTAAGTTATACAGTGCTTTTTTAAGAGGTCTGAAATGGGAAGGAAGACTTCTATAAGGATTCTTTGCAGTTTTGTTCAAGAGCTTCTGATGTGTGAAGAAAGACGCACAGTGTGTTACAAACACAATGGGGATAGTATTTTCTAAAATGTCACAAGCAATAAAAACTTGTGGTATCCTGCTTGCCGCTAGCTTTATATAGGAGAAAGCACCTCCAAGTTCAAAGCACCCATTTTCAGAATGACATGTCTTTAATCAGGTGCTTAAGTAGCCATATTTTAGAAGTGGCAAGACTGCTGTCTTCAGCAGTCTACGCTGACATAGGAGAAACATGGCATCTCTGAAAACTTGCTGTGTTACAGCAGCTCTGAATGCAACTTCAAAATATCCACCTAGTCTTGAATACACCAGCCCAAGCACCTGAAATGTTTGCATTCATCCATTTTAGAACTAGAAACACAGTATTTTAAGCATGCCTACAATTTACAGGTGTTTGTTGAAATGGAAGAAATATGGAGTCACACAGCCTGACGACTTCTGTGTGAAACCAGAATTTTACACGGGTATGTACACCTGCCTAGGAGCTTGTGCGGGCATGACGTCACCATACAAGCAAGCTTCATATAAATAAAGAGGTTAATATTTGGTGGTGTTTGACAAAAACACCTTTCAGTTGGGAGAGTGAATTGCTATCTATAAATTTTATATTAATTTGACCCATTTGGCAAGAAGAGAAAGAAAACCAAGTGTATCAAAGCACTTGGCAGTAGCTTCACCTGGAGCAGGAACTGACCAAAGCTGAGCTTTTCAAACAGTTCTTTCTAATCCATTTTACAGATCTTCTACATCTCCACTGGTCCCAAACCTTTACCCTGACAGCAGCGTGAAGTGCTTCCTACTTTTCCCTGTTTTACCACCACACAAGAACGTGGAAGAAAGACAGAAGCCAGTATCCTGCAATCAGAGCGTTTATTCTGCATCAGTTATGCAGGTAACCATCTGCGAAGCTCTGAAACATTACTTCAGAGGCACTTATTTATCATGCAGATGAAATTATGAAACTGTTTTTGACTGGGAGTTTCTACTGCTTTGTCTGATCAACTAACAACTTTTCTACCACTGAGTGCAGAACCAGCCCTTTACTCATAGTGGGGATGTGACTCTACTGGCAGGTGTTGTCACAACCAGAACCAGACCTTTTCAAGAAAAACTAACCACCGACCCACTCACCCGACAATCTCTTTGCATAAACAGTAATTGTGATTTATTGAAATCATGCTGGAAACATAACATCCCTTAGGAAAAACAAGAGCTCGGCATCACCTCTCACAGAACTTGTAATTATTTGCTGGATCACAAATCAGAACAGAAATCATCCCAGATTTCCGTCACAGCTGAATTTACTCTGTCTGAGTAAATTCTGAACTTACTCAGAGTAAATTGTGATGCTGATTAAGAGTGGAATGATCTATCATACAGGATTCTTTTTTGCTCCATGCAACACACACTGTAGGCTTAAATAGAGACTTCATGCAAACCCAGTGTGTAAAGCTTTTCTAACACCAGTGAAGCCAGCTGAGATAACACCTTTGGTCTTCACAGTAGAACGACAGGAAAGGTCCCTATTCAGTGAGGGATATTTTGCACTGTATAGATGATCCTCAATGTATTTTAACTGAGTTATTAATGGAGGCTGTAAAAGCCTGTGTTGCTGATCCAAAAGCACAGCACCAGGGAGATGATCTTTGAACACTGTGCTAAAACACATGTGCACACACAGAGGTTACACAAAAGCATTACTCCTGCATTTGAACCGTCTTAATTTAGAGACAGTGTATTTATTTATTTTCCTCGTTTCTTTTTACTTTTCTCCCTATTTGCTTTAAATTCTTCTTTAAAAGTCTTCCCTAAAAACTGCCACATTACACTTGACCCTGAATTCACAGTCCTGTGAAGCCCAACACCCTCACTGCCCAGGCAGAGCACATACAGCCAGGCCTCTATCTACTCCAAACACTTCCTCTTATGTTTTGCAGAGTTATACAAGGAATGACAGAGAAGGTAAAGAGGGAAGGAAAATAGCACTGATTAACAAAAGCCAAGGAATATCCAGACCAGACTGGAATGGAGACCTGGAGATTAAAATCTGTTTCCAAGTCTGGCACTGAGGAGGTATGAAGTACATGCAACTTTCACTGAGTGTCGGTCTGTGCTGCACTGTAAAAGCTGCCTCAAAGTTGTCTTGTGTAGGTGGTACCTGACCCTGTCAGAGTCCAAACAACAACAAAAAAAGCTGTCCCCCATTAAAACTTTTCCTAACACACGAGCAGTGTCAGCAGGTGTTGTGAAGGCTCCCGGCAGAGGAAGTGCCGGCGTGCCGGCAGTCTGGGCAGCGGTGATCCCTGTGCCCTGCTGGGTGCCACAGCATCCCAGTCAATGTTGAGTCCCACGGCCAGAACCCTCATCAAACTCCAGGGCACTCAACTTTGTAGAGACACTGTTCAGAAACTCACCACACCATCATGGTCACTTCACTGCCTGCCACAGCCACGAATCCTCCTGGGCAACAGCGTTGCTTTGGGGAAAAGCTCAGGCAGTGCCATGCACAACAGCACTGCTCCTCCTGGCTGGCAGACTTCTGCAGACCTGAGCTAAACCAAGCGGTGCTCAGGAGATGAGCAGAAGCAACGAGCTGGTGCCTTACTCAGATTGTTTTAATAGTGTTACTTTTATGTACTGGAAATTAAAGCCAGAACGCTGCTTTTAACCCCTGCTTTGGCCAACAGCGAGAACTGGAAAATATATTTTTAGTGCCAGTGTAGAGGCCTGGATTATTCTGAATAAATCCTAGGGGTAAAATACTGAATATCTATGTTTGTAATGCTAGTTTCCGTTGGAAAGTTCTATTTAAGAACTGAATCAATTTCAAATGTTTTCCTTTTGGGCAAGGAGGAAGGGGGGTAAAAAAAGTAGGTGGAGATTAATTTTCACTCCTTTAGAGCAAGCAGAAGAACAACTAGCTGGTAGTGTTTCCTCCCTCTCAACCTATACACATGCTTTCTGTCATTTAGAAGAAATAAGAATTTGGTTTAAGTTCCTGCAAGCAAGGGAAAAAGAGTCTCACATATTTTCTGAAGTGATCCTACTTCTTTGCCGTGCTGACTTTAAAGCTCTGAGAAATCTCGGTTGAAGACTTACTTTTTAAAAAAGCAGGTATACACAACAGGGGACACTGAACTCTTTATCCACTGTTTTCGTTGGCTACATAGTAATGTAAGATTTGTTTTCTTTAATGATTGTGTGAAATACAGTAGCCGTAAAGTTTCAGAAGTATTTAGTTTTCCTCCAGCAATTTAGGGCTTCTATAGGGTGTTAAACCAAGAATGCCCCTGGTCATCAAATAGGAGGGCAGTACGGCTCAGTTACTGGAACACGATCACAGTATCAAACAGATATTTCACTGTAAAAGCAAGAAAACAGCTAACTCCTCCACTTCAGGGGAGCTTCCACGGGATTTGTTAGAATGTCAACACTGTTCAACTAAAACACCATGGAGGAAGCTGGTACCGATTTCCAGCCAAATAGCACACTCCAACCCTTTCTTCCCAAGCCAGAAATATTATACACAGCACTTCTGGGAAACAGAACTGCTTTCCTTTAAATTATACTTCAACAGGATAGAGATTTCATAAGTTTAATTGGATTTCTGCACAACCTCCTTCCAGTATCAATGATTTAAAATATTTTGCTAGGCTTATACATCACAAAATATATTTTTAAGTTCTTGAGCTCTTAATATGTATCCATTCTCCAGTTCTAAAAAAATACATTTGTGGAGCATGAGAATGAGACTTGTATTTGAGTAAAGAAATTTTAAGCCCTAATGTTTAGTTTGGAAGGTCTTTTAAAGAAAGCACACAGCAAGAGATAAGGCAGTTTAACCTGAAAAGAGCCTATTTTGTTTCCAAAGTGCCTATTTGTTTTAAAAAATTATTTATAATTCTGTGAGATTACAAGGATGTCAAAAAGATGTTTAGGTATCCACATAAAACACGCTACACTAACCAGCCACCTCAACAGATAAAATCTCCCCTGGCAGATCCCATGGTTTGGGTTTCTTATCAATACCACAAGAAAGTGGTCTGGACCAGTAAAGCACACACACTGTGTTGCCTCTTCTTTCATTTCTCTTCTTCTGATTTAGTTGTGTCAAAATGCACCAGTTGCTTTCCTAACATTTAATTCCAGTTGCTGGCAGTGACCCTCATGGCCATGCTCATTTGGGTAAGGCACAGTGCCACCAGTGGGGGGGTGACGGTCATTTTGAAGACACCCTGTATCTTCAACACGCAGCCTCTGTTCAAGAACATGTTTCGGTTTAAAACTGTTTGGAAAAAACAAGTCACTGACAGCCTCCATTATTGATGAATCTCCTCATTAACAAGAAAATAAGCTTCCTTATTTCACTGAAAAGTTTTATTACTTTATTTCTGCAATTCACTGCTAGGACGGCTTTCTTTAAAAATAAAGCTGTAAACAGCAAGGGCTGGATTTTCAAACCTGAAGTTAGGTAACTCTGTTGGTATGCAGAAATCCAAATACAGGTATTACACCAGCCAATGCCTGCAACTTCACTTGTTTCCTATCAGAAATTTCTGTCAGACCAGAGAGTTTGGAGCATCCTTAAGGAATAAAAAGTAGCTTTTCAGAGACTCCAAAATGACAACACCCGATTACAGCTCATTAAGAGTATAAAAGTATAAAGACAGACCCCCTCCAGTCTTGCCATCATTTTAATATTACTTTTGCTTATTATTTCTAGTGGCAAGTGGTTGGCCTTAAAAATATTCAGCTAGGTGTGATAAAATTGTGGCAGGCAAAGCCGAAGTTTCTGCACCAAAACTACACCAATTATGTACATAACCTTTACCATGCTCAGCTTTAAAACAGATTATTAAAAAGATTTATGTTGTCTCAAAGCTTTCTGGTGCATTTGTTTTCGAATTTTTCACATGTTATCATCAGTTGTCTTAATTCCCTGACATGCTATAGCCTTAAATTTTAGAAAAAGTAAGAACAAATGAAATGTTTTTCTGTTTTAGTTTGCTTGAAATAGTGTTTCACTAGCTCACAGCACCATAGTTTTAAACTCTGACTGGGTGACAGGACCTGAATGCAGTTACTTGGCTGTATGTCTGCAAGCATTCAGAAGTTTTTTGCTCCCAACATTTACCTAAAATCAGACCTTCTTTCTGTTATTGACTAAGTGCTAAGTGCTGTAGTCATCATTAAAAGCAGTTTCTTGGCCTGTTTTTGGTTTTGGGTTTTTTTGAGAAAGAACAGAAAGCTGAATTTTCAAAATAAATAATCTCTCAGGAGTTTAAAAGCTCTTTAGTGCACTAAAATTCTCGGTTGTCCAAGATGGAGATGGATGAGAGGGCTGACAGCACACAAGGTACATCCGACTTATTCTGTAAGTAACAAAACAAGTTTAGTCCTTGAAACATCCATCCATAAATGATATGAATGAGCAACAGATGCTGCACACTTTTAAATGCAATAAAGTCTCTGCCTACTACAGTAGTGGCTAAAGGGGGACTACTAAACACTACTTCACCATGAAACGGCATTTTAAGGAATTTTGTAACAGAGAGATTTGAGCTCAGCACGAAGTCCGATCACTGATAAATGAAGCACGAACAGGAATAAAAGATAACTGACTAGTGATCAAAGAGGACAGTGAAAAGAATTCACTTTCTGACTACAGAGGTGCAAGAAGGCATTACCTTCTCAGCAGCACTCCCACCAGTGCTTGAAGCACACTTATTTTGCTAAGTGTTGTCTTACGCAGTTCAAGGATTAGTGGGGAATCTAGACTGGCCTGTGAAATGGTTTATTTTCTTTCTGGTATAACATTCTGTCTTAACAGAGGTGGTCTCTCTTTGAGGAGATATGCAAACAAAGAGGAAAGGAATTTTTTTAAAGTAGGTTTATAAGAAATCCATGCCATTTGGGGTGCATGGCTGTGTCTACATATCCTGTGCTCAAGAATGCATTTCCTCACCTATGCCTGTGGTACAAGAACAACTCCTTAGTTCTCTCACCAATAACACTGGCTTTTGTACAGTCAGATAAGAGGTGTTCTTAAAATGGAATTTATTAAACACATACTGTAGACTTCCAGATTTCCATCTACTGTATGCACACACACACCAAAAGAAAAAAAAATTAAAGCAATACATTAAAGCTATTTTAACTCAAAGCAAAGCACTGTACACTTGCCAAAATCAAAGGTTTTAATATGTCCTTAATCAGAGTTGTTAGAGATCCCTGAATATAAATAATGCAGCCTGACAGGACAGGAACGCTGCTACCAAGATACTCAGACTAAACTAGGACATTACTTAAATGTTTCTGATCTTTCACCAATGGGAGGTGCAGGTCATCTAACAAACAACAAGCAACACACTACCCTGGCTGGAACCAGGAGTCAATCGTCCCAGTCAAGCCTCAGAAATTAATTACAATAAGGAATGTCTGATCAAATAATGGAAAGTTTTAATCACTGGCAATTGCTGTGAATCTTGGGACTGTATTAGCCTATGTAGGGCGGTCTCAAAATGAACTATATTTAAAGCCGGTCTCTTAGGTCAACAGTTTCCTTATCAAGAATCAAATATCCTGGAACTGAAGTTTAATCCTCTCAGGGAGCAATTGACAGAAACAACAGTTTTTTTAAGCTTTCATGCTTAGAGGGACTTTCTAGGCTTTTAATCAAAAAGAAAATATTAGGCTTTTCTTTTCAGTATCTAAAATCTAACAGGAATACCCTCACCTGACACCTTGGAATTTAATTCCTGCTTCATAAAAGTTGTATGCTGGATGCCAATGAGAATGATTAGTAATATTTAAATAAAATTTAGGTTTCTGCTGCTAAGATTTCACCCTCTTTTGAGCAACACATTCAAGCACTTCTCATTCAGCTCATGACTGCAGATAAAAAACCAGATCGATTATTCCCAAGGCCTGCGATCATTCATGAAGTATTTGAAAAAAATGCATTATTTTCCCTTAAACTGTGGTTTGCACAGGAAAATAATGTACTTCCATTTCTCACACAGGCAACTAATGGGTTTAGCAGAATTCATAAATAAAAGATACTAACATACCCTTCAGCAGTGTCTAGCAACACCGCACTTTAATGCACTTTGTCAACAGTTTTATTTAACTCTCTTCCACTTTTCCTTATGGTCTCTATCAATGATGGCATTTACTGACAGCTCCTTAAAGTGTAATCTATGCAACTGACTCATAACAGGTCAAAGAGGCTGGATCTGCACAGAAATATTACTTAATTGCTGTTTTCACAATTTCAGGATGAGGTTTGCCATGTACATGCAAGGCTGCAGCCATGATCAGGGCAGATTCTTTAGGTGCCTCCATTCCTCATTTGTGCACAAGTGAAATCCTTCCCCAGAGTCTCGGTATGATTTGAGTTGATACGTGTTTTCCCAACATGCTTTTCTTCCAGCAGGAGCCCAACTACTACTTGTCTTCCCTTCTGGACCAGGGGCATGCTGAATTCCCGGGCAAATGGCACCGTCTTTAACAAGTGTCCCTATACAAGTAAGGTGAACTCTCAGTGCTGAGTCTGAGGGACTGCTGAAGTCTACTGCTTACAACTGGTTCTAATTCTGATGGACCATCACTCTAATTCTGGATCTCTTGAGGCAGAGATCTAAAATAAAATAAAACGTTTAACACCTTGAGGAACCGCACAAGTGAGCAGCTGTTCCATGCCTTTATAAACATTTGAAATAACCAGGGACAGTGGAAGTATTTTGAGTCCATCTCATTAGAGAAATGCCATTTCTCTTGAGTTATCTCGGCTTCCACTTCCCATCACCAAATACAAGCTAGATCTATAGATAGAGATGAAATAGTTCTGCAGTTAATGCTACAAACTATTAATGGCAAGCCCACCATGTGACCAGAGAACATGCCTGTACAAAGACTCTGTATACGGAAAACCAGTACACAGCTGGAAAACGTCCTCAATGTGCATGCCTTGATGTGTTCAAAACAATCACAGATTTTCCTCTTAAAAACATACAAAATTCTGAAGTGTGCAGCTGCTCACAGAAATAATAAAACCCCTCTGACCCTGGAGCCAGCTGTTCTGCAGCACTACAGGTAGCGTACAGATATGGTACTCCAGGTGCCTGCACAGCAAACAGCCAACGTCCACAATCCAAGTGTTTGGCATATAAAGAAATCTAAAAGGATATGTTATAGGATTGCTGTTTCTAAACGATTACTTGATGTGTGTATATATATATATATATATATATGTATGTATGTATGTATGTATGTATATACTCGGATGCCAGAAGAAGAACGGAATGAAGTTTATCGGCAATATGCAAGTAACTGCTTTTCCCTGGGATCTGGCACGTTTCAATTTGGACACATAGCTGTTATGCCAGAGCTTTCAGGTGGCTTTGCTGCTGAACAGCCTGCAATAAATGCGTAACCCCCTCACACAATATATACCGCAGTTGCACAATGTCGGGTATGAAACAAAACTTGTTCCATGATGAACAGGTAAAATTATTTTCAAAGAAAATCCCTGCTTCAAAAGGTCAAAAACCCAACCGCTTTTGAAAGATGTTCCAGCAGGTACTTTAAAATATTGAATACCATTTTACCTGTTTCAGAAGCAACTATCAAATTCAGGTATCACACTGAAGTGTTTTAAGGTATTAAAATGTACCACACATTTGCTCCAGAACTGCATGGAAATGGACAGAAAGTGCTCTGTATCTTTTCAACACTTGAGCCTTTGTTCATATTCTGGTTTGGGGTTGCCAGTTTACCAACTAAAATTTATTTCATCATTAACAAATGCTAAAGCATTACGTAGGGAAAGAAAAACATGTGCCTGCTTCACCAACTGGTACAAATACACAATCCTATCTTAGCTCTTAACAGGAACACTGGATTCCTGATCAACAGCAAGAGTCCAGTGTAATTACATTAAATCAGCATAATTATATCACTTTATACCACCTGACTTGGTGTAAGGTAAACAGCTTGGGAACACCTAAGAAGAAAAATACATGGGATTTTCCTCTTGCCCATTTTCTATAGTTTTGTTTAGATGTAATTTATGAAGTCTGACAGCATGTTCATATCTGAACTGGAAAAAATAAATAGACTACAGCCTACATTCCATCTATCAAAAGTAACATTTCCTTTAGGTTTGTTCTCGAAGAAAATCTACTAAACCCAAGGAAAGCCTTTCAGAAGAGTAAGGCTGCTAAATAAATATTGTGAAAAGGCTGAGATTTTCCAATACAAAAGGAAAACCATAAGGTCTGTCTTGACTTTTAATGGCAGACAAACTTTGCTGCAGGCTCTTTTATTTTAAGATGACAGATTGCTGAGAAGGGCGGGGACTGGTTGGGATGAGAGAGAGACTGCAGCCAATTTTAAAAGGTATTGTTAAGAAACTAAGAATAAGGAGAGAACAACTTCAGTGGTCCATGATTACTAAAGAACGGGTTTAGCCAGATAAACAGGTCTGCTATCCCTGAAGGGATTTGAAAGAATATCACACACAACTTTATTAAAATAGATTACGTGACATTTGCTTTAGACTTTGAAGGTAAACGCTTCACAAAAGTCCTTTAAAAATGTTTTAAAACTAAAAAATCAAAACTTATTAGTGCTGTGTGAATTCACAGTTCTGGGGGGATGGGATGCACAGAGGCACACACCCCAATTTAGCCTTCGGCATCGAGCCCTTTGGAGATGAATAGCGAGATTCCCTTGCACTCCTGGGGGAGCTGAGCAACTTCATATGTTTCCCTGAGTTTGCACACCTTTACTTTAACATTCCTTTATTGATCAAATGTTAAGTCAGAGATCTGGCTCTTAAAACACACTTCAGCCAAATGTTAAGGCAGAGATCAGAGTCAGTGCTGGAAATCTTCAAGTATGAAGTGAATATTCAAGAGAGTTAAACTAATCCAAACTCTGAAATACTGCAGGTAACAGGATACGGACTCACATTCTTGCATGTAATGCACGCTTTAGACAGTTTATCCCTTCATTCACCTCCCCAGAAGACCCTTTGTATTACAGACTTGCTTAAGTTCACTAGATTTTTATCTAAAACAACATTCTTGTTTCCATGAATACATCAGCTCCTCTGACCTTTGCACATTTATCCACATTTCTAGGTAAAAAAGTGAAGGCAACAATAAACATTAGTGACCCTAAGCAATATATGCTAGCAATGGGGTACGTACTTCTATGCATACAAGAACTAACTTTGTAAACCCTGAAGTCATTACTACTCAAGGTACAGAAAAAGATATAAATTGATTTAAAAAAGGAAAAGCGTTCATTTCAAATGCTGACTATGTAATGTTAATGTTTAGACTAAAGCTTTGCTTTTATCTCTCTTCCTAGTTATTTTATAATAGCAATCAAGATAATTAAAACTGGTATTTAGTTCCTGGCTGAAGTGCGCAAGTGGAAATCATACACTTAAATTTACAGATTATTTACTAAAGGGGGATTCTACTCTCTGACACTACTCAGATTTACAGCCTCATGAAAATATTCCTTTCTTACTAAACTTACTGCTAGTGAGTGATTATATATTAAGAATATTTTTAACAGTATTGGTGTTTAGTCTGGTACTAATGCAAAACAATAATCTTCTGCAGTTGCTTCTAATTTTTCACTGTACAACACAGGTAACTTTCATTTCAGAAAACAAGATTTCCTTAGTAACACTTAGCCTGGACATACTCAACTTCCTTACAATAATCTAAGAATTCATTTATAATAGCTGCTGAACAGAAGGCCTTGTTTCCATAGAGACAGTGAAACGTTTTGTTAGATCATAGCTCAGGACAAGTTTTGATTTAAGCTTAGGTGAAAACTCACTCCTTCAACGGCAAAGCCGTAGCGCTGACAGTCTGCTTCAATAACAAAGTTGCTTGAACTGTGACTTGTGTTTTGCTCTGATTCTAAGCTCATGCACAAAAGAACTGGGGTTCACACTCGCTTCCAGAAACAGGAGTCGCAGCCCTCTCACTTCATTTCTTTAAAAAAATCAGTCGTGCTTTTCACTGATTTAGGATGAGTGGTTCTGTTCCAAGATCCCAGCAAAGAACTGTCCTAAACAGTTTCAGGTGTGCTGGCGGTCAGCTGCGTTTGTCTCCTTCTCTCCTTCCTCCCCGTGCCTCAATAGGTGAAAGCTTGGGAAGAGCACCTGGGGCAGTTCCACCTCCCAGCCCCTGTCCCCAGCACTCACATCTCCTGCACCCACACACAACCAACACCATCCCCAGCTCAGCTCCTCGCGGGCCCAGGAACTGCCTCTGTAGCTGCAGGTAGCATTTGATCAGGGTACAAAAAACAAGTGTGACACACTGACACTTTTAATTTTCTCCATTTTAATGTCTTTCCCTGACAGAAAAAAAAAATTAAAAATCAAAATTAAGTCGTGTTTTCTTTTTAAATAAACATGGAGAACCACTTGTCTTTCAAAAAGATAATAAAGCCTACTTAATGCCAAGGACAAAGTAAATGGACATATCTTGGGAGTTTTCATGGCATTTCTGAAAAATTCTAAGATTAAGTAATTCTAAAAGGTCAGAGAGAAGGCCCAAGCCAGAAAATTCTATCTACTCAGATAAATCTTCAAAAGTAGAACATGTTTACTATGCTTAATTCACTATTTGGGGGGAAAAAAGATCTTTTTTTCTGATATTTTAATGGCATTTTAGACTAAAAAGGAAAGTTTCCATTTACATTATTGTCAGCTATTTTGAGTTCCATTGAGGTTTAACAAAACTGCATTAATAAAAGAAATTTTACTTCTCATTGACCAATCCTCAAATATTTTGTAGCTGAATTGCCAGTCTGTCCACACCACTCTAGAGAAAACAGGGAGAAGCTGGCAGACTCAGCACGCTTGCTTTCTCAGAAAACGCATCAGCCACGGAAAAACGAGAGACAGCGAGAGAGTGAGTACATACCTGTGTGAGTTCTCAGGTGCGCTTTTAAGTGAGAGGACTTTGTATAAACTTTTGTGCAGCCTAAAACAAAAAAGAACCAAAAAAGCAAAGAGGCTTCAGTAGGGAGAACAGAAACACTCCACACTATGTTTAAACTTCCTCATTCAGTGCTGGGGTACTATCTGGACACATTTAAGTTTACTACTTTCTGGCATAATCTTTGCCATCTCTAAGTAAAATTTTACATAGAACGCTCCTAGAGATACGTTGCTTTACACAGAAAAGAGAAAAACATGTACGTTTCTGGTGGACTTACTGCTTTGTAATGTAATATATAGGCCAGTAGCTGCTACAATGTATGTACACCTGCTACATAAGTCAACAACTTAGCACGGGGGGATTATTTTTTAAAAATTTCCAAGAGGACTTGATCAAG
Source organism: Rhagologus leucostigma (assembly GCA_013397725.1). Lineage (NCBI taxonomy): Eukaryota > Metazoa > Chordata > Aves > Passeriformes > Rhagologus > Rhagologus leucostigma. The sequence continues at coordinate 552,537 of VZTD01001019.1, forward strand.
CCAGACTCTGTGTCATCGTCACCTAGGGCTCAACATAACTCTTCCACTGGGCATTTATCATCTGGCACACCAAATGCGTGATATGGCACCAAGAGTTATGTTAGTAAACGGGGAGCAGCAACTTCTCTCTGTGCTACAACGGGTGTGCAAGCCTTGTATATGGGATCACGTTCTACACGGAGGCACACTTTATAGTCAGGTGCCTCTTCCCTTTCAGAGTAGCAGGCAATCCATCTGTGGACAATTTTCAGAGATGGTTTTAATGGATTTACGAGGGCAGCTGAATCTCCTGTTCGTAACAGGGAAGAAGGGCCATGGCCTTGGCTACCAGGAGCTCAAATTATTCTTGCACTGCCAGAAAATTCAAACTGAGCTGTACTGCCCTGAACAAATCGAGCCTCTACTCCATCATGGATATTGGACAGTCACGTTGACTTACACTAGCAAAGGCCATAATTTTTATTTTTTACTTTCTATAGAGTCCAAATTTTGTAACATGGTAAAATGAGCTCAAGAGAAAGACAAATGACATGAAGAATACCTATTATTTAAAGAATGCGGGAGTGTTCCACTCAAAACAAAACAACGACAAAGACAAATCTACTTGGACAAAAAACTATTTGGTTCTCCCCAGGTGTAGACCACAGCTAAAGAAAACGACTTATACCTCACCCATGATTATTCACACTTTTTTTTTATTGCAAGTGCTGGGATCTTCTGGCACAGACTGCTTACCTGGGTAGTCACAGTAGTGGATACGTCTTTTCTCCAAATCTGGGTTACTTCTCCTGTTGTACCTGACAGGTTGGATGTTCTGGGGGGTTATGGGCAGAGTTGCTGGTAAATTCGGGTTGTGAATCGCCAGCTTGGATGCTATAGTTGCGGCGTATGATGGAGGAGGGGTTAAATTCTGCAGCATCTCTGCTTGTCTGTCTGGACTTCCAGGCTCTGAGCTTGGGGGCGAAGGAGGGAAGTAAGTGGCCGGCTGCTGCAGAAACTGGTTCGGCATGGTGTAGGTACACGGGGGGATGCCCTGGAACTGTTTCATTGCAGTCTGTGGGACAGCCGAGGAGAGCGTGTTAAGGCCCGCCATGGCTGAGGGCATGGAGACATTGTTAAGGGAGTCCATCACGGCTGCCTGAGGAGTGGTGTTGGGCATGTCTAAATCCGGTGAGCTCAAGAGCTGATACAACTGGCCTTGCTGGGGCGTGATGGAAAGATGGACATCTGGAGTAGGAAGCTCCTGCTTGATGAAAATGTTATTCACATCAGGAGTTTGGTGGGAGCTGAAGATGCTGGTAAATTCGGGGAGCGCCTGAGTGGGAGCAGGGGCAGGGGCAGTAGTTTCGTTCTGGTGACTGAAGATGGTGACCGGCTCTGTCTTGATGTGGGTTACACAGGGTCGCTGAGATTTGTACAGGCCAGTTCTCAGGTGGCTGATGTCGGGCAGGAAGACGTTCATGTTGATGCTGTAAGGCAACCCTTCGCTGTCAGTGAAAAACTGGTCTACAACCGAGGCACTGTCTCTTCTGTATTTCTTATGTTCAGGGATGACGGGAACGGGCGGGAGCTGGGGTGCCAGGTATTTCTCCATTTCACATCTCGTCTACAAAGACAAAACAGACCATAATCCACATGATTTGTTACCAGCTAAGAAAGAGGATGGCATCCAATTCATGCAAGTCTTTACAAATAAAAGGCAACACTGCTCAGCCAGCCACAAGACACCTACAGAGGAAGCTATGAATGCTCACGCTAATGAAAACCTGCTTGATTTTACAATCAGCACACTGATCAACATCATCAAGGACAAGGAGATAAAGTCACGGCACAAGCTGTTCACACATTAAGACTGATCTGATGTTTCAGCATACACAAACTTTTCATCTTTTATGCCTAAAAGACAGTGCGAGGCACGGAAGTGACAGGCGCTGTGCCTAATCTGCAGATCTCCTGCTCTGGAATTCACTGCTCGAGCAGGGTGACTGCCTATCTGTTTTACCCGCTTCTCTTTGAAATGCTAAGTGTAAAAGCCACATCCTCAGCCGGCTATTTGAATACTAATACTTCAAATAATATTTATATATATATATATATTCCATACTTCCATGATTTTTCATCCCTAGAAGAACGGTATTTAATTAGAAATATGACACCAAAGTATAAAGTTATTCATAATATCGAATAGAAAGAAGACAGGTTGACTACATCAGAGTACTCTTTGTGTAAAGTGTCTCCAGGACTACACTTAAACCAGTAATAATCTATGCAGTGTATAATTCGCTAACAGCGTGATAAACATGTCTCTATCCATGTCCCGGTTCTCGGAGAGCTCTTTAATTACTGGAAAATCATCCTCTTAGCACAGTAGTGCGAGGGAATCCGTGGGTGGCTGGAGCCCTATACATTACTGGTGTACAGTCATCGGCAAAACATTTATCACGCACTCTCCAGTGGGCAAATGCTACATTCCCCCCTGCCCTGTCAAGAGAGCGCTCATACCAGACCCGTTTAGCACCCCGCAAGCGAAAGCAGCTGACAAACAGCAACTCTGCCCGAAAGTGGATTTTAGGACCTTTCTTCAAAGACCCCTGGTAAACACCACAAACAAACAGAGCCGCCTTCCCGTCCCTTTGATCTGGATCTGCCCCGACATGCCAGGCTACTTTTTCCAGCTCTTGTTTACGAGTCGAGGGCAGCTCGCTTTGAAGACGGGGAGTTATTTACTCGTTGGGGAAGACACCACCGAAAGGCAGCGCTCGACAGAGCGCTGCTGCCCGGCACCGGGGCTCCCGCCCCGCCGACCCGGTGCCTCGCAGGGCGCGGGGAGCCGCCCCTGGAGCGGGCACCGTCCGCGGGCTGGAGCCCGGCTGCGGTTGGCACCTTCCCGCTTTTAGCTCCTCCAGCTGTTTGCCCGCGGATCCGCTCCCAAACAGCCTCCTGGGACAGGCACAAAGTCCTGGGAAGTCCCCCCTTACCCGGTGCGTCGTTCGTCTTACCCCCCCGCCCCCCGAACATGACTCCCTGCGTGGGCGAGGAGGACAGGCGGCCGCTCTAATTCTGCCGCCGGGCAAGTGCGAAGGCAGCAGCTGTAGCTTTCAACACACCCGCGGGGGCAGCCACGCTCCCCCCGCCGCCCCGGGACGCCCGGCCGCCGCCTCCGGAGCC